>CM036778.1:1188283-1670783 GCA_020796225.1 Arion vulgaris | reverse complement strand
GAAGTATTGTCCATGATTCGCTGCCATACAGAAGTATTGTCCTTGATTCGCTGCCATACAGAAGTATTGTCCTTGATTCGCTGCCATACAGAAGTATTGTTCTTGATTCGCTGCCATACAGAAGTATTGTCCATGATTCGCTGTCATACAGAAGTATTGTCCTTGATTCGCTGCCATACAGAAGTATTGTCCTTGATTCGCTGCCATACAGAAGTATTGTCCTTGATTCGCTGCCATACAGAAGTATTGTTCTTGATTCGCTGCCATACAGAAGTATTGTCCATGATTCGCTGCCATACAGAAGTATTGTCCATGATTCGCTGCCATACAGAAGTATTGTCCATGATTCGCTGCCATACAGAAGTATTGTCCATGATTCGCTGTCATACAGAAGTATTGTCCTTGATTCGCTGCCATACAGAAGTATTGTCCTTGATTCGCTGCCATACAGAAGTATTGTTCTTGATTCGCTGCCATACAGAAGTATTGTCCATGATTCGCTGCCATACAGAAGTATTGTCCATGATTCGCTGCCATACAGAAGTATTGTCCATGATTCGCTGCCATACAGAAGTATTGTTCTTGATTCGCTGCCATACAGAAGTATTGTCCTTGATTCGCTGCCATACAGAAGTATTGTCCTTGATTCGCTGCCATACAGAAGTATTGTCCATGATTCGCTGCCATACAGAAGTATTGTCCATGATTCGCTGTCATACAGAAGTATTGTCCTTGATTCGCTGCCATACAGAAGTATTGTCCATGATTAGCTGTCATACAGAAGTATTGGTTTAATATATCACTGGAGTATTCGTGTTCGCAATGTCATTGGGAGTTCACGTATAGTGTGTTCTTCATTTTCATCAAAGCTGCTTTCACTTGAGCTATTCTACTCCTAATCTCTGTTGTACATCTTTCATCTATTCTACTCCTAATCTCTGTTGTACATCTTTCATCTATTCTACTCCTAATCTCTGTTGTACATCTTTCATCTATTCTACTCCTAATCTCTGTTGTACATCTTTCATCTGATGTTAGGAATGTTCCCAGATACTTGAATCGATGGACTTGTTTCAGTGTTGTGTTATTTATGTTGATATTACATGTTGGTGTTTCAGTTTCTTGGGACAACCATAACCTCTGTTTTCTTTATATTCATGCTTAATCCTTTCTTTTCACTTTCTCTCACTAATATGTCTATCAAGTCTTGCAGATCTTGTTCATTTGTAGCCATGAGAATTGTGTCATCGGCGTATCTTAGATTGTTCATGTTTTGTCCGCCGACTGTTATTCCTGCCTTTTCTTCTATATGTCGCACGATGTTATCACTGTATAGGTTAAACAGGTCTGGTGAGAGTATGCATAATATGGGGACTAGAAAAGTAATGTCAAATGGGGAAGGGGGGAGTATCTGTGGTGTAGAGGCTAGGCACTCGCCTCTCGTTCCAAAGGTACTCGGTTCGCTTCCTCGTGACGTCATCGTGATATTTTTCCAGTGACCCCTGAACTCAATATAAGTTAGATCAAGTTCCTAGTCCTATCGGAGAATGACGATAAAACGTAGATCCCGTGTTCATGTTGAGAATTTAAAAGAACCTGTGACAGTTCAAAATCGAGAGGAGAAGGCTGGAAAGCTACTGCCCGGGCAAACATTCATTAGAAAGATTAAAAAATAATTTTTATACAAAATATTTCCACCATTTTCTATTTTTCATGAATTGACTTTTCTTTTCCCCAGGAGAGAATGTTTATCAATGACAGAATGATGAACTCAACTATGGTGATTCCGGAGCTCCATGTATACCGGAGTGTCAATCTAGAGCTAGTTGCACTAATGATTATGCTGTCCATCTTTTCTGTGGTCGGCTCTATAGGAAACGGGATGGTTATTTTTGTATTCCAGGTAAGGTTCATTTCTGGAAATGTGAGAGGTCAAATGTGAGAGGTCAAATGTGGATTAATGGCCCACCTATATGATGCTGGTGCCCGCAAGGAAAGCAAAGGATAGTAACACGGCGACCTACAAGGCATGTCGTAAGAGGCGACTGAGGTTTGACCTAGGGAATCTACCCTAGTAAATAATAATCGTCGCAGAAATTGGATGTGCATAAATGTCACATTGTACAATCCCTCTAAGGCTCAGATTACATACAAATCACAAATAGTGGTTAACAAGTGATCGATATGAAGCGTTTGATGAAGAAGAAGAAGAAGAAGAAGAAGGAGAATTTCTACTCTGAGATTTCTTAGTTTTGAGACTAACTGTTAATATATTCCGGTTGAGAAATAAAGACATCAGGAAAAAAAGTGTGTACAACATCAGTAGTGAGCTTCATCAAGAAACAACAAATTAAATGGTTTGGTCACATAAGCAGATTACCAACAGACAGTGAACCTCAAAGAATAATGCTACTCTGATACAGCGGATACAAAAAGCAAAAGACCGTCCACGCAAAAAAGGAACCTCAGAAATAACAGAGACGATGAAAAATACTATTTATGAAGCTCGCACACAAAAGCTCGTCCTAGAAATCTCTTCTTATCCTGACGCTGTGAGACAAAACAGAATTAGAGACAAGAAAGAAAGAACTAGAATAATTTGTAAATGTTCCACAAGTATTTAATCAATGTTCCTTTCTTGTACATGTAAGGTCACATATGCAAGAAAAACAGACAACTTGTCATCTATGGCATCAAAAGTTGGACTGCAGATAAGCTATGAAAAACAAATATAATGAAGACACCTATGGCAAGTAATGCAGATACCACACTGAAATCTAAAATGATAAAAATAACAGAGCAGTTCACCTATTTAGGTAGCAATTTTGATTGCACAGGAAATGTTAAAAAAGAAATTATGATACGAATTGGCAAAGCAACATCAGCTTTTAAAAGTCTAAATAAAATATGGAACTGCAAGTTATATAGTATTAAAACTAAATTACGAATTTTCAATTCAAATGTTGTATCAATCCTAACATATGCCAGCGAGAGTTGGAAAATGACTAAAGATATAGAAAGCAAGTTGAATGCATTTGAAAATAGATGTCTGCGAAAAATTATGAATATAAAATGGAACGAATTCAGGAGAAGTGATGAAATCAGAGACATGTCTGGTCAACCACTAGTGACAACTGTTATAAGAAAGAGAAGATGGAGATATGTTGGGCACACCTTGAGGAGAAATGATCAACGAATATCAAAGCAGGCATTGAAATGGGATGCAAAGGGTTCAAGAAAGAGAGGTCGACCTAAGGAGACCCTGAAACGACTTTGCTGAGAGAGGCAAGAAATATCAGCCTCAGTTCCATGGAGAAGATTGAGTGAGTTGCTCAGGATAGAGCGGTATGGAGAAATTACTTGCAAGCCATATGTAACGTATAACGGTACGAGATGTATTATTATTACATTTATATTAGCACAACACAGGAAAGTATGCCAACACACACAACATAGCAAGCTATAATTATGGAAATATCTGAAATATAAATCTCAAGGGCATGATGTTTATGCTGGAGAAAATTGTCAGGTGGACTCCCTAACGTGATAAATGGTTAGCTATGTTGATAATCATAAGCAAGAAACAGCACGTATATCACAGATATCACACAGTAAATTACCAACATCTATTTCCTCGCTCATGCTCGTAAAGTGATTAGTTACATCTATTTCCTCGCTCATGATCGTAAAGTGATTAGTTATGTATCTACTTTTTGTTACTGCCAATTTATGTATCTTTCTCTTTCCTGCTTCTTCTCATCGTTCGTTATTAATTTCATGGTAACTAGAATGTTGTTTCTCAATGACTTTTGCGTGAAAACTTGTTTTCCTTATTATCAGTGGCGGCTCGTCATTAAGGGTGGTGCCCCACCAAAAATAAGGTGTAACGTGTATTTATTATTTTATACATTAAAATATAAACTAACCGAAACCATGATTTTTCCGAAAATTTCTGTCTGGCCCCACCAACAAAAATGATCACGAGCCGCCACTGCTTATTATCATTCTCCCTCGATATTCAAGCGAGCCTGACTTCAACTTCAGATGTACGTGTAAGTTAGATCCACATGTCGCCCGTGTGTTGCCGGGGCTGGCAAGGGAGCAAGAATAGTAACACTGCTACCTACAAGGTCTGTTGTTACACTGCTACCTACAAGGTCTGTTGTTGGAAAGCTACGCAAGTTAATAAAAATATCATCAAAATCGGATGTTCTGGTCTACTTGTAGTTGCATAACTCGCATAACGTACAATCGTTCTTAGGCTCAGATCACATACATGGATGTTAACACTTTTGCTCCGTAATTTATTTTTTCTCCGGACGCTTTTATATTGAAATGTATACTGATATTAGACACTATAACGGATTTGCGTCAGTATAACGGATTTGCGTCAGTATAACGGTTTTGCGTCAGTATAACGGTTTTGCGTCATATTAAAAACATACACAGAACCAGAATGTTGGCTCTGAAGACCGAATGCGTTAAACCATCCAACCACGATATGGTAGATGAAGGGATGATCAGTTATCAGTTGTCAGTTATCAGTTATCAGTTATCAGTTGTCAGTTATCAGTTGTCAGTTATCAGTTATCAGTTATCAGTTGTCAGTTATCAGTTATCAGTTGTCAGTTATCAGTTATCAGTTATCAGTTGTCAGTTATCAGTTGTCAGTTATCAGTTATCAGTTATCAGTTATACGAGAACTATCATCATATCACTCCGGACATGTCCATAATTGCTCCGATCTCTGCCTCAGCAGCAGCGTCCAACGCCCTTCTTCTTCTGCGATCAACATCTACTGTGAGACTACTCCGGTATGTGTCATAAACAGAGCGATGAGCTTGATGTCTTCTGCGATCAACATCTACTATGAGACTACTCCGGTATGTGTCATAAGCAGGGCGATGAGCTTGAGGTCTTCACCGGTCCCCCATAATTGTTTTGTATGATTGTTACTGTTGACGAGATTTCCATTCTTACACTGCTCAGGCTGGAGTCCAGCGGCCTAATACACCAGTTCGATGTTGAATAATATTTTTGTAAATTTCATCTTTAATTTCGGACTGTGCGACCGTGGCGATGATGATGCTGATGATGACGACTTTCAAAAACGACGACGGTCTCTCATCAGAAAAAAACCATAATTATCTCGATTTGAAGCAGAAAAACTTGATATTTCCTCCCAAAAGAGAGGAAAAAAGCCAGCATAAATAATATCCGGTTGAAATCTATTTCTAGTAATTGTGAAAAAATGACTAACTAAAGTTGCAATATATGTAGGGCGACTTAGTGGCTATTCTTAGAATTGAGACAAAATTAATGAGATGGGTGTGGGAGATTGTTGATTCTTGCTCTTCATCCGTTACGATAGATCATAGGTTCCCAAACTTGTTCGGACCACCACCCACTTTTGTAAGACATAAATATTGTAACGCCCCCTCTCTGCTCTGCCATTATAACAGTTGTTCTCGTTCAAGCCTATGATATATTCTCCACGTAAATATCAACTAATGATACATAACTACTTAAGCCGTTAAAGTATTCAAAACGTAGTGGTCAATATGTGCTTCATCTGACACACAACATCTCTTGCACATGGAAATAAAGAGACATAAAGGAAATAGGTTAAAAAGAGGAAAATCTTGGATGGGTCAGGCCGAGGACTGTATTGAACAGGTGTGTACACTTGAAGACTGATCCCGGTGAAGAATGGATACCAGTGCCAACAGGAATCGATACATACTTTTCTGTATGCATCAAACTTGATAAAGAATGCAGACAATACAACCCACTTGTCGTGGAGGCAGAGGTTCAGGCATTCGTTTCTGAGAACGCATCTGAGCATGATGTAATCATTTATACGGATGGGTCGGTGATTCGACATGTGCGAAGCTCGTGGGCTTTCACTGCTCAGGTCGGAGGAGATGTTGTGAAGGAAGACAGTGGTGGTTTTGCCATGACTATGAGCAGTTTCACTATGGAAATCATGGCGGTTACCAAAGCGATGATTTGGCTAGAATCACAGACTTTTATCCATGCATGTTTTCTCAGTGACTCAATGAGTATGCTCAGGAAGATTGAAACAGGATGGGCTAGGAGACATTGGATAGAGTCGCTGGGGAGGTCTAAGCTGACAAAGATCAGTTTTATTGTTGTGCCAGTGCATGCAGGTGTAAGGGGAATGAACGTGCGGATAGGCTTGCAGGTATGGCTGCTGTCCAAAGCGGGCGAGCAATGGACCAGGCTGATATTATAAATTCCTTAAGGAGAGAGGACGTGTACATGATTCACGTAATAGCGGTGAATCCACAACACTAACCAGACTGCAAGAACTCAAAGTTAAGTGTGGTGTAGCTCGACAAGAACGCTATGCTGGCAGACAAAGAAGAATTGTAAACCAACAAAGAACCGGTGTCGTTAGTCGCCACACCTGATGGACATACTGAGGGAGAGATCGGAGCACTTATGGACTAATTTGTTCGACGTGCAGTGATGGTGATCCGACGACTAAACTAAACTAAAACTAAAATGTGCTTCATCTTGAACACAGTTATTCAATCGCAAAATTCAATCGTAAAATTCAATCGCAAAATTCAATCACAAAATTAAATCGTAAAATCACGAAAATAATTTATTTTTAGATATATATTATTAATTTCTTCTATAAAGAGCCACCAACCCCTAGTTCGACTAAACGCCCCTGAATGGATTATAAATCAACTATTCCTCCCCTGCCCAAGAAGGCTTCAGTCCTCACTGGGGGGCGGTACCGTCAACTTTAGGAACCTATGCGACAGACAGTATCTCTTAATATTTTCAGACATAAATTAACGAAAATACAAAAGGAATTAACCCTAGCAACAGATATAAGTTAAAATTCAGCTTAGTAACGAAATGGAATATGTGACGCAAGTCGGTGGTAGTTAATTCCAAGTTAGATAATTACGTTGTGATACTGGTTAAATGGATGATAGTTCTCTCTCTCTACCCAGATAACTTTAGTTCCAGAAAGTATGTACGTATTACTTAGTGGTTTAACACAGTTATCAAGTTACCCTTACATGATTCTTCTTCTTCTTCTTCTAGCGTTGTAATTATTTGTTTTGTGTCTGTGTTCGACTGACCCTGTCGGGAGCAAAAGGAAAGTCGGTGTAGCTCACAATCAATTTGCTTGATTTGCGTAATAATACAAAGTGTTTAATTGTCATTTCAGTTAATTATCTTGTCACGCAGCGAAGTAGATCTATATTGTTGTTGTTAATGTTAGTATTGTTGTAGCTGTTGTTGCTATTTCTGTGTTTGTTGCAGTTGTTCTTGCAGCTGACGTTGCTATTGCTGTTTTTGTTGTAGATGCTGTTGCTATGTTGTTTGTGTTGTATATACTGTTGCTATTGCTGTTTCTGTTGTTGTTGTTGTTGTTGAAGCTGCTGTTGATATTGCTCTTTTTGTTGCAGTTATTGTTGTTGTTACTATTGCTGTCGCTGTTGTTGTTTTTTGTGGTGTGGTGGTGTTGCTATTACTGTAGCTGCTGTTGTAGCTGATGTTGCTGGTTGCTGTTGTTGTTGGTACAGTTAAAAGCTCTAAGCAGTTGTTATTTTTTCCTAGTATTTTAGCGGATTTGTCTGCGGAGGTGTCTGCGGAGGTGTCTGCTTTAATTATTTTGATGCACCGACAAAGCTAAAACTGTCTGCGAGACCTGCAATGTTTTGTAATACAGGAGTTCCCTGGTTCCGGTCCCCATCATATCTATAGAACATCGGCCCATATACTACAATAACAACCAGCCTCCAATCCATAAAACGATTGCCTAAATATCCATAGAACTATGATCCATAGATCTAGTGAACTATAACCTAGTTACTTCTAGAACAATGTTCTCTGGGCGCACAGAACGATGACCTAAAGGTCGATCACCCACGACGCATAGAAAAAGTGTACACATACCCATATAAAGGTTACCGGAGATATAAAAGTGTACACAGGCCATATAATGCTTACCGGAGATATAAAAGTGTAACAGACCCATATAATGCTTACTGGAGATATAAAAGTGTACACAGACCCATATAATGCTTACCCGGAGATATAAAAAGTGTACACAGGCCCATATAATGCTTATCCGGAGATATAAAAAGTGTACACAGGCCCATATAATGCTTACCCGGAGATATAAAAAGTGTACACAGGCCCATATAATGCTTACCGGAGATATAAAAGTGTACACAGACCCTATAATGCTTACCGAGATATAAAAGTGTACACAGACCCATATAATGCTTATCCGGAGATATAAAAAGTGTACACAGACCCATATAATGCTTATCCGGAGATATAAAAGTGTACACAGACCCATATAATGCTTACCTGAGATATAAAAAGTGTACAAGACCCATATAATGCTTACCCGGAGATATAAAAGTGTACACAGGCCCATATAATGCTTACCGGAGATATAAAAGTGTACACAGACCCATATAATGCTTACCGGAGATATAAAAGTGTACACAGACCTATAATGCTTACCCGGAGATATAAAAGTGTAACAGGCCCATATATGCTTATCCGGAGATATAAAAAGTGTACACAGGCCCATATAATGCTTACCGGAGATATAAAAAGTGCACAGGCCCATATAATGCTTACCGGAGATATAAAAAGGTACACAGACCCTATAATGCTTACCGGAGATATAAAAGTGTACACAGACCCATATAATGCTTATCCGGAGATATAAAAAGTGTACACAGACCCATATAATGCTTATCCGGAGATATAAAAAGTGTACACAGACCCATATAATGCTTAACCGGAGATATAAAAAGTGTACACAGACCCATATAATGCTTACCCGGAGATATAAAAAGTGTACACAGGCCCATATAATGCTTACCCGGAGATATAAAAAGTGTACACAGACCCATATAATGCTTACCCGGAGATATAAAAAGTGTACACAGACCCATATAATGCTTATCCGGAGATATAAAAAGTGTACACAGACCCATATAATGCTTAACCGGAGATAGAAAAAGTGTACACAGACCCATATAATGCTTATCCGGGAGATATAAAAGTGTACACAGACCCATATAATGCTTAACCGGAGATAGAAAAAGTGTACACAGACCCATATAATGCTTACCCGGAGATAGAAAAAGTGTACACAGACCCATATAATGCTTATCCGGAGATATAAAAAGTGTACACAGACCCATATAATGCTTCCTCGGAGATATAAAAAGTGTACACAGACCCATATAATGCTTACCCGGAGATATAAAAGTGTACACAGGCCCGTATAATGTTACCGGAGATATAAAAAGTGTACACAGACCCATATAATGCTTACCCGGAGATATAAAACGTGTACACAGACCATATAATGCTTCCGGAGATATAAAAAGTGTACACAGGCCCATATAATCTTACCTGGAGATATAAAAGTGTACACAGACCCATATAATGCTTACCTGGGATAGAAAAGGTACACAGGCCCATATAATGCTTATCCGGAGATATAAAAAGTGTACACAGACCCATATAATGCTTACCCGGAGATAGAAAAAGTGTACACAGACCCATATAATACTTATCCGGAGATAGAAAAAGTGTACACAGACCCATATAATGCTTATCCGGAGATATAAAAAGTGTACACAGACCCTATACATGCTTATCCGGAGATAGAAAAAGTGTACACAGACCCATATAATGCTTACGGGATATAAAAGTGTACACAGACCCATATAATGCTTATCCGGAGATAGAAAAAGTGTACACAGACCCATATAATGCTTATCCGGAGATAGAAAAAGTGTACACAGACCCATATAATGCTTATCCGAGATAGAAAAAGTGTACACAGACCCATATATGCTTACCCGGGATATAAAAGTGTACACAGACCCTATAATGCTTATCGGAGATAGAAAAAGTGTACACAGACCCATATAATGCTTAACCGGAGATATAAAAAGTGTACACAGACCCATATAATGCTTACCCGGAGATATAAAAAGTGTACACAGGCCCATATAATGCTTACCGAGATATAAAAGTGTACACAGACCCATATAATGCTTACCCGGGGATAGAAAAAGTGTACACAGGCCCATATAATGCTTATCCGGAGATATAAAAAGTGTACATAGACCCATATAATGCTTACCCGGAGATAGAAAAAGTGTACACAGACCCATATAATGCTTATCCGGAGATATAAAAAGTGTACACAGACCCATATAATGCTTATCCGGAGATAGAAAAAGTGTACACAGACCCATATAATGCTTACCCGGGGATATAAAAAGTGTACACAGACCCATATAATGCTTATCCGGAGATAGAAAAAGTGTACACAGGCCCATATAATGCTTACCCGGAGATATAAAAAGTGTACACAGGCCCATATAATGCTTACCCGGAGATATAAAAAGTGTACACAGACCCATATAATGCTTATCCGGAGATATAAAAAGTGTACACAGACCCATATAATGCTTATCCGAGATATAAAAGTGTGACACAGACCTATAATGCTTATCCGAGATATAAAAATGTACACAGGCCCATATAATGCTTACCCGGAGATATAAAAAGTGTACACAGACCCATATAATGCTTACCCGGAGATAGAAAAAGTGTACACAGACCCATATAATGCTTATCCGGAGATAGAAAAAGTGTACACAGACCCATATAATGCTTATCCGGAGATAGAAAAAGTGTACACAGACCCATATAATGCTTACCCGGGGATATAAAAAGTGTACACAGACCCATATAATGCTTATCCGGAGATAGAAAAAGTGTACACAGGCCCATATAATGCTTACCCGGAGATATAAAAAGTGTACACAGGCCCATATAATGCTTACCTGAGATATAAAAGTGTACACAGGCCCATATAATGCTTACCCGGGGAGCAATTACTGTTAGAATTATGACAGCATTTCAACGATATCAGAGGGAGCTAGAAGGGACATTCTTAACGCATTGAGAGAGTCTTAACGCATTGAGAAGTCTTAAGATTGTGAGAGTCTTAACGCATTGAGAGAGTCTTAACGCATTGAGAGAGTCTTAACGCATTGTGAGAGTCTTAACGCATTGTGAGTCTTAACGCATTGAGAGAGTCTTAACGATTGAAGAGTCTTAACGCATTGAGAAGTCGTAACGCGAGAGAGTCTTAACGCATTGAGAGAGTCTTAACGCATTGTGAGAGTCTTAACGCATTGTGAGAGTCTTAACGCATTGAGAGAGTCTTAACGCATTGAGAAGTCTTAAGCATTGAGAGAGTCAGAGCATGTGAGAGTCTTAACTGATTGAGAGAGTCTTAGCATTGAGAGAGTCTCTAACGCATTGAGAGAGTCTACGCATTGAGAGAAGTCAACGCATTGAGAAGTCTAACGCATTGGGAGAGTCTTACGATGAGAGATTCTGAACGCATTGAGAGAGTCGTAACGATTGAGAAGTCTTAATGCATTGAGGAGAGTCTTACGCATTGAGAGGTCTTAACGCATTGAGAGTCTTACGCATTGAGAGAGTCTTAACGCATTGAGAGAGTCTTAACGCATTGAGAGAGTCTTAACGCATTGAGAGAGTCTTAACGCATTGAGAGAGTCTTAACGCATTGAGAGAGTCTTAACGCATTGAGAGAGTCTTAATGCATTGAGAGAGTCTTAACGCATTGAGAGAGTCTTAACGCATTGAGAGAGTCTTAACGCATTGAGAGAGTCTTAATGCATTGAGAGAGTCTTAACGCATTGAGAGAGTCTTAACGCATTGTGAGAGTCTTAACGCATTGAGAGAGTCTTAACGCATTGAGAGAGTTAACGATTGAGAGAGTCTTAACGCATTGTGAGAGTCTTAACGCATTGTGAGAGTCTTAACGCATTGAGAGAGTCTTAACGCATTGAGAGAGTCTTAACGCATTGAGAGAGTCTTAACGCATTGAGAGAGTCTTAACGCATTGTGAGAGTCTTAACGCATTGAGAGAGTCTTAACGCATTGAGAGAGTCTTAACGCATTGAGAGAGTCTTAACGCATTGAGAGAGTCTTAACGCATTGTGAGAGTCTTAACGCATTGTGAGAGTCCTAACGCATTGAGAGTCTTAACGCATTGGGAGAGTCTTAACGCATTGAGAGAGTCTTAACGCATTGAGAGAGTCTAAGCATTGGGAGAGTCTTAACGCATTGAGAGTCTTAACGCATTGTGAGAGTCTTAATGCATTGAGAGTCTAATGCATTGGAGAGTCTTAACACTTGAGAGTCTTAACGCATTGAGAGAGTCTTAAGCATTGTGAGAGTCTTAACGCATTGAGAGTCTAACGCATTGGAGAGTCTTAACGCATTGTGAGAGTCTTAACGCATTGTGAGAGTCTTAACGCATTGAGAGAGTCTTAACGCATTGTGAGAGTCTTAACGCATTGTGAGAAGTCTTACATACTGAGAGAGTCTTAACGCATTGTGAGAGTCTTAACGCATTGAGAGAGTCTTAACGCATTGGGAGAGTCTTAACGCATTGAGAGAGTCGTAACGCATTGTGAGAGTCTTAACGCATTGTGAGAGTCTTAACGCATTGGGAGAGTCTTAACGCATTGTAGAGAGTCTTACGCATTATGAGAGTCTTAACGCATTGGGAGAGTCTTAACGCATTGGGAGTCTTAACGCATTGTGAGAGTCTTAAGCATTGTGAGAGTCTCTAAGCATTGTGAGGTCTTAACGCATTGAGAGAGTCTAACGCATTGTGAGAGTCTTAACGCATTTGAGAGTCTAACGCATTGGGAGAGTCTTAACGCATTGTGAGAGTCTTAACGCATTGTGAGAGTCTTAACGCATTGGGAGAGTCTTAACGCATTGAGAGAGTCGTAACGCATTGAGAGAGTCTTAACGCATTGTGAGAGTCTTAACGCATTGTGAGAGTCTTAACGCATTGTGAGAGTCTTAACGCATTGGGAGAGTCTTAACGCATTGAGAGAGTCTTAACGTATTGTGAAAGTCTTAACGCATTGAGAGTCTTAAGCTTAGAGAGTCTTAACGCATTGAGAGAGTCTAACGCATTGAGAGTCTTAATGCATTGTGAGAGTCGTAACGCATTGTGAGAGTCTTAACGCATTGTGAGAGTCTTAACGCATTGTGAGAGTTTAAGCATTGTGAGAGACTTAACGCATTGAGAGAGTCTTAACGCATTGTGAGAGTCTTAATGCATTGTGAGATCTTAATGCATTGTGAGAGTCTTAACGCATTAGAGAGTCTTAATGCATTGTGAGAGTCTTAATACATTGTGAGAGACAACGCATTGTGAGAGTATTTCCGAATAGAGGAGTTTCAATGTTGTGAATCCCAGTCTCCGACCAGATTGAGAGTGTCAATATTGGTGCAGTTCAATGTTGTGAATCCCAATCTCTGACCAGAATGAGAGAGATGAGTGTCGATATTGGCAGCCTGAGAAACCAGTATATATTAAATATGCAAAGCGATTTATGAATCAACATCGAACTGACATGTTGGGTCGCTGGATGCTGCTGGATTTAATGAAGCGGAGATCGAAGCACCTATAGAAATGTCTGGAAGGTTATGATGATAGTTCTCTATAACTGATAACTGTTTGAGTTACCGTTGTGTAAATAGAACCAGATGTTTGAGGGGCAGAGTGAGGTGTGTGTTTAACCAGCGAGCTACAGGAATCATCTGTATGTATACTCTTTGATATATGTTGGGGAGACTGAGCACCTATGGGTCTGTCCAGTGAACAATGACGTCAGTTTAGCAACAAATCACTCAATCAACTCAATAATTAAGTGGCACTTGAGCTCTTGTCCTTCGTTTAAACAGCATATGATGGGCACATCATTTAATCTTTATTTTCAGAATATTATTTCATATGTAATCAATGTTCCTTCATCTTATCTAATCAATGTTCTTACATCTTATCTAATCAAAGTTCCTTCATCTTATCTAATCAAAGTTCCTACATCTTATCTAAGCAAAGTTCCTTCATCTTATCTAATCAAAGTTCTTACATCTTATCTAATCAAAGTTCCTTCATCTTATCTAATCAATGTTCCTACATCTTATCTAATCAAAGTTCTTACATCTTATCTAATCAATGTTCCTTCATCTTATCTAATCAATGTTCCTACATCTTATCTAATCAATGTTCCTTCATCTTATCTAATCAAAGTTCTTACATCTTATCTAATCAAAGTTCTTACATCTTATCTAATCAAAGTTCTTACATCTTATCTAATCAAAGTTCCTACATCTTATCTAATCAAAGTTCCTACATCTTATCTAATCAATGTTCCTTCATCTTATCTAATCAATGTTCCTTCATTTTATCTAATCAATGTTCCTTCATCTTATCTAATCAAAGTTCTTACATCTTATCTAATCAATGTTCCTTCATCTTATCTAATCAAAGTTCCTACATCTTATCTAATCAATGTTCCTTCATCTTATCTAATCAATGTTAGTTCATCTTATCTAATCAATGTTCTTACATCTTATCTAATCAAAGTTCCTTCATCTTATCTAATCAAAGTTCCTACATCTTATCTAAGCAAAGTTCCTTCATCTTATCTAATCAAAGTTCTTACATCTTATCTAATCAAAGTTCCTTCATCTTATCTAATCAATGTTCCTACATCTTATCTAATCAAAGTTCTTACATCTTATCTAATCAATGTTCCTTCATCTTATCTAATCAATGTTCCTACATCTTATCTAATCAATGTTCCTTCATCTTATCTAATCAAAGTTCTTACATCTTATCTAATCAAAGTTCTTACATCTTATCTAATCAAAGTTCTTACATCTTATCTAATCAAAGTTCCTACATCTTATCTAAGCAAAGTTCCTATATCTTATCTAATCAATGTTCCTTCATCTTATCTAATCAATGTTCCTTCATTTTATCTAATCAATGTTCCTTCATCTTATCTAATCAAAGTTCTTACATCTTATCTAATCAATGTTCCTTCATCTTATCTAATCAAAGTTCCTACATCTTATCTAATCAATGTTCCTTCATCTTATCTAATCAATGTTAGTTCATCTTATCTAATCAATGTTCCTACATCTTATCTAACCAAAGTTCCTTCATCTTATCTAATCAATGTTCCTTCATCTTATCTAATCAATGTTCCTTCATCTTATCTAATCAAAGTTCTTACATCTTATCTAATCAAAGTTCTTACATCTTATCTAATCAAAGTTCTTACATCTTATCTAATCAAAGTTCTTACATCTTATCTAATCAAAGTTCCTTCATCTTATCTAATCAAAGTTCCTACATCTTATCTAAGCAAAGTTCCTATATCTTATCTAATCAATGTTCCTTCATCTTATCTAATCAAAGTTCCTACATCTTATCTAATCAATGTTCCTTCATCTTATCTAATCAATGTTCTTACATCTTATCTAAGCAAAGTTCCTTCATCTTATCTAATCAAAGTTCCTTCATCTTATCTAATCAATGTTCCTTCATCTTATCTAATCAAAGTTCCTTCATCTTATCTAATCAATGTTCCTTCATCTTATCTAATCAAAGTTCTTACATCTTATCTAATCAAAGTTCTACATCTATCTAATCAAAGTTCTTACATCTTATCTAATCAAAGTTCTTACATCTTATCTAATCAAGTTCTTAGCATCTTATCTAATCAAGTTCTTAATCTTTATCTAATCAAGTTCTACATCTTATCTAATCAATGTCCTTCACCTATCTAAAATTTCACACTTATAACAAATGGATATTACATCTTATCTAAGTAAAGTTCCTAAGTTAATCAATGTCTTATACTGTTTAATGGAATGTTCTTACTCTTATCAATAACAGTTCCAGAAATAGTTCTTCATTACTTCAGTGGTTTAACATCATTAATCAAGTTCCGTTCATGATTCTATCTTCTTCATCTTTCTTCTTCTTCTCTTATCTATCATGTCTTTAATTTATTAATCTGTTCTTAATTATCTATCAGACTACTTATCGAACAAAGTTAAATCAATAGAGTCACATATCAATGTTCTTGATCTTATCTAATCAAAGTTTTAATTTCATTTCAGTTACACTATCTTGTCAACAAAGCGAATCGATCTATATTGTTCTACATTTATATGTTCTTAACTGTTGTTGCTATTTCTATGTTTGTTTATCAGTTGTTCCTAACTTACTAATGGTGTCTTTCTTGATTCTGATTGTTGCTAATCAAGTTTGCTATTTGTTCCTAATTTATTGCAAGTTGTTACTTAGCTAATCAGTTCTATTACTTCGTTTTCTTTTAATCTGTTCTTATCTGTTCTAATAAGTTCCTAGATTATCTGCAGTTCTATTCTTATCTAATCGTTGTACATCTTATCTATGAAGCCTTCATTGTATTAATCTTCTATGCTATTAGTTGTTTTACATTATTACAAAGTCGCTCTTGTTGTTTTTTTTCTAAGTGTGTTCATCTTATTAATAGCTGCTGTCTTATCTAATCAAGTTCTTGCATCTTTGTAATCAAAGTTCCTTAGCATTTTTAAATTTTCCTAATTTTTAATCAAGTTCATCTTATCTGCGAGTTCTCACTTATTAATTATTTTGATCACTAACAAAGCTAAACTGTCTAATAAAGACCTGCAACTTTGTAATCAAGTTCCCTCGTTTCCAGTTCCTTCATATTATCGAACAATTCCTCATATACTAATCAAAGCCTCACAATCTAATCGATTCCTAATTATCTAAGCAAGATCCATTAATCTAGTGACTATCAAATCCTTACTTTTTAAAATCAATACTTATCTAGCAGTTCACAAACTATGACAAAGTCACTTATCACCCTACATCTTACTAGAAAATTTCTAACATCAGAATCCTCATAATAAAGTTACTCGATCTAAAAAGTGTCACAGTCTAATAAGTCTTATCCGATCTAAAAAAGTTACACAGATCACAAATCTTACATCTTACGAGCAAGTCTACTTTTAGAAATTCTCACATTTTCAAATCTTCCATATCAATCAAAGTTCACATTATCTAATGACATTTATCTAACGCATAGAGATTCTTCATCTTATCTAATCAGAAGTTCAATCATTATCAGAGTCTCATTTTCCAATCAGAGAGTTCTACATCTTTTAATCCCAGTCTCTACCAGATTGATCAATCAAAGTGTCTTACATTTATCAATCAAAGTTCTTACATCTTACAATCAGTTCTGACCACATCAAAGTTCTACATTTATCTGCAAGTTCAATTTGTCAATCACAGTCTCCACACTAATTGAAGTTCTAATCTTATGCAGTTCTAATCATTATCAATTCCCATCTTCCGTTACATATTAGAAGTGTCACATCTATTAGTAGTTCTAAATGTTTTAATCTCAGTTCCTCACTTATCAATTAAAGTGTCAATTTTATTAATCAGTTCAATCTTTTTGAATCCAAGTTCCTGACATTATCTAGCAAGTCTACATTTATTGGTCAGTTCTAATCTTTCTGATCATCCTACATCTTGACCAGAATAAGTAGATCTTATTATCGATATTGTCAGTCTAGAAAGTCTCATTATATATTCTAATATCAACAAGTTCTTGAATCAACATCTAATCAGTTCGTACATCTTATCTAGCTGATTTTAATCTTATCTGAGATCAAGTCTACCTTATCAAAAAGTTGAAGTTATAGGAATAGTTCTCATATCAATCAACTAATCTTATTGAAGTTCTCGTTTACAAATCAAATTCTCAGATCTTTAGGGCAGAGTTGCTAGTGCTTGTTTAATCAGCGATCTACAGGAATCATCTGTATCATAGCTCTCTTTCTATAGTTTAATTTTATCTATCAAGGTTCTGTCCATCTAACAATGTTCGTCATCTTAGCAACCAATCACTCAATCAAGCTCAATATTAAGGGCACTTGAGCTCTTGTCCTTCAAGTTTAAATCTTATAATAAGTTCTACATCATTTCAATCTTTCTTTTCAGCAAATTTTTACATTATTAACAATAGTTCCTTCATCTTATCTAATCAAAGTTCTTCATCTATCTAATCAAAGTTCTTCATCTTATCTAATCAAAGTTCCTTCATCTTATCTATCAAAGTTCCTCATCTTATCTAATCAAAGTCATCTTATCTAATCAAAGTTCCTTCATCTTTTTAAAATCTTAATCAAAGTTCCTTCATCTTATCTAACAAAGTTCTCTAGCATTCTTATCTAATCAAAGTTCCTTCATCTTATCTAATCAAAGTTCTTACATCTTATCTAATCAAAGTTCCTACATCTTATCTAATCAAAGTTCCTTCATCTTATCTAATCAAAGTTCCTTCATCTTATCTAATCAAAGTTCCTACATCTTATCTAATCAAAGTTCCTACATCTTATCTAATCAAAGTTCTTCATCTTATCTAATCAAAGTCACATCTTATCTAATCAAAGTTCCTTCATCTTATCTAATCAAAGTTCCTTCATCTTATCTAATCAAAGTTCCTTCATCTTATCTAATCAAAGTTCCTTCATCTTATCTAATCAAAGTTCCTTCATCTTATCTAACAAAGTTCTTCATCTTATCTAATCAAAGTTCCTTCATCTTATCTAATCAAAGTTCTTTCATCTTATCTAATCAAAGTTCCTACATCTAATCTACCTCAATTCATTGTCTTTCATTCTCTCCATTAATCATTATCTTTACATTTGTCATTTTTTCTAAAAATTATTGCATTGCTTCCAGACATGTGAAATGAGCCTAATTATTTAAATCCACATAACAAATTCTGTAATTTTTGCCTTCTAGTTTATAATTAACATTTTTATTTTATATATTTTCTTATTGCATTAAGTGTGTAGATCTTCTCTTCTTTGTTCTTCTTTACCACAATTTTAATCATCTTTGTGATATGTTTGATCTTTGCCAAGAACGTGTATACGTTGCACATTGGTTTGGTAGGCTCCTAAACGCATAGACTTGTACACGTTTAGGACATGTACATCCGATTTCAGCCAAACCTCCTCAGTCGCCTCTTACGACATGCGTGGCAGGTAACAGTGGCTCTATTCTTTACATCCCAAATTTGGGACACCGTTAACCACTCGTGCTAGTACTTCTAGAAGAATACTTGGGTATACATGGGAAGATCGTGCATGAGTTCTGTTACAAGTGCATTTTCTCCCAGAGATCCCTAGAATTGTTGCAGGGATATAGAGTTCGTGCTTTGTTCAATACTTGGTGGGTGGCGTGAAGACATGAAGGCCTGAGAAACCATCATGGGCGGAGGCATACCGGCAACGTTAAGAAAATGAATACCATATAATGTAACTGATGGTTGGAACATGACGGCTGCAGAGGCGGCACATCTGGACTATGAGAGAGACCGATGGTTGGAACATGACGGCTCAGAGGCGGGACATCTGGACTATAGAGAGAGAAAGGTTGAACATGACGGTGCAAAATCTGCCAGAAAACTATTTGACAGAAGAATGAGGAGAACCATGGACTGCTAGAATGACTAATGTTGAGGTGTTGAATGAGATCAAGATCACAGAGAAAGTGTTATCAAACATACTGAAAGAGGCAGTATCATTTCGGACATAGTGATGAGAAGAGGTTTAGAAGCAAAATTGGACAACTAGGTTGAATCGTGACGAGCCAGAGGGAAGACAGAGAGAACATTGATGGCCTGACTCATGCACGGTGAAGGCGGTAACATCTGATATGAGAGAAACACCAAAGACAGAGTTTGTGGAAATCTGCTCAGAACACTATTTTACAAACACAATGATGAAAATTGATTGACTGATGATCTTGTGAGTAGTTGAATGAAGATCAAGCCAGATAAGCCTCACATATGTAAGATCCTATGTCACATTTTCAACCCCTGTGATGAAGGATTTGACACATTTCAAGACACATTAATCGTAGTATCCTGCCAGATTCAAGACCAATTGTGATATCCTGCACTTTCAGGCACATGTGTAAGCATCATATCTAGTTCAAGCAACACATGCAAGTATCTTGTGAAATTCATGATCGCCTACATGGAAGTATCCTTGCATTTTATGACATTGATCCTTGATTTCGTCACATTGTGTAAGTATCCCCTTTCCCACATTTCAAGCCCACATTGTGTAAGTATCCCTTGCCCACATTTCAAGCCCACATGTTGAAAGAACATTTCAAGCCCACATTGTGAAAGAACATTTCAAGCCCACATTGTGAAAGAACATTTCAAGCCCACATTGTGAAAGAACATTTCAAGCCCACATTGTGAAAGAACATTTCAAGCCCACATTGTGAAAGAACATTTCAAGCCCACATTGTGAAAGAACATTTCAAGCCCACATTGTGAAAGAACATTTCAAGCCCATATTGTGAAAGAACATTTCAAGCCCATATTGTGAAAGAACATTTCAAGCCCACATTGGGGCTCACTAGTTATCTACGCACACACAGACAAACATAACGCAACTACATTCTCTTGGATGAATGGTGGTCATCATCACCCGTGATGGACAGACATCATCATCATCTTGATGATCGCGTCTAACAATGAGAACCGAAGCAGCGTTGTGACATAATTCACATTATAACTACATTGACTTTAGATAAATATATATATTGGAAAACTAGGGCCAGGATGAAGTATAGTCGAATGAACAAATTTATGTTCAACACGGAAATAGTTACAGATATTATGTTATAGAAACCTTAGCAGATGATGATGATGATTAATCTTGGCAGACAGTAGGCGTGGCGTAATAATTATAGATGTTTAGGTGCGCCCGATTTGATCCTGCTCTCCTGTACACGAAGTCAATATTGACAAGTTTGAATGTTGTTTTGTTATGAAATGAAAGACTGCATGTTGCTGATTCGTCAACTAAGGAAATTGCAACCAAGAAATAATGATCCTGTCATTATATTTATGTTGTTTCTCGATGTCATGACATTATGTCACAATTTTAATCAATCAAATTTCATGTCTGCTGGCGTAGGCTATCATGTCTCTTCACAACCCTCTATCCTTGGCGCAGTTAATCAGTTCTGAATTCTATTTTTTTGTCGAACCTCGATGTCAGTCTAAATTTAGAGAAATAAATCAGATTTGTGTAGGAAGACAAGGTAGATCATTCTGTCTATAAACATATAGTTTATAGTCATAATAAATCCGCTCGTAACGATATACGTTACATAGGGCCTGCAAGTAATTTTTCAATACCACTCTATCCTGAGCAACTCGCTCAATCTCTTCTATGTAATTGAGAAATATATTTCTGGCCTCTCTCAGCAAAGTTCGCTTCAGGGTCTCCTTAGATCGACCTCTCTTTCTTGAACCATTTGCATCCCACTTCAATGCCTGCTTTGATATTCGTTGATCATTTCTCCTCAAGGTGTGCCCAACATATCTCCATCTTCTCTTTCTTATAACAGTTGTCACTAGTGGTTGACCAGACATGTCTCTGATTTCATCACTTCTCCTGAATTCATTCCATTTTATATTCATTATTTTTCGAAGACATCTATTTTCAAATGCATTCAACTTACTTTCTATATCTTTAGTCATTTTCCAACTCTCGCTAACATATGTTAGGATTGATACAACATTTGAATTGAAAATTCGTAATTAAGTTTTAATGTTAGTTTCTAATGGCAACAGTTATTTGTAGTAGGGGAAGGGGGGTTGGTGGGAGAGGGTTCGTGGTGGGTGTGAGAAACAAAATGTCGGCTAAGAGTTATTTGTAAATATGATATAAATTAATGGTGGTTTCATGATATTAAGAAGATATCTGGCTGAATGGATTAGAACACTGACTCCCATTCGGGAGACCCTGGGTCGTTCTCTGGTAAGGTCAATGAGTTTAGAAATAATTCTAGAGCCTTACCAGAGTAGCAATCTCCGCAGCACTAGTTATAGCACTACACTCCTGGAGCTGTTGGAGGTTTCTGGGTTTTCAAGAAACCCGGGTATCCCCTCCTCCTCCTCCCCTCCCCAATGTACTATAGGGAAAAGAGTAACAACTCATAATTGCTGAGGTTTGAAGAAGAAATAATCCCTAACCTGCACATTTTCGCGATGACTGCACTAGCAATGCGGTCATTAAATTCTTGTCTCTCCCCCAACGTGCTGCACTGCCCTAAAATGCGATAACACAGACAGTAAAGACATGTGTTTTGTTTTGTTTACTGAAGGCAAATGAAATAAGTTACAGATTTTACATATCTGCGAGTAGTTTGTGTCAGTAACTGGAAGAATAACTAACAAAGTTCAACACAGATGCAACAAAGCAAATCAAATGATAGGACAAATGTCACCAATTTTAAAATGCAAACATGTCACCATGAACACAAAAATAGCAATGTTCAACACAATCTTTCTCCCCCACATTATGCTATCAGTTCCAAACCTGGATACTGACAACAAATGATAGAAGAAAACTAGTCACAACAGAGATGAAGTGTCTACGCAGAATGCTGGGTGTAACAAGAAGAGACAGGTTGAAAAATGAAGAAATCAGAGAAAAGTGTGTACAACATCAGATTATTAGACTTCATCAAGAAACAACAAATTAAATGGTTCGGACATATAAGCAGATTACCAACAGACAGTGAGTCTCAAAGAATAATGTTGCTCCGATACCGATTGCACAATAGGTGGACCTCAGATATAACAAAGGCTTCGAAAGACACTGTTAATGAAGCACGCACAAAAACCCGTTCTATAACTTTCTTCTTATGTTAACGGTGTCAGGTAAAACAAGATTAGAGAACTGATGCTAACGGTGTCAGGTAAAACAAGATTAGAGAACTGATGCTAACGGTGTCAGGTAAAACAAGATTAGAGAACTGATGCTAACGGTGTCAGGTAAAACAAGACTAGAGAAAAGACGAAGAAGAAAGACTAAACTAAACATTTATCTCTTCTACTTTTCTTCTCTTCTTTTTCTTTTTCTTCTTCGAACGCTCCATATGGTCCATTTGTTAATCTCTATTTGTGATTTGTATGTGATCCGAACCTAAGAGCGAGTGTACGCTTTGCCAGTTATGCGCCTACAAAAAGTCAAGACATCCGATTTCTGCTCTGCGATGCTTTCTATTTACTAGTGTAGACCACTACCTCAGTTACATTTTACGACATGCCTTGTATGTTGCAGTGTTACTATTCTTTGCTCCCCTTGAGAGCCTCGGAACACACGAACGTTCTTCTCTTCTTCTCTCTCTCTCTCTCTGTCTCTCTCTCTCTGTCTCTCTCTCTCTCTAACCTGTTACGTCCTTGGCTTTTAGAGCAGCAACAAACGCACATCATTCTTCACTATTCATGGCCTTCCTTTGTATTGTGTTCCAGCTATGATTCATTTCTTTCAGTTCTTGCTCTATCGTTCTCCTCCAGGTTGTCTTGGGTTGTCCACGTTTTCTTTTACCCTCTGGAGTCCATCTCAGTGAAGTTTTCGTCTCAGAGTCAGTCTCCATGCGCATCACATGCCCGATACATCTCCAGCCTTGTCTTTGTATGATGGTGCTCATATTCTCTTGTTGACATCGTGCTAACAGTTCTTGGTTAGAGATAGTATTTGGCCAAAACACATGTAAGATTTGTGGCAGACAAGCTGTATGAAAGTCTTTGCTTATATTGATTATATTTATTGTTTTATCTAAACATTTCTTTGCACATCTTTGATGGTTCATTTTAGCAATATGTACTAACATATTCCCATTTCTTTCTATTTCCACAGCGCGTGAGAGACAAATCCACCGCCCAGGTCTTCATTATAACCTTGGCCGTCATTGACCTGTTTACCTGCATGGTGGTCATCCCACTGACAATGTTTGTGGAATACACAAACAACGAGATTAAATACGATATGCTGTGCAAACTTTATCAATTTTTCATCACATCAAAGATACCAATGTCGGCCTTTATTATGGTGGCGATAGCTTTCGACAGGTACTTCTGTATTTGCCATCCTTTAAGGAGAATAATTACAATCTACAGGGCCAGAGCGATTGTCGTATGCCTGGCGTTGCTAGGTTGCCTCTGTGGGGTCGTCACGTCACTTTTCTACAGCGTGTACCATACCTTTGAGCAAGTGGATGTTCAGAAAATTGACAAAGCTGCCGGTACAAATTTCACGAAATATATTGCTAATGTTGATGAGATCTACACGTTAAACGATCGAGGGCATTACTACAGCAGCATACGAGAGAATATCATCTCAACTTTACAAGCTAAAATTGCGGAGGAAGTTAACGGAACAATCAACAACTATTTACCAATAACTCATGAAGTAGCTTACACTGGAATCTGTGGCCCTTCCAGTGTAATGGTACGAGGAACATTTTTTCATATTTACCACCGTACTTTCATGGCGGTGTACCCAATCTGTTTAATTATTGTCATGATTCTCTATTTTATGATTTATCGGTTCATGTGTCTGCGACGATCACGAAAGTTAAAACAAAAGTTGATTATGTGTTCGTACGTCAACGGTGATGGCACTTATGAGAACACGAAACTGGTAAGTGGTGACATTGACGATACAAGAAGAAACAGTAAAAATACCTTAATGCCTGTCATGAATAGTCCAGTACATTTTGCTAGATCTGTTTCTGATAGTAATGGGTTCAGATCCTCTGCTGTTAATTGTCGAGAACTTCAAGAGCAGATTAACACTGAAGGAAAGCAAGCACTCCAGCAAGAAAGCAGGCGACACGATAACAACTATCTGGTGGAACCTATCCCCAGGAACAAAATCTCATCTAGCCCAACAATAACAACCAACATCGTTACTCCCATGGACAACGATGACAACACTCCCATCCTGAGCTTCAGCATCTCCCACAACAACAGCTTCAGACACAGCACCACAGACCGTTCTCAACTAGTTTCTAGCAGACGTCAGAGCCGTCTACAGGAACAGAAATATCATTGGCATAAAAACAGAGACTCCATGAAGAGATACAAAGGAAAAACTAACAGAAGAAAGCGACATTACAGTTGTGACGCTGATCGTCTGAGAGAAGAGAACAGGACAGCAAATGTCCGTACGGCCTTGATGTTATTTACGGTCACTTTAGTCTTCATGATTGCTTTCGTCCCTTCATGGTGTATGGCATTCCGTATCATCCCACATAATATGATTGTATTTTATATGTATTTTGTTTACAATGTAGCTAACCCTTTTATCTACGCCTTTATGAATCATATCTTCAAAGATTATATGCGCAAAGTGCTCACCTGTCGTCAGTTTATCATTTCTCGTAGGAGGCCGTCTTAAGGTGGGCGTCTTAAGGTGGGCGTCTTAAGGTGGGTGTCTGGATAGTTGAGCGATAGTGAGCTCGACCACAAACCAAGAGTACCTTGTTCAAACACTACGGCGGGCACTTTTGAATCAAACTTATTCTCGTGGAATTTTACGAACAGTAAAAGAGACCCACAATTCATAAAGCAATGGCATACTACTGAAAGTATAAGTGGTGTCTAGAAAAAACGACGTCTCGTTTACCGTGATTTATATCGAAGTCCTGTAAAGAACTTAAAGAAGAGACCTGTATAGAAATGAAGATATCAGGAAAAAAGTTGCTACAACATCAGTACTGAACTTTATCAAGAAACAACCAATTAAATGTTTCAGTCACATAAGCAGATTACCAACAGACAGTGTGCTTCAAAAGAGTAATGTTACTCTGGTACAGTGGATACAGTGGATACAGTGGATACAAATCAAAAGGTCATCCACTCAAAAGTTGGACCAACGAAATAACAGAGGAAGTGACAGACACCAAGCGCATACAAAGCCCGTTCTAGAAATCTCTTCTTATCTCGACGATGGGAGGCAAATCAAAATTAGAGAATTGATAGATTGATAGATTGATAGATTGATAGATTGATTGATAGATAGATTGATAGATTGATAGATTGATAGATTGATAGATAGATAGATTGATAGATTGATAGATTGATAGATTGATAGATTGATTAATAGATTGATTGATAGATTGATAGATTGATTGAGAGATCGATAGATTGATTGATAGATTGATAGATTGATTGAGAGATTGATAGATTGATTGAGAGATTGATAGATTGATAGATTGATTGATAGATAGATAGATTGATAGATTGATAGATTGATTGAGAGATTGATTGTGAGATTGATAGATTGATAGATGATAGGACTGTCATCATTGCACGTCGGTGAGTAACCACGTGTGCTCTGATCTCTTTCTTACACAGGAGAATCTCTGCTACAGTGCAAGAGCTCCGTAGCATTGGCGAGGATGCTCGATGTAATTTTTGAAGATGGTGACGATATTTGTGCAGGAATTATGATTCTAATCTTGTCTTATGAACTTTGCCCAGGCAGTGGCTTTTCAGCCTGCTCTTCTCTAATTTGAACTGTCACGGGTTCTTCTATGTGCTCATATTGAACACTGGACCTACGTTTTATCGTCCATTTCCGATAGGACTAGGAACTCGATCTCACCTACACTGAAATCAGGGATCTCTAGAAAAATATCTAGATGGCTCTACGAGGGAACGAACCTGAAACCTTTTGCACGAGAGACGAGCATCTAACCTGTACGCCACAGAGAGCCCGTAAGAAAAAACAAGATTAGAGACAAGAAGTAGAAGAAGAAGAAGTAGAAGAAGAAGAAGTAGAAGAAGAAGAAGTAGAAGAAGAAGAAGCAGAAGAAAGAAGAAGAAGACGAAGAAGAAGAAGTAGAAGAAGAAGTAGAAGAGGAAGAAGAAGAAGAAGAAGAAGAAAGAAGAAGAAGAAGAAGAAGAAGAAGTAGAAGAAGAAGAAGAAGAAGAAGAAGAAGAAGAAGAAGAAGAAGAAGAAGAAGAAGAAGTAGAAGAAGAAGAAGAAGAAGAAAAAGAAGAAGCAGAAGAAAACACGTCTCATTCTCTGTGTATGTATATATGTATATATCAATTTCTGAATAAATTTCACGAAATCAACTTATTTCCAAGCGTGTTTTGTTTTGTTATTGTGTGTTTACTGGTGGTATCCAGTGGCGGCTCGTGATCTTTTTTGTTGGTGGGGCCAGACAGAAATTTTTGGAAAAATCATGGTTTCGTTAGGTTATATTTTAATGTATAAAATAATAAATACATGTCACATCTTATTTTGGTAGGCAGGCCCTACTGGCCCTTAATGACGAGTCGCTACTGATGGTATCTATAGTTTGTTTCTTTGTTTCTTTGTTTGTTTGTTTGTTTGTTTGTTTGTTGTATAAGGGATAACAGCCTCTTGGAGCTCAGACCTAAGAGCCACAACCGTCGCGTGACCTCGCATTACAATATTGTTGTATAAAGACGAATTCATGTTCAAAATAACACAACAGACCGATAGCTGCGGCCAGACGGGGAACACCACGCGAGAAAACCCAGTAGATACATCAATCAACACAGAACGGGAGTTGTTAGCCTAAACACACTGAGATACATGTTTGGGAGGAGATCGGAGCAATTATAGACATGTCTGATGTACGATGAAGATGATCCTCAAATGAACAATGAAGAACACAACATGCTAAATCAAGGTTATATTATGTTACAACTTAAGTTTAATAACAATAAGAAATATCAGTATGATTATTTGTTTTAAAATTAATAATTACACAAACAACTTACATTGTTCTATCAAACATATTCAAAAACCATCCCCCATTAAACAGGAGTTTTGGTTTTCCCGTCTGAGCTAGTCGTCCTTATCGGGCACGTGCGGTATATGTTCTCAGTATGATGCAAGTCTTCGAAATGCCGCCCCTTAAATCTTGTTTCTTTAAAATAACATTCAATTGATTGTTTTGATTTTACTTCTTATTTCCCCCACCTTACGGTTCCACCTGATGCTGGTGTCTCTCTGTATCATGGCACGGCACGGTCATGGGCCTTATGTTGCCGGGGGTCACTAGCAAATCCAAACAATAAAATACTTAGTAAATCCAAACAATAAAATAGTTAGAATTCTTCGAACTAGTAAATACAAAAATCATCAAAATCAGATTAGATATTTCTTAGTTGCAGATTAAATTGGACCTTAGTTTGCTGCTAGGAAGGCAGAGCCAGAGATTGTAATTTCTCCAGTTTCAATCAGGTCGTATTGACCGGAAATCTAATTTTGATTTGTTTGCTAAAAAATGTCCAGAATTTCCAGATATCAACTTGAGATCGTATATTTGATTTTTCTAGTTCTCTTTTGTTGCACTTGTCATCGACGTGATTGATTTCAATCCGTTATCTTGATTGATTTCAATCCGTTATCTTGATTGATTTCAATTCGTTATCTTGATTGATTTCAATTCGTTATCTTGATCAAATTAAGATGTACATTGACTTCTTCCCTAAGCTAGTCTGTGGGACAACCTTGTTCAAGGCGGAGTACCCGGTTATTCACACAACACCTTGCCCACCTCCATCCACGCGACATGGTAACGTGAAGCCATGGGAGGTGTCTCTGTGGTGTAGAGATTAGTTGGTCGTCTCTTGTGCCAAAGGTACCAGGTTCGCTCCATCGTGGAGTCATCTGGATATTTGTCCAGAAATCCGTGATCTCAGTGTAGGTGAGATTGAGTTTCTATCGGAGATGGATGATAAAACTTAGGTCCTGTGTTCAAGTTGAGCACGTAAAAGATCCGTTAGTAGTTTAAAATCGAGAAGAGCAGGCTGGAAAGTAGCTGCCCGGGAGACATTCATTAGAAAAGATTAAAAATAAAATTTCTACAAAATATCTTCACCATCTTCTAAATTACATCTTCGACCCTCGCCGGTGCTACGGAGTTCGTGCACTACAGCTAAGATCGTCTTGTGTAAGAAAGAGATCGAGGCACACATGGTTACTCACCGAAGTGCAATGATGATGGTTCTATCTAGCAAGCAATCAAAAAATATTAGGATGTTCTTCAGTCTCCTCATGACTGCCTCTTGGATGAGAGCACCTCGCGACTGCCTCTTGGATAAGGGTACCTCGCGACTGCCTCTTGGATAAGGGCACCTCGCGACTGCCTCTTGGATAAGGGCACCTCGCGACTGTCTCTTGGATGAGAGCACCTTGCGACTGTCTCTTGGATGAGGACACTAAAATAGATGTTGAATCGATCCAGCGACTTGAGCAGTTTGGAGTTACCCGTTGTACAAGTAGAACTGGAGGCCTGAGTTTAATCAGCGAGCTACGGGAACCATCAGTATGTATAGTCTTTGATATCTGTTGGGGGAGACTGAGTACCTATGGGTTTGCCCAAAGTGCTGTAATGTCAACTCAGTATCAAATAATCAATATTAGCTGAGAGAAAATGAATGTGATGCATTGCTCTCTGAATGTATCCCTCCTTCCTTCATTTTCTCATTCTCTTATTTGCAACATCAGACCTTTTTCTTTCATTCATTTTAAATTTCTTCTAGAACAGAGATTCTCAACCTTCCTAATTCCGCGACCTTTTAATACAGTTCCTCATCTTATGCTGACCCCCAACCATAACATTATTTTCCTTGCTACTTTCATAACTGTAATGTTACTTCTTCATAACTGTAATGTTGCTACTTTCATAACTGTAATGTTGCTTCTTCATAACTGTAATGTTGCTACTTCATAACTGTAATGTTGCTACTTTCATAACTGTAATGTTGCTACTTCATAACTGTAATGTTGCTACTTCATAACTGTAATGTTGCTTCTTCATAACTGTAATGTTGCTACTTCATAACTGTAATGTTGCTACTTCATAACTGTAATGTTGCTACTTCATAACTGTAATGTTGCTACTTTCATAACTGTAATGTTGCTACTTTCATAACTGTAATGTTGCTACTTCATAACTGTAATGTTGCTACTTCATAACTGTAATGTTGCTACTTCATAACTGTAATGTTGCTACTGTTATGAATCGTAAAGTAAATATCTGATATGCAAGATATATTTTCATTGTTACAAATGGAACATAATTCAAGCTGAGTGATTAATCACAAAAACAATATGTCATTATATATTGTGAAATATTGATTTCTAATTATGATAAAATATGTGTTTTCTGATGGTCTTAGGCAACCCCTGTGAAATAGTAGTTCCACTTCCCCCTGCTCTCCAAGGGGTCGCAACCCACAGTTTCAGATCCACTGTTCTAGAAAGATCTGCTTGTTCTCTTCTCTGTCCGTGTTATACCAGAACTATCTCCATGTTTTCTGTACTTTCTCTGTACTTTGAACAATCTTTCTATGGATGGACATTTATAAATGTTTCATGTTTCCGGAACTCTTTTATCATATTCTATCCTAGGGGACATTCATTATTAAGTGACATCATATCCTTGACGTTAATGTTCTTTCGTAAAATTATTTCTTGACGTTTCTAGAACACAAGCTCTGTTGCCTCCTGCATCGGATACATCCAATTTATAATTCAAGAAGTCAAACTCAATTTTTAATTTTTGTAGTTTGAATTTCTTAATTTTTATTTCTGTGTCAATTGTTAAATCTTGTGAGTTTCTTGATTCAATGATGATGATAAATGTGCTAGCATGGACTGAAACATTTAAAAAACCCAAATTGGGAATTTTCAGTAGCTCCTTGACCACACGTGTGACTATTGGGCACTTACATCTAGCTACTTGTCACACACAACTAACTAATAATTGCTCCGTTTCTGTGCCAATGAAAATCATACGAAATGCTAACAACTGTGAAAAGTTTCCTGTGTGAACTAATTCCAGAATGAAACAGTCGCGTACCGCCACAAAAAGCAACCTGCACCGCATAAAATGCAAATGGCAGTCGCTAATGTAGCAACTCAAAAAAAATATGAATCTGAATAAATAAGATGCAATAAGCAAAGAAATATAGAAATTATTGGTAAATGCTTCGTACCTTTGTTCGTACAAGGCAGGGGACGACCAAGACGAAGATGGCAGCAGGACATCAAAGAAACCTTGAACATGACGCTAGAAGAGGCTGGAGAACTTGCAAGAGTCTGAGAGCTTTTCAGGCGGGCTGTGATGAATGTTCAGGCGGGTTGTGATGAATGTTCAGGCGGGCTGTGATGAATGTTCAGGCGGGCTGTGATGAATGTTCAGGCGGGCTGTGATGAATGTTCAGGCGGGCTGTGATGAATGTTCAGTCGGGCTGTGATGAATGTTCAGGCGGGATGTGATGAATGCGACGTTCCGTAAGGGACATGATACTACTGAAAGACATTTATTCATCATTTAATTTCTGCTTATGAGAAGCATTTTTACCCTGGTACCTGTTGGCACCGCGTTGCCTACCTTTGATCTGACATTTCCTAGGACCCACATTGGAATGTCTCCGGACACGCTGCTGCGCCTGGGCACACACTTTGAGAACTACTGATCTCAAATAATGAGAACGATGAAGACATGAAAGCCAACAGACAAATTATTAGACGATGATGTATCGTATGTGTGTGTGTGTGAGTGTGTGTGTGCGCGTGTGCGTATGCAAATAGAATGTAAATAATGAAAGAATTCCTTATAAAATAAATTAGCTACGTTAGGGAGTGTATCAGAATGAACGTAAGAAACAGGTAAGCTGGACAGATAACACAAAAATCCAATTAACATGTTTTTTCTCAAAGATATTAGACGGCACGGGCAACTACAGAGAAATATGTACTGCAATATGTAGACACGAGCAACTACAGAGAAATATGTACTACAATATGTAGACACGGACAACTACAGAGAAATATGTACTGCAATATGTAGACACGAGCAACTACAGAGAAATATGTACTGCAATATGTAGACTAGTATGTCTTTATCATATATTTGCTGTCCGCCTTCCCAGCCTGTTCGTAGTCCGTTGGACGACGAGTGACAGGTGGTTCAATTTCGCGGGCTGGCAAAAAAGCCACAGGTCCTCCAGATTTACGGTGTTCGTGGCACCAAACCGAAGGGTTACGATGTCCATGGAACCGAGCCGAAGAGCTGAAAGCTCAAGTGCTTTTGGATAAAAAAAAATCATATATCTGCAATAGATATTTGTTATTGGTTACATAGATCATTAATTGATTGATTGGTTGGTTGATTGATTGATTCATCCGATGTGTAGTCGAAGATGCTGTTATCTACATTTATGGCTCGTGATTCGGCACAGTCGGAGTACATGGGCCTTTATGGTTAGAAATAAAAGAAAACGTTTTGCATTTTAAAATTGGAGCCATTTGTCCTAGTGTTTGATTTGCTTTGTTGCATCTGTGTTGGATTTCATTAGTTTTTCTTCCGTTTGCTGACAAGTTGCTCCCCAGAGATGTCAAGTCTTTTACTTGCTTTAATGGGTGTTTGTCGATGGAGATATTGGTAGTGTTTTCCTCTCTAGCAAATATCATTACTTCTGTTTTGTCGATGTTTATTCTCATGTTGTATTGGTTGCATGCTAACTGGAGTCTTAGCTAGATAGACAGACTAAAGAAAAAGTCATCAAGGAGGCAAGTAGAGCATATGCAACAACTACCAACAGCATGAATATGGAGGTCATGGCGGTGACAAAATCCTTGGAGTGTCTACAGACGTAAACATTCACTCACGCATGCATGCTCAGCGACTCTATGAGTATGATACAGACGATCACGGCCTGTTATGTATGAAGGTGGTGGATGCAGTTAATACAAAACGCAACAATCCAGACATTTACCTTCATCTTTGTCCCAGGTCATTCTGGTGTGATGGCAATGAGAGAGCAGATGCACTGGCGAGCAATGAAACGGTTGAGAATGGATCTTCTATGAACAAAAGCGACATCATCAACGCTCTAAGAGAAAACATACGCTCTGAAGATTTCAATGAAGAAGATAAAGGGTATTCTCTATCTCGGTTTGCGCAGGTTATGCATACCGATAGGTAAGACGGGAGAACCATGAGAGAAACCCCAGTAGATACATCAATAAACACAGACGGGATTTGTTAGTCTACACTTGAATTCATATCGAGCGGACGAAAGCAATAGCAATATACCCCATATACTCGGTTCACAAATGGTGTAACTACTTTTCCACGTTAACTGCTGCGTATGCTCAATGACCTAGTAAAATGGCTGACTAAATACGCTATATAATGTATACATTTTTTAACGAACTGAACGAGCACTTTCCTTCGATAATTGTTTTTTAAATCTGGAACGCATTGATATTGCAATATATACTGAAGTACCCAGTCTGTTGGCTTTATGTCATCTTAAGAAACAATTTGAGCCAGTGAATCTGCTCATGAGGGTGAAGGAGTTAGATCATCACTCGGTAAAGAAAGCACGTACACTACATACCTTCGTAAATGAATATTTACGTAGAATAGAGGGACTGAGATGGTATGATAAGATTACGAACGAAAAACTCAGAGAAAGAACTAAACAGATGCCAGTGGAGAAAGAGCTCAGGAAGAGACACTGGCGATGGATAGGACACACATTGAGATGACCGACCGGAAGCATTACAAGACAGGCAGGGTTTAGGAACCCGCAGGGAAAGAGGAGATGGATAAGGTCTAGACAGACATGGAGAAGAGAGCTGGAGGCTGATTAAGGTCTAGACAGACCTGGAGAAGAGAGCTGGAGGCTGATATTAAAAGGATAGGTAATACATGGAAAGAATTGGAAGGGATGACAAGAGAGAGGAAAAGATGGAAGAAGTTTGTTGAAGACCTGTGCTCCGTTGGGAGCTGAAATATGAAAAACAAGAAGAAAGAAAGGAAGAAAAAAAAAGTTAAACATGGTCACTGTTGTCCAACACATTTCCGCTCAAGTCAGTTATTTCAACTTCCTGATTCCAGCGTTTAGTATTGTCAAAGGGGAAGGAGCATCTGACCGAATGAAATAGAGCGTAGCTACCATGTGGGAGATATGTGTTCAATTCACGGTAAGGCCAAGCATTTTTTTTCTTATGTGGGCATAAATGAAAAATCATATCCTGAACAGCTTCGCTGCGACTGCACTAGCCATGCGGTCATTAAATTCTTCAGATTCTCGTCCCACCTGTCCTGACTTACTCGACTTATTCCTCTGCGCTCCTCGTGGAGCATATGGCCTCAGCAGTTGTTCGCTACTCTTCCCGGTCTCTGGCTGTTCTCTTTATGGTCTCCCAGGATAGTCCAGCACTCTTCAGTTCCTCAAGAAGACTTTGTTTCCAGGTCTGTTTAGGACGTGCTAAAAAGCGGTACGACAGGCAGTAACGCCTAGTTTTCTTATACAGAATTTTGAAGTTTTTCCCGTGACACAGAAACAGACAATGCGTTTTATAATTAAAATCATAAGACTGAGATATAAATATCATATAATTATAGATTCATATTTAAAAATAAACTAAATTGAGTCTGGCCAATATCCGTACCTGGGCACGAGATTTTCTTTTATGAATACTCACAAATAAATAATATCAGCTTTACTTGTGCGTGGACAGAAAGTCGAATAATAACTTTAACGAGCTAGATTTGACATGTCACTGTTGAATTTCTAGTTGTGTCTTTTCCAGTTAATTTCTGTTCTTTGATGTATGTGCGCATTTATCAGGTATGTTCTGTGCCTGGCTTTGTATACAGCAAAGTTGGGGTCGGCTAGTCTCTCTTAGGAAGATATCAGACAAGTCTACAAGATGTGTTCTGTGTCTAGCTCTACATCCAGCAGAGTTGAGGTGTCTGCTAGTCTCTCTTAGGAAGATTTCAGACAAGTCTACAAGATGTGTTCTGTGTCTAGCTCTACATCCAGCAGAGTTGGGGTCAGCTAGTCTCTCTTAGGAAGATATCAGATAAGTCTACAAGATGTGTTCTGTGTCTAGCTCTACATCCAGCAGAGTTGGGGTGTCTGCTAGTCTCTCTTAGGAAGATAGCAGACAAGTCTACACGATGTGTTCTGTGTCTAGCTCTACATCCAGCAGAGTTGGGGTCAGCTAGTCTCTCTTAGGAAGATATCAGACAAGTCTACAAGATGTGTTCTGTGCCTAGCTCTACATCCAGCAGAGTTGAGGTGTCTGCTAGTCTCTCTTAGGAAGATAGCAGACAAGTATACGAGATGTGTTCTGTGTCTAGCTCTCCATCCAGCAGAGTTGGGGTCAGCTAGTCTCTCTTAGGAAGATATCAGACAAGTCTACAAGATGTGTTCTGTGTCTAGCTCTACATCCAGCAGAGTTGAGGTGTCTGCTAGTCTCTCTTAGGAAGATAGCAGACATGTCTACAAGATGGGTGGTCTGCCCCTGGCTATACACGCAGCAGAGATGAGGTTGGCTAGTCCTTTAGTACATGATACAGACAAACTCATCCTTTAGTACATGATACAGACAAACTCATCCTTTAGTACATGATACAGACAAACTCATCCTTTAGTACATGGTGCAGACAAACTCATCCTTTAGTACATGGTGCAGACAAACTCATCCTTTAGTACATGGTGCAGACAAACTCATCCTTTAGTACATGATACAGACAAACTCATCCTTTAGTACATGATACAGACAACATCATCCTTTAGTACATGATACAGACAAACTCATCCTTTAGTACATGATACAGACAAACTCATCCTTTAGTACATGATACAGACAAACTCATCCTTTAGTACATGATACAGACAACATCATCCTTTAGTACACAGTGCAGGAAACATCATCATTTAGTACATGGTGCAGACAAACTCATCCTTTAGTACATGATGCAGACAAACTCATTATTTAGTACATTATGTACACAAACTCATCATTTAGTACATGGTGCAAACAAACTCATCATTTAGTACATGGTGCAAACAAACTCATCATTTAGTACATGGTGCAAACAACCTCATTTATTAGTACTATTAAAATAACTCGATCCCTTAGTAAGTGGGGGAGACACACCAATCCCTTAGTACGTGTGGGAGACACACCCATTCCTTAGTAAGTGAGGGAGACACACCCACCCCTTAGTAAGTGAGGGAGACACACCCATTCCTTAGTACGTGTGGGAGACACACCCATCCCTTAGTAAGTGGTACATGAAACCCTTTTTTACAGTTAATGTAATGGTAAACAGTCATTGACGATAGTAAGACAAAAGTACACAAACGTGCCTTCTTATCCTGACGCTGTGAGACAAAACAGGATTGAACAAAAGGAGATCAAGCTATGGATATTTACGGCACTAAGGTAAATCTGCGGAAATATAAAACATCAGCTTTGAAAAATCTAAATAAAATATAAAACATCAGCTTTGAAAAATCTAAATAAAATATGGAACTGCAAGTTATATAGTATTAAAACTAAATTACGAATTTTCAATTCAAATGTTGTATCAATCCTAACATATGCTAGCGAGAGTTGGAAAATAACTAAAGATATAGAAAGCAAGTTGAATGCATTTGAAAATAGATGTCTGCGAAAAATAATGAATATAAAATGGAACGAATTCAGGAGAAGTGATGAAATCAGAGAAATGTCTGGTCAACCACTAGTGACAACTGTTATAAGAAAGAGAAGATGGAGATATGTTGGGCACACCTTGAGGAGAAATGATCAACGAATATCAAAATAGGCATTGAAGTGGGATGCAAAGGGTTCAAGAAAGAAAATCGAACTAAGGAGACCCTGAAACGAACTTTGCTGAGAGAGGACTGAAATATCGGTCTCAGTTCCATGGAGGAGATTGAGCGAGTTGCCCAGGATAAAGCGGTATGGAGAAATTACTTGCAGGTTTGAGGTTAAAAGAAAGAAACACGATCGAATTGAGTCGAAATTGTATTATCCCTGCCGTCACTGTCCTTGGATGCGGAGAGGACTGATAATGAGGATTCGCTAAAGACCTTTCTCAGAAATCTGCAACTGTTATCTAAAGTCGGCTTTTCTTGGAAAACATTCCACAATTATTTCAAGGTAATATGCGTCAAAATGTTTGTCAACTAATACGATGTGACCTACTTAACATTATAATAAGAACGAATGTAAGGACACGGAAGATAATGGAGAACAAGATCAGTCGAGATTTGATTGAAGTAAATAACAGCCCAGTATTTCTAGATAATAAACTGAATGATAATATAATAATCAATTTTCATAACAAGATAAAAGAATTATCCTGGATTGGATGTGATATTTGTTGAACGTATAAATCGAAGTTGGTCGAATATCAACGTACGCGACTGAACGACATCAAATGTATCTTGATTTCATTATGTTAGTGTTGGCTTCAAGGTGTATCCAGTCATAGGTGTGTTCAGCACAAGGTGTCTTGTCTCCAAGGTGTGTCCAGTCATAAGTGGGTTAAGCACGTGGTGTCTTGTCTCCAAGGTGTGTTGAGTCTTAGGTGGGTTGAGCACGCAGTGTGGCAAGCGAACATACAAAGAGCTTGTAGGCAATAAATCCACAGAATAATGCAGGCTCAACCATCACATATACAGAATAAAGTCTGCCCAGACTGTACATTGTGCATTTCAGACAGAAACACAGACTCCAGAGCACATTCTGCAGACCTGTCCATCATGCATACACCAACAAAACGAAACGTGACCTCATGGACGACGCTTATAGAGCACATCCTGCAGATAAGTCCATCATACATACACCAACGAAACGAAACATGGCCTCATGAACGACGCTTATAGAGCCAGCTATGAGGAACTCACGAGGAACTAAAACTGATATGCAGCTTCATAGAGGCAACCCATCTCATGATTTAGACGAGCATACGAAACTGAACGCAAAGAAAAAGAAACATTAGATATTGTATGATATAAATAAAATGACAAATTGTAGAAGAAATACGAACAAAACAATGTATAGAACGAAATGGAAACATTGTAGAACGAAGTGGAAACCTTGTAGAACGAAGTGGAAACCTTGTAGAACGACATGGAAACCTTGTAGAACGAAGTGGAAACCTTGTAGAACGAAGTGGAAACCTTGTAGAACGAAGTGGAAACCTTGTAGAACGACATGGAAACCTTGTAGAACGACATGGAAACCTTGTAGAACGAAGTGGAAACCTTGTAGAACGACATGGAAACCTTCTAGAACGAAGTGGAAACCTTGTAGAACGAAGTAGAAACCTTGTAGAACGAAATGGAAACCTTGTAGAACGAAGTGGAAACCTTGTAGAACGAAATGGAAACCTTGTAGAACGACATGGAAACCTTGTAGAACGAAATGGAAACCTTGTAGAACGAAGTGGAAACCTTGTAGAACGAAGTGGAAACCTTGTAGAACGAAGTGGAAACCTTGTAGAACGAAGTGGAAACCTTGTAGAACGAAGTGGAAACCTTGTAGAACGAAAGACAACAAACACAATTCAATTAGAAATGAAATATCATGTTACAGAATAAGAAATGATTCATATTGATATAATCCATAGATTACCCAAACTTTCTCGGCCCACCGTCCACTTTGCATGAATTAAACTTTATAACGTCGTCCCCCTCCCCTCCCCATTATAACAGTTTGCCAACGACCCCCTTCCCACATATATACATGCTCTATTTTCACGTTGACATAGAAAATTGATATATGTTTCTGTCATACATGGTCAATTTTCAAATGATTATACACAGGAAATAGAAAATTGAGGGAAAAATGGATCATGTAAGATGGACAGAAGATGAATTGAAATGCAGAATTCTAATTTTTATGACTAATCAATCGCACAATCATAAGAAAAAAAATCACCCCAGATGCTTCTGAACCCATTATCGCCCCCCTGGAAGACTTCAGCGCCCACAGGGGGCGGTAGCGCCCACTTTGGGAAACGCTGATATAATCTCTTCAGTTTCTAGTGACTGGCAATAACGCATGCATATTCCCTGAGGGCATTTTAATCATTTCAATCTGAAATTTATTTTTATTTTAAAATAATGATTTTTTATTCATTACTGGTTCATCACGCTGTATAATTTGATCTTTATATTCATCTCTCGCCTCTCTCTCTCTCTCTCTCTCTCTGTGTGTGTGTGTGTGTGTTTCCATTTCATCTCATTGACAATTTACTTGATGCGTAATTATTAATACTGTTCTCATAACCTGCATCTTTATCTACGCCATCATTTGTAAACGTTGTGAGAAGATCTGTATAGATGAAGCTGGCAAAAAATATTAGCGAACGATTCGGTCAACATTAACGATATATACGCAAACTCTCTGTGACCCCTGTAGATAATCACTTCAATTGCAATAGACATTTAGGGAACTCGTGACATCCAAGTAACTTCCATCCGAACATGCTCTTCTGCTGATCAAAGTCGGTTTGCTCTCGAAATAAATTTATAACTTTATATATCATGCCTATCGACATCTTGGACTCCAACACACCTTTCATTCTTTGTTTATCAATGTAATTCAAGCAAGGTTCTGTGCAAACTTGCTTTCTTATGCTTATGTTGGTGACTCAGGCAGCGCATTTCACTTGTAGCTATTGTTTGTGACTGTGCTTTTTAATTATAGAATGGTTAAATTGTATTTTGATTTCGCTGATTATACCGCTCCCTTACGGTGCTGCCTGATGTAGCCACATATCTTTGTCATAGCACAGCACAACCCTTACTGAGGTAGGGGACTAGGGTAGCTACAGTAGTAAATAACAAGCATTGTATAAATTGGATATGCTGGCCTACTTGTAGGCGCATAACTGGTACAACATGCAATCGCTGGTTAGCTCGTATAACATACAAATGGTAAGCTTGTATAACATACAAATGGTAAGCTCGTATAACATACAAATGGTAAGCTCGTATAACATACAAATGGTAAGCTCGCATAACATACAAATGGTAAGCTGGTATAACATACAAATGGTAAGCTCGTATAACATACAAATGGTAAGCTTGTATAACATACAAATGGTAAGCTTGTATAACATACAAATGGTAAGCTTGTATAACATACAAATGGTAAGCTGGTATAACATACAAATGGTAAGCTCGTATAACATACAAATGGTAAGCTTGTATAACATACAAATGATAAGCTGGTATAACATACAAATGGTAAGCTGGTATAACATACAAATGGTAAGCTCGTATAACATACAAATGGTAAGCTTGTATAACATACAAATGATAAGCTTGTATAACATACAAATGGTAAGCTCGTATAACATACAAATGGTAAGCTTGTATAACATACAAATGGTAAGCTGGTATAACATACAAATGGTAAGCTTGTATAACATACAAATGATAAGCTTGTATAACATACAAATGGTAAGCTCGTATAACATACAAATGGTAAGCTGGTATAACATAGAAATGGTAAGCTTGTATAACATAGAAATCACAAAGAATGGTTTAACAAGTGCTCGATATGGAGCGCTAGAAGAAGAAGAAAACATTTATTCCGTTTTTCAATTCACATTCCGCGGTCACGTCAATCATACATACATCAAACACGTCCTCATGTCAATCATACATACATCAAACACGTCCTCATGTCAATCATACATACATCAAACACGTCATCATGTCAATCATACATACATCAAACACGTCATCATGTCAATCATACATACATCAAACACGTCATCATGTCAATCATACATACATCAAACACGTCCTCATGTCAATCATACATACATCAAACACGTCCTCATGTCAATCATACATACATCAAACACGTCATCATGTCAATCATACATACATCAAACACGTCATCATGTCAATCATACATACATCAAACACGTCATCATGTCAATCATACATACATCAAACACGTCCTCATGTCAATCATACATACATCAAACACGTCCTCATGTCAATCATACATACATCAAACACGTCCTCATGTCAATCATACATACATCAAACACGTCCTCATGTCAATCATACATACATACATCAAACACGTCCTCATGTCAATCATACATACATCAAACAAATGAAGCACGTCCTCATGTCAATAATACATACATCAAACAAATCAAGCGCGTCCTCATGTCAATCATACATACATCAAACAAATGAAGCACTTCCTCATGTCAATCATACATACATCAAACAAATGAAGCACGTCCTCATGTCAATCATACATACATCAAACAAATGAAGCACTTCCTCATGTCAATCATACATACATCAAACATATGAAGCACGTCCTCATGTCAATCATACACACATCAAACAAATGAAGCACTTCCTCATGTCAATCATACATACATCAAACATATGAAGCACGTCATCATGTCAATCATACATACATCAAACACGTCCTCATCTCAATCATACATACAACAAATATATGAAGCACGTCATCATGTCAATCATACATACATCAAACACGTCCTCATGTCAATCATACATACATCAAACATATGAAGCACGTCATCATGTCAATCATACATACATCAAACACGTCCTCATGTCAATCATACATACAACAAACATATGAAGCACGTCCTCATGTCAATCATACATACATCAAACAAATCAAGCACGTCCTCATGTCAATCATACATACATCAAACATATGAAGCACTTCCTCATGTCAATCATACATACATCAAACAAATGAAGCACGTTCTCATGTCAATCATACATACATCAAACAAATGAAGCATGTCATCATGAACGACGCTTACAGAGCAAGCTAGGTGGTGGTGGTGGTGGGGACGGTTTTCGTGGTGGTAGTTAGTTAGTTTGTTCCTTTCGTGCCAAAGGCGGCACATAGGGCAGAGGTTTTAGATCTCCATGTGATACGGTTCTTTGCTAGCAGTTGGAGATCTTGTATGGTTTTACATCCCAATAGTTTACTTTCTTGTTGGATAGTTATTCGAAGAGTGGTCTTAGGTCTTCCACGTTTTCTTTTCCCAACTGGTGACATAAGGACTTGTTGATTTAGTCTCTTTTCGTCTGATCTAAGAACATGACCTAAATATTTCCACCTTCGTTTCTTATAATATTTGATACGGGTTGTTGGTGTGTTCTATCTCTCACTGTGTTGTTAGAAACGAAATCACTCCATTTGACTTTTAATAATTTTCGTAGACATTTATTCTCAAAGCTGTCCAGTTTCTTATCAATTTTCTTTGTTGATTTCAACTTTCACAACCGTAGGTCAGTACAGGAATCACACATGACCTAAATAATTTAACTTTTGTACATATACTAAGGTCTTGAGATTGCCAGATATTCGTTAATTTAGTGAAGGCACTATTTGGTAGTGGTGATACTTATTAATATTCTCTTTGTTTAATTTGTTTTTGTTTTTGTGAATTCTTTTCCTTTTTAACTGGCGAGGTCGCTCCGACATTTGCTTGGCGATTTGAAGATTAAAAGTTCAAATCTCACAGTAGTTTCGTGATCAATTTTTTTTTCGAGTTAGGTTGAGGTTTGAATGAGATTAAATTTGGGTCTAGGAGTAGGGTTATGTAGTGGTAGGGTGTGGCTGATGGTCGTTTTTCGCCTACTTTTTCTTAACGTTTTCAAGTAGGTTCTTTCTTGATAACCGCTATTTTTAGAAGTGTATTTTTTTAATTTTTTAATTGATTTTTGTTGTAATTCTTTCATTGTATAGGAATTTGACTAATTTGTCTGTTATTTGATTTGTTAATTAATTAGTTGTTTTGTTTGTTTGTTTGTTTGTTTGTTTATTTGACGATTGGTTTACATTACAGTTACATTTATTTGATAGTTATTTTTTATGAACTTCGTCTTTCTTTTCTATTTGCTTAACAAATTATTTGGTTGTATGGTTAGTGTTAAGTTTAGTTAGAATTGGACAGTACTATCATTAACGGACGAGAAGTTCTCTGTACTGCTCAGTGGTACAGAAGCCAAGGTAGGGTTCACTGCGATCATTACACGCAGCATATTGTCTGCAGGTCATGCCAAGTTTTATTATACTGTAGACATGTTTCTAAATGTTGTTTGCTGCTTGTGTTTTTCTTTCATTCTTTGTGATCTGTCTGATTTGCTTGGAGAACGCAAGTATGTTTCGTTCCCGTTATTCCCATACGGCATGTAGACCAGTCGCACCTGTACTTCGACCTAATCATGTCCTGGGTCACAACTCCTTTACGATGGATGTCATCGTCTAGTGCAGCATGTCCCAAATTGAGGTACCGCCTCCTCCAGTGGCCGCTGAAGAGTTCTAAGAGGGCGATTGTGAGTTTAGAAGAAATTGGGGGTAGTTCACGCGATTAGTGTTCGGGGGCTCTTTAAAGAAGAAATTAATAATAAATATTTTTTAATAAATTATATTCATGATTTTGCGATTGAATAATCATTTAAAATTTGAATTCTGCAATTTTGTTTCATTTAATGCCCGTCTTACACGATCCACATTTTCATAAATTTTCTACTTCATGCATATAATCATTTCAAAATTGACCATGCACGACAGAAATATATATCAATTTTCTATGTCAAGGAGAAAATAGAGCATGTATATATTTCGGATGGGAGGGGATGGGAGGGGGAGAAGTTGTCAAACTGGTATAATGAGGAGGGGAGCGTTACAAAGTTTATGTTGTGCAAGGTGGGTGGCAGGCCAAAAATATTTAGGAATCTATAGTCTATCATGTGCTTTTTGTGCATTTGCAACGCCATTCGCAGTAGACATGAATTTATTACCAGGAAAATTACAAATGAAACATTGTGAAATGTGTTGTGATACACAGTTAAAGGAGAAATTCTATCAAGTTGGTTTGGAAGAGTTCTATCAAAAGTATAATACTCTTCAATATTAATTAAACAAAATGGGGACTGCCTAGAGTAGTTGATAGTAGCTCGGCCTGCTACCAGAGCTCCAAATGGCGTTGAAGATGTGACGAAACCCACCCATGCTACGGCTGTATGAATCAGATTTCCACATGAATGAGATTTATGGGAAATCTGGTACATCAGTCTAAGGGTGATCGCGTGCGAGCGCGCAACAGAGAGAGAGAGAGAGAGAGAGAAAATCGAGAAGAAAAGCTGGAAAGTCGTGCAAAATTCTTTTTAAAGATTTTGTTTTACATTGATATAAAACACGTAATTACAAAGTACTGTAGTTTTACAAATTACAAAAACAATGACAAAATACAGCAACGTTTCGACCAACAAGGCCTTTATCAAGCAAACGAACAAATAGGAGTGACAAATTAAAATGAAACACAAATGGACGACCAAATACAAACGTATCTAAGGAAAATCTGATATATATACATTGATATACAATTTCAACAAAATATTTTCCGCATTTTCAAAATTACATTCGATGACCATCACCGGTGCTACGGAGTCCGCAAACTGCATCTGAGTTCTTCTTGTGTAAGGAATGGATCGTATCACACATCTGAGTTCTTCTTGTGTAAGGAATGGATCGTATCACACATCTGAGTTCTTCGTATGTAAGGAATGGATCGTATCACATATCTGAGTTCTTCTTGTGTAAGGAATGGATCGTATCACACATCTGAGTTCTTCTTGTGTAAGGAATGGATCGTATCACACATCTGAGTTCTTCTTGTGTAAGGAATGGATCGTATCACACATCTGAGTTCTTCTTGTGTAAGGAATGGATCGTATCACACATCTGAGTTCTTCTTGTGTAAGGAATGGATCGTATCACACATCTGAGTTCTTCTTGTGTAAGGAATGGATCGTATCACACATCTGAGTTCTTCTTGTGTAAGGAATGGATCGTATCACACATCTGAGTTCTTCTTGTGTAAGGAATGGATCGTATCACACATCTGAGTTCTTCTTGTGTAAGGAATGGATCGTATCACACATCTGAGTTCTTCTTGTGTAAGGAATGGATCGTATCACACATCTGAGTTCTTCGTATGTAAGGAATGGATCGTATCACACATCTGAGTTCTTCGTATGTAAGGAATGGATCGTATCACACATCTGAGTTCTTCTTGTGTAAGGAATGGATCGTATCACACATCTGAGTTCTTCTTGTGTAAGAATGGATCGTACACACATCTGAGTTCTTCTTGTGTAAGAATGGATCTATCACACATCTGAGTTCTTCTTGTGTAAGGAAAGGATCGTATCACACATCTGAGTTCTTCGTATGTAAGGAATGGATCGTATCACATATCTGAGTTCTTCTTGTGTAAGGAATGGATCGTATCACACATGGTTCCTCGAAGTGCAATGATATGTCCTATCTATCAATCGAAAGAATGTCTATGAAAATACCCATGCTGTGCCAGATATTTTTGTATTATATTTGAATATGTTTTTTAAGTCTTTTATTCTGATCTGTTTACTTCACAGCTTGTAGTAATTTACCTTAGTTAGTCAGTCCGTCAGTTAGTCAGTCAGTTAGTTAGTTAGTCGGTCCGTCAGATAGTCAGTCAGTTAGTTAGTTAGTTAGTCGGTCCGTCAGTTAGTCAGTCAGTTAGTTAGTTAGTCGGTCCGTCAGATAGTCAGTCAGTTAGTCAGTCAGTTAGTTAGTTAGTTAGTCGGTCAGTTAGTTAGTCGATCTGTTTTGAAGTCACATCTTCTATATTGTCTTGTGCATGTTTACACGTAAGTTTCATAACGATTGTTTACATTTACAGAATGTTTACATCAAAATCGTTATCATCATCAATTAGTTTGTCCTGAGCAGAACTTTGCCACTCTAATAGTGCTTCAGAATTTCTTTCTCTCTCTCTCTCTCTCTCTCTCTCTGCCAGATGTCCCGCCTCTGCAGCCATCATGTTCAACCTATAAGTTATGTCATGAATCCCTCTTCTCCTCTTTTCTGGGATGCCTCCTTCCATGATGGTCTTGTCCAGCCCTTCATGTCTCTCTTTATATGTCCAAGATACTTCAGTTTCCATGTTTACCTAAGAAATGGATAAACATAAACAATTATCAGCAACACCAGAGACGACAGTCACCAACATCTTCTTCTTCTTCTTCTTTCGTCACACTGTTACAGGGTTGTTGCCCAGTGTCGTCACTGCTACGTGTTGCAGTGTCACCAGTACCGTTGTTGCCCAGTGTCGTCACACTGCTACCGGGTTGTTGCCCAGTGTCGTCACACTGTTACCGGGTTGTTGCCCAGTGTCGTCACACTGTTACCGGTTTTGCCCAGTGTGTCACACTGCTACCGGGTTGTTGCCCAGTGTCGTGGTTTTCTGTTTTGTCTTGTGCTGTTCTGGTGGCTTGTGTGATTGTTATTTTTGCTCTTTGACATGATTCTGCTATACCATCTAACCACCTCTTTCGTGATCTTCCTTTCGCCTTCTTCCTGATGTTCTGTTGTAGAAGACTCTGTATACTGTGGAGTTTGGATGCATTCTTATTAAGTGGCCAAACCACTTCATTCTTTGTTTCTCAATGTAATTCAAGCAAGGTTCTGTGCCAACTTTCTTTGTTATGCTGATGTTGGTGACTCTTGTCTTTTCTGGTGTTGTTAGTAACTTTTCGCAGGCAGCGTCACCAACATCAGCATGAAAGAAAAGATGGGACAGAACCAAGCTTGAATGACATTGAGAAACAAAGAATGAAGTGGTTCAGTCACTTAATAAGAATGCAACCAAACTTCAAAGGAAAAATAACTATCAAACAACCCACTAGAAAATAGATATCTGCAAATAAAATCTAATGAACATCAAATGTGAAGAATTCAAGAGAAGTGATGAAATCTGAGAAATGTCTAGTAACAACTGTTCTAAGAAAGAAAAGACGGAGATATCTTGGACACACCTTGAGAAGAAATGTCTGGTCAACTACTAGTAACAAGAAAGAGAAGATGGAGATGTGTTGGGCACACCTTGAGAAGAAATGTCTGGTCAACCAGTAGTAACAACTGTTCTAAGAAAGAGAAGATGGAGATATGTTGGACACACCTTGAGAAGAAATGTCTGGTCAACCACTAGTAACAAGAAAGAGAAGATGGAGATATGTTGGGCATACCTTGAGAAAAATAATCAAAGAATATCAAAGCATGCAATGAAATGGGTGGCAAAGGGTTCAAGAAAGTGAGGCCGAACTTTGCTGAAAGAGGCAAGAAATATCGGTCTCAGTTCCATGAAAGAGATTGAGCGAGTTGCCCATGACAGAGTGGTATGGAGAAATTACTTGCAGACCCTATGTACCGTATAAATGTATGAGATAAATATTTATAAACCACTAGTCGCTAAGCAAAACCAAAATAGAAAAACACGACACTGGGCAATAAACAACTCGATAACAGTGCCACGACAAAATCAAGAAAGAAAAAAAGAAACGGATTAAATTGATTAAAAATTTAAAAAATGTAAGATGAACATGCATATTAAATATACATCTGAAAGTAATCAAGCATATAGTAGACTGAAATTATATGTTCGTTTAACGTACAGAAAATGAAACATAATCAGGGGGAAAAAAGCGAGAAGCCAAAAATAAATATGAAAATAACACGAAGAACAACTGAAGCAAATAAATAATTTATTATATCTATGAAATATGATAACAGATGATGGCAGAGATAAAATATTAATAAGAGATTAGGTATGGTTAAAAGTACATTCAATAAATAATATGAGAAATTTACTAACATCAAAACAGATAAGAAATCAGATAACGATCAGGATTATTAAGTCATATTCTTCTTAGTTCATATTTCATATGTGCGGTTCCAACTTCACTGCAACGGATCAACCCATAACTGCTCCGTTCCTGTACCAACGAAAATCATACGAAATGCTAACAACTGTCTCCTGTGTGAACTAATTCCACAGTGAAACGGCCATTCTTCTTTCAACGCTCCATATAGCATATAGTCCACTTGTTTAATCACTCGGTGTGATATGTATGTGATCTGAGCTTAAGATTGATTGTACGTTGTGTCAGTTATGCGCCTACAAGTAGGCCATCACTTTCGATTTCTGCGACGCTTTTTATTGACTACGGTAGCTTCCCTGGGCCGCTAACTCTGTCGTCTCTTACGACATGTCCTTACGGTCGCAGTGTTATACGTAACAGTCATTGGTCAGAATAGAGTTATACAGTGCTACATAGAATCAATACTAACCTATGGAAGCGAGTCATGGACAATTGAGGTCAGAATGAGAGTTATACAGTGCTACATAGAATCAATACTAACCTATGGAAGCGAGTCATGGACAATTGAGGTCAGAATGAGAGTTATACAGTGCTACATAGAATCAATACTAACCTATGGAGGCGAGTCATGGACAGTAACTCCATGGAAGCCCAAAAATATTTGGTTTTACAGAAGAATGATGAGAATCCCATGGACTGTTAAAATAACTAATATGGGGTTGTTGAACGAACCTATGACACAGAGAAGCTTATCATCAATATAAGAAAGAGGCAATTATCATTTTTGGACATGTGATGAGGAGGGGAGGTTTAGAACACATTGTGACAACCGGCAAAACCGAGGAGAGACGAGGCTAAGGAAGACAGAGAGAGAGAACATTTTGGATAGCCTGACTTCATGGCACGGTAGAACTTCAACATCTGAGATGATAGTAAATACCAGGGACAGAGATTTGTGAAGATCCTTGATCGCCTAGCCAGCCGGCACGGCACCTGATGATATGTACTATGTTCAAGATTATCGGAATGCTTAAGTTGGATTACAAAATTGTGATAATACTGCCAGCATTCTGCGTAGACTAAACAGAGTTTAGGCTCTAAATGCATCAACATCGGCCACACACTGAGAATGGATGAGAGAAGACTCCTTACCAATCCCTCATATGGACACCAGAGGGAAAAGAAAACGAGGAAGACCAAGAGAGACTCTGCGTAGAACCATCATCAGAGAAGGCTCAACGATGGGCCTAGCAAACATTAAAGACCTAAAACAGATAGCAACGAACCGCGAGACATGGAGAGCTATGACCTCTGCCCTATGCGCCGCCTACAGGTCCAAGAGGAAAGACTAACTAAGACTAACTAACTATTCTGCGTAGACACTTCATCTCTGTAGTGACTAGTTTCTTCTTGATACTTCCAACATTCTGTGTAGACACTTCATCTCTGTCGTGACTAGTTTTCTTCATGATACTGCCAGAATTCTGCGTAGACACTTCATCTCTAACAATAGAACACCATATGTAACATCTTGTAGAGCGGATGTCCAAATAGTTAAATGCTCTGTGGCATCCTGACAGAAACATCCTATGCTCGATCCCTCAGTTTAAATGAAATGTGTTTTTCTTCTTCTTCCCTTTGAACTCTCATCGGAGCACAGGTCTTCCTCTCTTGCCATCGGAGCACAGGTCTTCTCTCTCTGCCATCGGAGCACAGGTCTTCCTCTCTCTTGCCATCGGAGCACAGGTCTTCCTCTCTCTTGCCATCGGAGCACAGGTCTTCTCTCTCTTGCCATCGGAGCACAGGTCTTCCTCTCTTGCCATCGGAGCACAGGTCTTCCTGCCATCGCACAGGTCTTCTCTTGCCATCGGAGCACAGGTCTTCCTCTCTCTTGCCATCGGAGCACAGGTCTTCCTCTCTCTCTTGCCATCGGAGCACAGGTCTTCCTCTCTCTCTTGCCATCGGAGCACAGGTCTTCCTCTCTCTCTTGCCATCGGAGCACAGGTCTTCCTCTCTCTTGCCATCGGAGCACAGGTCTTCCTCTCTCTTGCCATCGGAGCACAGGTCTTCCTCTCTCTTGCCATCGGAGCACAGGTCTCTCTTCCATCTCTCTCTTGCCATCGGAGCACAGGTCTTCAACAAACTTCTTCCATCTCGTCCTCTCCCTTGCCATCTTTTCCAATTATTTCCATGTTTAGTATCCTTTTAATATCAATCTCCAGCTATCTTCTACAAGTATATCTAGACCTTCCCGTACTCCTCTTTCCCTGCGGGTTCTAAAACAGTGGCTGTCTTGCAGTTCCTCCGGTTGGGTTATTTTTCATTTAAAAAGAAAATAGAACCAATGACTTTCACTTGCGTGGTGACAGCCTCGGGTAAACGGAATTAATTCCTCTGCACTATAAAATACCCCAACCTACTCTCAGAAAATGACTGCAAGAAAACTGCAATCTTTGAAAAAATATTGGTATATATAAACACGCACGCATACATACCGAGCTAGATACACGCAAAGACGCTAAGGGACATAACTATGAAAATGGAATGAAACTATAGCCCCCCACTTCCAAGACATTTAATCTGATCATAAATGTTGTGAAAGAGAATAAGCTCCACTCAACATGACAGTTTACAACATTCAAACCAACAAAATAACAATATAATTTCTCAAGCAACAAATCTACACAAGATGTTTTATTTGTCTAAAAGAGGAATTTAAGAATTGACAAAAGTACATCAAATCTGCTTTTATTTCACAAAGCTGAAGTATCTGTTAGCACTTTAACAAGAGTTATGTTGGAAGGGAAAGAGGTAGACTTCTGACAAATCTTCTTTAAAGTCTGTTCAGATGTTTCTTTTCTACAGTTTTTCAAGATTATGCGCCATTTTGTATCTTCGTGTAGCATACTTTCCACAACTTTCCAATCCGCTTAACTCTTACAGTGATAATAGCCGTCCATCGCAAGCGATGATGATAACAACCTCAGACGTGTGCTGCTGCACCTCTGGTGTGTGTGGAGGTGTCTGTAGAGTCCAATCCTAGAACACAATCCCCCACCACATGTGGGGCATTTATGATCAAGGTTAGACATGTGGGTATAGTGTGTTCTGTCTTTTCACGGCTCGTTTTCTCTGTTCTTCAACGGCACAACGATTCTCAGCTATGCGAGTTCCTCTTGTGTTGTTACAGTGCCACATTTGACGATCTTGCACCAGGCATTCCCGGCACGTGGTGTCTATATCGAAGCATTTCAGAGATACTTTAAGAGTGTATTTAAATCCTTTTTTCTGTTCGCCAGCAGAACGTCTGCCCCCTTCAAGCTCGCCATACATCAACTATTTTCGGTTGCGTTTATCAGACATCAGTGGAACGTTAAAAAACTGAAGACACAATGACAACCCGTTTGACGATTATCAATTTTCGACAAGCCACATCATGAGCCACAATTTCTGTGTTTCAAACATGTATTCTTCAGATATACTTTTGAGGGTAAGTTTGACCTATTTGAATTCAGATGTAACAATGGCACTTAATATGGTACCATCGACGGATGTTTGTCTAAGACTTGCTTTACTTATTTATTATCATCATTGTCTCTCGACATACAAGCGTAGTCATGGCGCTTAATGATACCACTGACGGATGTTTGTCATGCTTAATATGATACCACTGACGGATGTTTGTCACAGCTTAATGATACCACTGACGGATGTTTGTCAAGCTTAATATGAACCACTGACGGATGTTTGTCACAGCTTAATGATACCACTGACGGATGTTTGTCAACAATATGATTACCACGACGATATTTGCAAGCTTAATATGATACCACTGACGGATGTTTGTCACAAGACTTGCTTTACTTATTTATTATCATCATTGTCTCTCGACATACAAGCGTAGTCATGGCACTTAATATGATACCACTGACGGATGTTTGTCACAGCTTAATATGATACCACTGACGGATGTTTGTACAGCTAATCATGATACCACTGACGGATGTTTGTCACAGCTTAATATGATACCACTGACGGATGTTTGTCACAAGACTTGCTTTACTTATTTATTATCATCATTGTCTCTCGACATACAAGCGTAGTCATGGCACTCTAATATGATACCACTGACGGATGTTGTCACAGGCTTAATATGATACCACTGACGGATGTTTGTCACAGCTTAATATGATACCACTGACGGATGTTTGTCACAGCTTAATATGATACCACTGACGGATGTTTGTCACAGCTTAATATGATACCACTGACGGATGTTTGTCACAGCTTAATATGATACCACTGACGGATGTTTGTCACAGCTTAATATGATACCACTGACGGATGTTTGTCACAGCTTAATATGATACCACTGACGGATGTTTGTCACAGCTTAATATGATACCACTGACGGAGTTTGTCACGCTTAATATGATACCACTGACGGATGTTTGTCACAGCTTAATATGATACCACTGACGGATGTTTGTCACAGCTTAATATGATACCACTGACGGATGTTTGTCACAGCTTAATATGGTACCACTGACGGATGTTTGTCACAGCTTAATATGATACCACTGACGGATGTTTGTCACAGCTTAATATGATACCACTGACGGATGTTTGTCACAGCTTAATATGATACCACTGACGGATGTTTGTCACAGCTTAATATGATACCACTGACGGATGTTTGTCACAGCTTAATATGATACCACTGACGGATGTTTGTCACAGCTTAATATGATACCACTGACGGATGTTTGTCACAGCTTAATATGATACCACTGACGGATGTTTGTCACAGCTTAATATGATACCACTGACGATGTTGTCACAGCTTAATATGATACCACTGACGGATGTTTGTCACAGCTTAATATGATACCACTGACGGATGTTTGTCACAGCTTAATATGATACCACTGACGGATGTTTGTCAGCTAATATGATACCACTGACGGATGTTTGTCACAGCTTAATATGGTACCACTGACGGATGTTTGTCACAGCTTAATATGATACCACTGACGGATGTTTGTCACAGCTTAATATGATACCACTGACGGATGTTTGTCACAGCTTAATATGATACCACTGACGGATGTTTGTCACAAGACTTGTTTTACTTATCACAAATGTTTAGTTTAGTCGTTGGATCATCATGACTGCACATCAAGCAATTTGTCCTTAAGTGCTCCGATCTCCTCCTCAGTATGTCTCTACGTATGTGGCGACTAACGACCCCGTTCTAGGTTGGTCTAGTATTCTTCTTTGGTACCATGCATCTGTTCTTGTCTAACTACACCACACTTGACTTGGAGTTCTTGCAGTCTGGTTAGTTTTGTAGATTCACCACTATTTCTTGAATCAGTACACGCCTTCCTCACCTTATTGCATTTAGAATATCAGCTTGTAAAGAAAGATGGATCAGCATAGAGAAGATGGATTCAGATGTACTGATGGTTTGAACATGACAGTTGCAGATGCAGGACATCTGGCCTACGAGAGAGAGAGAAATTCCGGAGGACTGTTGGGTAGCAAAGTTCTGCTCAGGACAAGCTATTTGATGATGATGAAACAGAAATACAAATTCCAAGTGCATCATGTAGGTGTGAAGCATGGACATTTAACAAAGTGCATTATGTAGGTGTGAAGCATGGACATTTAACAAAGTGCATTATGTAGGTGTGAAGCATGGACATTTAACAAAGTGCATTATGTAGGTGTGAAGCATGGACATTTAACAAAGTGCATTATGTAGGTGTGAAGCATGGACATTTAACAAAGTGCATTATGTAGGTGTGAAGCATGGACATTTAACAAAGTGCATTATGTAGGTGTGAAGCATGGACATTTAACAAAGTGCATTATGTAGGTGTGAAGCATGGACATTTAACAAAGTGCATTATGTAGGTGTGAAGCATGGACATTTAACAAAGTGCATTATGTAGGTGTGAATCATGGACATTTAACAAAGTGCATTATGTAGGTGTGAAGCATGGACATTTAACCAAGTGCATTATGTAGGTGTGAAGCATGGACATTTAACAAAGTGCATTATGTAGGTGTGAAGCATGGACATTTAACCAAGTGCATTATGTAGGTGTGAAGCATGGACATTTAACAAAGTGCATTATGTAGGTGTGAAGCATGGACATTTAACAAAGTGCATTATGTAGGTGTGAAGCATGGACATTTAACCAAGTGCATTATGTAGGTGTGAAGCATGGACATTTAACAAAGTGCATTATGTAGGTGTGAAGCATGGACATTTAACAAAGTGCATTATGTAGGTGTGAAGCATGGACATTTAACAAAGTGCATTATGTAGGTGTGAAGCATGGACATTTAACAAAGTGCATTATGTAGGTGTGAAGCATGGACATTTAACAAAGTGCATTATGTAGATGAAGCATGGACATTTAACAAAGTGCATCATGTAGGTGTGAACATGGACATTTAACAAAGTGCATCATGTAGTGTAAGTATGGACATTTAACAAAGTGCATTATGTAGGTGTGAAGCATGGACATTTAACAAAGTGCATTATGTAGGTGTGAAGCATGGACATTTAACAAAGTGCATTATGGAGGTGTGAAGCATGGACATTTAACAAAGTGCATTATGTAGGTGTGAAGCATGGACATTTAACAAAGTGCATTATGTAGGTGTGAAGCATGGACATTTAACAAAGTGCATTATGTAGGTGTGAAGCATGGACATTTAACAAAGTGCATTATGTAGGTGTGAAGCATGGACATTTAACAAAGTGCATCATGTAGGTGTGAAGCATGGACATTTAACAAAGTGCTATGTAGGTGTGAAGCATGGACATTTAACAAAGTGCATTATGTAGGTGTGAAGCATGGACATTTAACAAAGTGCATCATGTAGGTGTGAAGCATGGACATTTAACAAAGTGCATTATGTAGATGTGAAGCATGGACATTTAACCAAGTGCATTATGTAGATGTGAAGCATGGACATTTAACCAAGTGCATTATGTAGGTGTGAAGCATGGACATTTAACCAAGTGCATTATGTAGGTGTGAAGCATGGACATTTAACAAAGTGCATTATGTAGATGTGAAGCATGGACATTTAACAAAGTGCATTATGTAGGTGTTAAGCATGGACATTTAACAAAGTGCATTATGTAGGTGTGAAGCATGGACATTTAACAAAGTGCATTATGTAGGTGTTAAGCATGGACATTTAACAAAGTGCATTATGTAGGTGTGAAGCATGGACATTTAACAAAGTGCATTATGTAGGTGTGAAGCATGGACATTTAACAAAGTGCATTATGTAGGTGTGAAGCATGGACATTTAACAAAGTGCATTATGTAGGTGTGAAGCATGGACATTTAACAAAGTGCATTATGTGGGTGTGAAGCATGGACATTTAACAAAGTGCATTATGTAGGTGTGAAGCATGGACATTTAACAAAGTGCATTATGTAGGTGTGAAGCATGGACATTTAACAAAGTGCATTATGTAGGTGTGAAGCATGGACATTTAACAAAGTGCATTATGTAGGTGTGAAGCATGGACATTTAACAAAGTGCATTATGTAGGTGTGAAGCATGGACATTTAACAAAGTGCATCATGTAGGTGTGAAGCATGGACATTTAACAAAGTGCATTATGTAGATGTGAAGCATGGACATTTAACAAAGTGCATTATGTAGGTGTGAAGCATGGACATTTAACAAAGCAGTAGGAAAACTGGATGATGCTACAAATAACATGCATATTCCAAGTGCATTATGTGGATGTGAAGCATGGACATTTAACAAAGTGCATTATGTAGGTGTGAAGCATGGACATTTAACAAAGCAGTAGGAAAACTGGATGATGCTACAAATAACATACATATTCCAAGTGCATTATGTGGATGTGAAGCATGGACATTTAACAAAGTGCATTATGTAGGTGTGAAGCATGGACATTTAACAAAGTGCATTATGTGGATGTGAAGCATGGACATTTAACAAAGTGCATTATGTAGGTGTGAAGCATGGACATTTAACAAAGTGCATTATGTAGGTGTGAAGCATGGACATTTAACAAAGTGCATTATGTATGTGTGAAGCATGGACATTTAACAAAGTGCATTATGTAGGTGTGAAGCATGGACATTTAACAAAGTGCATTATGTAGGTGTGAAGCATGGACATTTAACAAAGTGCATTATGTAGGTGTGAAGCATGGACATTTAACAAAGTGCATTATGTAGGTGTGAAGCATGGACATTTAACAAAGTGCATTATGTATGTGTGAAGCATGGACATTTAACAAAGTGCATTATGTAGGTGTGAAGCATGGACATTTAACAAAGTGCATTATGTAGGTGTGAAGCATGGACATTTAACAAAGTGCATTATGTAGGTGTGAAGCATGGACATTTAACAAAGTGCATTATGTAGGTGTGAAGCATGGACATTTAACAAAGTGCATTATGTAGGTGTGAAGCATGGACATTTAACAAAGTGCATTATGTAGATGTGAAGCATGGACATTTAACAAAGTGCATTATGTAGGTGTGAAGCATGGACATTTAACAAAGTGCATTATGTAGGTGTTAAGCATGGACATTTAACAAAGTGCATTATGTAGGTGTGAAGCATGGACATTTAACAAAGTGCATTATGTAGGTGTGAAGCATGGACATTTAACAAAGTGCATTATGTAGGTGTGAAGCATGGACATTTAACAAAGTGCATTATGTAGGTGTGAAGCATGGACATTTAACAAAGTGCATTATGTAGGTGTGAAGCATGGACATTTAACAAAGTGCATTATGTAGATGTGAAGCATGGACATTTAACAAAGTGCATTATGTAGGTGTGAAGCATGGACATTTAACAAAGTGCATTATGTAGGTGTGAAGCATGGACATTTAACAAAGTGCATTATGTAGGTGTGAAGCATGGACATTTAACAAAGTGCATTATGTAGGTGTGAAGCATGGACATTTAACAAAGTACTTATGTAGGTGTGAAGCATGGACATTTAACAAAGTGCATTATGTAGGTGTGAAGCATGGACATTTAACAAAGTGCATTATGTAGGTGTGAAGCATGGACATTTAACAAAGTGCATTATGTAGGTGTGAAGCATGGACATTTAACAAAGTGCATTATGTAGGTGTGAAGCATGGACATTTAACAAAGTGCAATTATGTAGGTGTGAAAGCATGGACATTTAACAAAGTGCATTATGTAGGTGTGAAGCATGGACATTTAACAAAGTGCATTATGTAGGTGTGAAGCATGGACATTTAACAAAGTGCATTATGTAGGTGTGAAGCATGGACATTTAACAAAGTGCATTATGTAGGTGTGAAGCATGGACATTTAACAAAGAGCATTATGTAGGTGTGAAGCATGGACATTTAACAAAGTGCATTATGTAGATGTGAAGCATGGACATTTAACAAAGTGCATTATGTAGGTGTGAAGCATGGACATTTAACAAAGTGCATTATGTAGGTGTGAAGCATGGACATTTAACAAAGTGCATTATGTAGGTGTGAAGCATGGACATTTAACAAAGTGCATTATGTAGGTGTGAAGCATGGACATTTAACAAAGTGCATTATGTAGGTGTGAAGCATGGACATTTAACAAAGTGCATTATGTATGTGTGAAGCATGGACATTTAACAAAGTGCATTATGTAGGTGTGAAGCATGGACATTTAACAAAGTGCATTATGTAGGTAGTGAAGCATGGACATTTAACAAAGTGCATTATGTAGGTGTGAAGCATGGACATTTAACAAAGTGCATTATGTAGGTGTGAAGCATGGACATTTAACAAAGTGCATTATGTAGGTGTGAAGCATGGACATTTAACAAAGTGCATTATGTAGGTGTGAAGCATGGACATTTAACAAAGTGCATTATGTAGGTGTGAAGCATGGACATTTAACAAAGTGCATTATGTAGGTGTAACATGGACATTTAACAAAGTGCATTATGTAGGTGTGAAGCATGGACATTTAACAAAGTGCATTATGTAGGTGTGAAGCATGGACATTTAACAAAGTGCATTATGTAGGTGTGAAGCATGGACATTTAACAAAGTGCATTATGTAGGTGTGAAGCATGGACATTTAACAAAGTGCATTATGTAGGTGTGAAGCATGGACATTTAACAAAGTGCATTATGTAGGTGTGAAGCATGGACATTTAACAAAGTGCATTATGTAGGTGTGAAGCATGGACATTTAACAAAGTGCATTATGTAGGTGTGAAGCATGGACATTTAACAAAGTGCATTATGTATGTGTGAAGCATGGACATTTAACAAAGTGCATTATGTAGGTGTGAAGCATGGACATTTAACAAAGTGCATTATGTAGGTGTGAAGCATGGACATTTAACAAAGTGCATTATGTAGGTGTGAAGCATGGACATTTAACAAAGTGCATTATGTAGGGTGTAAGCATGGACATTTAACAAAGTGCATTATGTAGGTTTGAAGCATGGACATTTAACAAAGTGCATTATGTAGGTGTGAAGCATGGACATTTAACAAAGTGCATTATGTAGGTGTGAAGCATGGACATTTAACAAAGTGCATCATGTAGGTGTGAAGCATGGACATTTAACAAAGTGCATTATGTAGGTGTGAAGCATGGACATTTAACAAAGTGCATTATGTAGGTGTGAAGCATGGACATTTAACAAAGTGCATTATGTAGGTGAAGCATGGACATTTAACAAAGTGCATTATGTAGTGTGAAGCATGGACATTTAACAAAGTGCATTATGTAAGAGTGTGAAGCATGGACATTTAACAAAGTGCATTATGTAGGTGTGAAGCATGGACATTTAACAAAGTGCATTATTTAGGTGTGAAGCATGGACATTTAACAAAGTGCATTATGTAGGTGTGAAGCATGGACATTTAACAAAGTGCATTATGTAGATGTGAAGCATGGACATTTAACAAAGTGCATCATGTGAGTGTATGAAGCATGGACATTTAACAAAGTGCATCATGTAGGTGTGAAGCATGGACATTTAACAAAGTGCATTATGTAGGTGTGAAGCATGGACATTTAACAAAGTGCATTATGTAGGTGTGAAGCATGGACATTTAACAAATGCATTATGTAGGTGTGAAGCATGGACATTTAACAAAGTGCATTATGTAGGTGTGAAGCATGGACATTTAACAAAGTGCATTATGTAGGTGTGAAGCATGGACATTTAACAAAGTGCATTATGTAGGTGTGAAGCATGGACATTTAACAAAGTGCATTATGTAGGTGTAAGCATGGACATTTAACAAAGTGCATCATGTAGGTGTAAGGCATGGACATTTAACAAAGTGCATTATGTAGGTGTGAAGCATGGACATTTAACAAAGTGCATTATGTAGGTGTGAAGCATGGACATTTAACAAAGTGCATCATGTAGGTGTGAAGCATGGACATTTAACAAAGTGCATTATGTAGATGTGAAGCATGGACATTTAACCAAGTGCATTATGTAGATGTGAAGCATGGACATTTAACCAAGTGCATTATGTAGGTGTGAAGCATGGACATTTAACCAAGTGCATTATGTAGGTGTGAAGCATGGACATTTAACAAAGTGCATTATGTAGGTGTTAAGCATGGACATTTAACAAAGTGCATTATGTAGGTGTGAAGCATGGACATTTAACCAAGTGCATTATGTAGGTGTGAAGCATGGACATTTAACCAAGTGCATTATGTAGGTGTGAAGCATGGACATTTAACAAAGTGCATTATGTAGGTGTGAAGCATGGACATTTAACAAAGTGCATTATGTAGGTGTGAAGCATGGACATTTAACAAAGTGCATTATGTAGGTGTGAAGCATGGACATTTAACAAAGTGCATTATGTAGGTGTGAAGCATGGACATTTAACCAAGTGCATTATGTAGGTGTGAAGCATGGACATTTAACCAAGTGCATTATGTAGGTGTGAAGCATGGACATTTAACAAAGTGCATTATGTAGGTGTGAAGCATGGACATTTAACAAAGTGCATTATGTAGGTGTGAAGCATGGACATTTAACAAAGTGCATTATGTAGGTGTGAAGCATGGACAATTAACAAAGTGCATTATGTAGGTGTGAAGCATGGACATTTAACAAAGTGCATTATGTAGGTGTGAAGCATGGACATTTAACCAAGTGCATTATGTAGGTGTGAAGCATGGACATTTAACAAAGTGCATTATGTAGGTGTGAAGCATGGACATTTAACAAAGTGCATTATGTAGGTGTGAAGCATGGACATTTAACAAAGTGCATTATGTAGGTGTGAAGCATGGACATTTAACAAAGTGCATTATGTAGGTGTGAAGCATGGACATTTAACACAGCAGTAGGAAAACTGGATGATGCTACAAATAACATGCATATTCCAAGTGCATTATGTGGATGTGAAGCATGGACATTTAACAAAGCAGTAGAAAAACTGGATGATGCTACAAATAACATGCATATTCCAAGTGCATTATGTGGATGTGAAGCATGGACATTTAACAAAGCAGTAGAAAAACTGGATGATGCTACAAATAACATGCATATTCCAAGTGCATTATGTAGGTGTGAAGCATGGACATTTAACAAAGCAGTAGAAAAACTGGATGATGCTACAAATAACATGCATATTCCAAGTGCATTATGTAGGTGTGAAGCATGGACATTTAACAAAGCAGTAGGAAAACTGGATGATGCTACAAATAACATGCATATTCCAAGTGCATTATGTAGGTGTGAAGCATGGACATTTAACACAGCAGTAGAAAAACTGGATGATGCTACAAATAACATGCATATTCCAAGTGCATTATGTAGGTGTGAAGCATGGACATTTAACACAGCAGTAGGAAAACTGGATGATGCTACAAATAACATGCATATTCCAAGTGCATTATGTAGGTGTGAAGCATGGACATTTAACAAAGCAGTAGGAAAACTGGATGATGCTACAAATAACATGCATATTCCAAGTGCATCATGTAGGTGTGAAGCATGGACATTTAACAAAGCAGTAGGAAAACTGGATGATGCTACAAATAACATGCATATTCCAAGTGCATTATGTAGGTGTGACGCATGGACATTTAACAAGCAGTGAAAAACTGGATGATGCTACAAATAACATGCATATTCCAAGTGCATCATGTAGGTGTGAAGCATGGACATTTAACAAAGCAGTAGGAAAACTGGATGATGCTACAAATAACATGCATATTCCAAGTGCATCATGTAGGTGTGAAGCATTGACATTTAACAAAGTGCATTATGTAGGTGTGAAGCATGGACATTTAACAAAGTGCATTATGTAGGTGTGAAGCATGGACATTTAACAAAGTGCATTATGTAGGTGTGAAGCATGGACATTTAACAAAGTGCATTATGTAGGTGTGAAGCATGGACATTTAACAAAGTGCATTATGTAGGTGTGAAGCATGGACATTTAACAAAGTGCATTATGTAGGTGTGAAGCATGGACATTTAACAAAGTGCATTATGTAGGTGTGAAGCATGGACATTTAACACAGCAGTAGGAAAACTGGATGATGCTACAAATAACATGCATATTCCAAGTGCATTATGTAGGTGTGAAGCATGGACATTTAACAAAGCAGTAGGAAAACTGGATGATGCTACAAATAACATGCATATTCCAAGTGCATTATGTAGTGAAGCTGGACATTTAACAAGCAGTAGAAACTGGATGATGCTACAAATAACATGCATATTCCAAGTGCATTATGTGGATGTGAAGCATGGACATTTAACAAAGCAGTAGAAAACTGATGATGCTACAAATAACATGCATATTCCAAGTGCATTATGTGGATGTGAAGCATGGACATTTAACAAGCAGTAGAAAACTGGATGATGCTACAAATAACATGCTATTCCAGTGCATTATGTGGATGTGAAGCATGGACATTTAACAAAGCAGTAGGAAAACTGGATGATGCTACAAATAACATGCATATTCCAAGTGCATTATGTAGGTGTGAAGCATGGACATTTAACAAAGCAGTAGGAAAACTGGATGATGCTACAAATAACATGCATATTCCAAGTGCATTATGTAGGTGTGAAGCATGGACATTTAACAAAGCAGTAGAAAAACTGGATGATGCTACAAATAACATGCATATTCCAAGTGCATTATGTAGGTGTGAAGCATGGACATTTAACAAAGCAGTAGAAAAACTGGATGATGCTACAAATAACATGCATATTCCAAGTGCATTATGTAGGTGTGAAGCATGGACATTTAACAAAGCAGTAGAAAAACTGGATGATGCTACAAATAACATGCATATTCCAAGTGCATTATGTAGGTGTGAAGCATGGACATTTAACAAAGCAGTAGAAAAACTGGATGATGCTACAAATAACATGCATATTCCAAGTGCATTATGTAGGTGTGAAGCATGGACATTTAACAAAGCAGTAGAAAAACTGGATGATGCTACAAATAACATGCATATTCCAAGTGCATCATGTAGGTGTGAAGCATGGACATTTAACAAAGCAGTAGAAAAACTGGATGATGCTACAAATAACATGCATATTCCAAGTGCATTATGTAGGTGTGAAGCATGGACATTTAACAAAGCAGTAGGAAAACTGGATGATGCTACAAATAACATGCATATTCCAAGTGCATTATGTAGGTGTGAATCATGGACATTTAACAAAGTGCATTATGTAGGTGTGAAGCATGGACATTTAACAAAGTGCATTATGTAGGTGTGAAGCATGGACATTTAACAAAGTGCATTATGTAGGTGTGAAGCATGGACATTTAACAAAGCAGTAGAAAAACTGGATGATGCTACAAATAACATGCATATTCCAAGTGCATTATGTGGATGTGACGCATGGACATTTAACAAAGCAGTAGAAAAACTGGATGATGCTACAAATAACATGCATATTCCAAGTGCATCATGTAGGTGTGAAGCATGGACATTTAACAAAGCAGTAGGAAAACTGGATGATGCTACAAATAACATGCATATTCCAAGTGCATTATGTAGGTGTGAAGCATGGACATTTAACAAAGCAGTAGAAAAACTGGATGATGCTACAAATAACATGCATATTCCAAGTGCATTATGTAGGTGTGAAGCATGGACATTTAACAAAGCAGTAGAAAAACTGGATGATCTCAAATAACATGCATATTCCAAGTGCATTATGTAGGTGTGAAGCATGGACATTTAACAAAGCAGTAGAAAAACTGGATGATGCTACAAATAACATGCATATTCCAAGTGCATCATGTAGGTGTGAAGCATGGACATTTAACAAAGCAGTAGGAAAACTGGATGATGCTACAAATAACATGCATATTCCAAGTGCATTATGTAGGTGTGAAGCATGGACATTTAACAAAGCAGTAGGAAAACTGGATGATGCTACAAATAACATGCATATTCCAAGTGCATTATGTGGATGTGAAGCATGGACATTTAACAAAGCAGTAGGAAAACTGGATGATGCTACAAATAACATGCATATTCCAAGTGCATTATGTGGATGTGAAGCATGGACATTTAACAAAGCAGTAGGAAAACTGGATGATGCTACAAATAACATGCATATTCCAAGTGCATTATGTAGGTGTGAAGCATGGACATTTAACAAAGCAGTAGGAAAACTGGATGATGCTACAAATAACATGCATATTCCAAGTGCATTATGTAGGTGTGAAGCATGGACATTTAACAAAGCAGTGGAAAAACTGGATGATGCTACAAATAACATGCATATTCCAAGTGCATTATGTAGGTGTGAAGCATGGACATTTAACAAAGCAGTAGGAAAACTGGATGATGCTACAAATAACATGCATATTCCAAGTGCATTATGTAGGTGTGAAGCATGGACATTTAACAAAGCAGTAGAAAAACTGGATGATGCTACAAATAACATGCATATTCCAAGTGCATTATGTAGGTGTGAAGCATGGACATTTAACAAAGCAGTAGAAAAACTGGATGATGCTACAAATAACATGCATATTCCAAGTGCATCATGTAGGTGTGAAGCATGGACATTTAACAACAGTAGGAAAACTGGATGATGCTACAAATACATGCATATTCAAGTGCATTATGTAGGTGTGAAGCATGGACATTTAACAAAGCAGTAGAAAAACTGGATGATGCTACAAATAACATGCATATTCCAAGTGCATTATGTAGGTGTGAAGCATGGACATTTAACAAAGCAGTAGGAAAACTGGATGATGCTACAAATAACATGCATATTCCAAGTGCATTATGTAGGTGTGAAGCATGGACATTTAACAAAGCAGTAGGAAAACTGGATGATGCTACAAATAACATGCATATTCCAAGTGCATTATGTAGGTGTGAAGCATGGACATTTAACAAAGCAGTAGGAAAACTGGATGATGCTACAAATAACATGCATATTCCAAGTGCATTATGTGGATGTGAAGCATGGACATTTAACAAAGCAGTAGAAAAACTGGATGATGCTACAAATAACATGCATATTCCAAAGTGCATTATGTAGGTGTGAAGCATGGACATTTAACAAAGCAGTAGGAAAACTGGATGATGCTACAAATAACATGCATATTCCAAGTGCATTATGTAGGTGTGAAGCATGGACATTTAACAAAGCAGTAGAAAAACTGGATGATGCTACAAATAACATGCATATTCCAAAGTGCATTATGTAGGTGTGAAGCATGGACATTTAACAAAGCAGTAGGAAAAACTGGATGATGCTACAAATAACATGCATATTCCAAGTGCATTATGTAGGTGTGAAGCATGGACATTTAACAAAGCAGTAGAAAAACTGGATGATGCTACAAATAACATGCATATTCCAAGTGCATCATGTAGGTGTGACGCATGGACATTTAACAAAGCAGTAGGAAAACTGGATGATGCTACAAATAACATGCATATTCCAAGTGCATTATGTAGGTGTGAAGCATGGACATTTAACAAAGCAGTAGGAAAACTGGATGATGCACAAATAACATGCATATTCCAAGTGCATCATGTGGTGTGAAGCATGGACATTTAACAAAGCAGTAGAAAAACTGGATGATGCTACAAATAACATGCATATTCCAAGTGCATTATGTAGGTGTGAAGCATGGACATTTAACAAAGCAGTAGAAAAACTGGATGATGCTACAAATAACATGCATATTCCAAGTGCATCATGTAGGTGTGAAGCATGGACATTTAACAAAGCAGTAGAAAAACTGGATGATGCTACAAATAACATGCATATTCCAAGTGCATCATGTAGGTGTGAAGCATGGACATTTAACAAAGCAGTAGGAAAACTGGATGATGCTACAAATAACATGCATATTCCAAGTGCATTATTGGGTGTGAAGCATGGACATTTAACAAAGCAGTAGAAAAACTGGATGATGCTACAAATAACATGCATATTCCAGTGCATTATGTAGGTGTGAAGCATGGACATTTAACAAAGCAGTAGAAAAACTGGATGATGCTACAAATAACATGCATATTCCAAGTGCATCATGTAGGTGTGAAGCATGGACATTTAACAAAGCAGTAGGAAAACTGGATGATGCTACAAATAACATGCATATTCCAAGTGCATTATGTAGGTGTGAAGCATGACATTTAACAAAGCAGTAGAAAAACTGGATGATGCTACAAATAACATGCATATTCCAAGTGCATTATGTAGGTGTGAAGCATGGACATTTAACAAAGCAGTAGAAAAACTGGATGATGCTACAAATAACATGCATATTCCAAGTGCATTATGTAGGTGTGAAGCATGGACATTTAACAAAGCAGTGGAAAAACTGGATGATGCTACAAATAACATGCATATTCCAAGTGCATTATGTAGGTGTGAAGCATGGACATTTAACAAAGCAGTAGGAAAACTGGATGATGCTACAAATAACATGCATATTCCAAGTGCATTATGTAGGTGTGAAGCATGGACATTTAACAAAGCAGTAGGAAAACTGGATGATGCTACAAATAACATGCATATTCCAAGTGCATCATGTAGGTGTGAAGCATGGACATTTAACAAAGCAGTAGAAAAACTGGATGATGCTACAAATAACATGCATATTCCAAGTGCATTATGTAGATGTGAAGCATGGACATTTAACAAAGCAGTAGGAAAACTGGATGATGCTACAAATAACATGCATATTCCAAGTGCATTATGTAGATGTGAAGCATGGACATTTAACAAAGCAGTAGGAAAACTGGATGATGCTACAAATAACATGCATATTCCAAGTGCATCATGTAGGTGTGAAGCATGGACATTTAACAAAGCAGTAGAAAAACTGGATGATGCTACAAATAACATGCATATTCCAAGTGCATTATGTAGGTGTGAAGCATGGACATTTAACAAAGCAGTAGAAAAACTGGATGATGCTACAAATAATATGCATATTCCAAGTGCATTATGTAGGTGTGAAGCATGGACATTTAACAAAGTGCATTATGTAGGTGTGAAGCATGGACATTTAACAAAGTGCATTATGTAGGTGTGAAGCATGGACATTTAACAAAGTGCATTATGTAGGTGTGAAGCATGGACATTTAACAAAGTGCATTATGTAGGTGTGAAGCATGGACATTTAACAAAGCAGTAGGAAAACTGGATGATGCTACAAATAACATGCATATTCCAAGTGCATTATGTAGGTGTGAAGCATGGACATTTAACAAAGCAGTAGAAAAACTGGATGATGCTACAAATAATATGCATATTCCAAGTGCATCATGTAGGTGTGAAGCATGGACATTTAACAAAGCAGTAGAAAAACAACTGTGCTTTTGAATATAAGTGTTACAGTAGAGTCCTCCGTATATCATGGACAGAGAAGAGAACAAATAGAACTATCCAGACAGAGAAGAGAACAAATAGAACTATCCAGACAGAGAAGAGAACAAATAGAACTATCCAGACAGAAGAAGAGACAAATAGAACTATCCAGACAGAGAAGAGAACAAATAGAACTATCCAGAAAGAAACCAAATTCGAAAAACTGGATGATGATACAAATAAGAAAGAGAAAATTAAAGTATCTTGGACATATAAAAACTGGATGATGCTACAAATAAGAAAGAGAAAATTAAAGTATCTTGGACATATAAAAACTGGATGATGCTACAAATAAGAAAGAGAAAATTAAAGTATCTTGGACATATAAAAACTGGATGATGCTACAAATAAGAAAGAGACAATTAAAGTATCTTGGACATATAAAAACTGGATGATGCTACAAATAAGAAAGAGACAATTAAAGTATCTTGGACATATAAAAAGACACGAAGGACTGGAGAAGACTGTCATGGAAGGAGGCATACCGGCAAAAAGAAGAAGAGGAAGACCACGGAGAAGATGGATTCAGGATGTAACTAATGGTTTAGGAATGTTGACTGCAGAGTCGGGACATTTGGCTTATAAGAGATATAAATTACAAAGGACTGTTAGGGTGGCAATGTTCTACTAGAACAAACTATTTGATGATGTCAAGCAGTCTTTTATATCTGTTACTTTCATATATTATATTATATTATATTATACTGTTATATTACTCTTTTATATCTGTTACTTTCATATAGTATATTATATTGTATTGTTATATTACTCTATTATATCTGTTACTTTCTTATAGTATATTGTATTGTTATATTACTCTTTTATATATGTTACTTTATATCTCCAACTCCGAGTACGCAGGAGTAGAGAGAGAGAGAGAGAGAATGAGAGAGAACAAGAGAGAGCGTGAGCGTGAAAGAGAGAACGAACAAGTAAGGAAGCAGAATACCATTAGATATGGCAAGTATACCTGTGAAGTCGTAGAATAAAAGACTGTATAGCGGAGGACAACACTGATAATAAGGAAAGTATGCCTTCACGCAAAAAAATCAGTCAGAAGTGCCTTACTAAACACTTTGACCAGTCTGCATTCATAGAGGGTCAACTCAGAAGAAGAAGAATGTAGTAGTATCCATTTCGTATTATCCTATTTATCTCAAGTATAGTTATTGTATTGGGCTGTACATGTGTTCCCTGTAGTCAGGATGGCATTCGTGGCTAATGTCCTATGTCCTTCCCTGTTTCTTGTGTTGGGATTAAACATGTACGCTTATCCCTAACAGTGGTAAGTTTGATGATGATGATGTTACCGGTTCAAAAGGACTGATAGCAAACAACAACATTATAAATTACAGAAGAAGAAGAAGAAGATAAGACAAACAAAGACATACAATCAACTGGTCTGCTTCTGTTTGAAGATAAGACAAGCAAAGACATACAATCAACTGGTCTGCTTCTGTTTGAAGATAAGACAAGCAAAGACATACAATCAACTGGTCTGCTTCTGTTTGAAGATAAGGCAAGCAAAGACATACAAGCAACTGGTCTGCTTCTGTTTGAAGATAAGGCAAGCAAGACATCAATCAACTGGTCTGCTTCTGTTTGAAGATAAGGCAAGCAAAGACATACAAGCAACTGGTCTGCTTCTGTTTGAAGATAAGGCAAGCAAAGACATACAATCAACTGGTCTGCTTCTGTTTGAAGATAAGGCAAGCAAAGACATACAATCAACTGGTCTGCTTCTGTTTGAAGATAAGGCAAACAAAGACATACAATCAACTGGTCTGCTTCTGTTTGAAGATAAGGCAAGCAAAGACATACAAGCAACTGGTCTGCTTCTGTTTGAAGATAAGGCAAGCAAAGACATACAATCAACTGGTCTGCTTCTGTTTGAAGATAAGGCAAGCAAAGACATACAATCAACTGGTCTGCTTCTGTTTGAAGATAAGGCAAACAAAGACATACAATCAACTGGTCTGCTTCTGTTTGAAGATAAGACAAGCAAAGACATACAATCAACTGGTCTGCTTCTGTTTGAAGATAAGACAAGCAAAGACATACAATCAACTGGTCTGCTTCTGTTTGAAGATAAGGCAAACAAAGACATACAAGCAACTGGTCTGCTTCTGTTTGAAGATAAGGCAAACAAAGACATACAAGCAACTGGTCTGCTTCTGTTTGAAGATAAGGCAAACAAAGACATACAAACAACTGGTCTACTTCTGTTTGAAGATAAGACAAGCAAAGACATACAATCAACTGGTCTGCTTCTGTTTGAAGATAAGGCAAACAAAGACATACAATCAACTGGTCTGCTTCTGTTTGAAGATAAGGCAAGCAAAGACATACAAGCAACTGGTCTACTTCTGTTTGAAGATAAGACAAGCAAAGACATACAATCAACTGGTCTACTTCTGTTTGAAGATAAGGCAAACAAAGACATACAAGCAACTGGTCTGCTTCTGTTTGAAGATAAGGCAAGCAAAGACATACAAGCAACTGCTTCTTCTTCTGTTTGAAGTTAAGACAAGCAAAGACATACAAGCAACTGGTCTGCTTCTGTTTGAAGATAAGGCAAACAAAGATATACAAACAACTGGTCTACTTCTGTTTGAAGATAAGACAAGCAAAGACATACAAACAACTGGTCTACTTCTGTTTGAAGATAAGGCAAACAAAGACATACAAGCAACTGCTTCTTCTTCTGTTTGAAGATAAGACAAACAAAGACATACAAGCAACTGGTCTGCTTCTGTCTGAAGATAAGACAAACAAAGACATACAAGCAACTGGTCTGCTTCTGTTTGAAGATAAGACAAGCAAAGACATACAATCAACTGGTCTACTTCTGTTTGAAGATAAGGCAAACAAAGACATACAAGCAACTGGTCTGCTTCTGTTTGAAGATAAGGCAAGCAAAGACATACAAGCAACTGCTTCTTCTTCTGTTTGAAGTTAAGACAAGCAAAGACATACAAGCAACTGGTCTGCTTCTGTTTGAAGATAAGGCAAACAAAGATATACAAACAACTGGTCTACTTCTGTTTGAAGATAAGACAAGCAAAGACATACAAGCAACTGCTTCTTCTTCTGTTTGAAGATAAGGCAAACAAAGACATACAAGCAACTGCTTCTTCTTCTGTTTCTTCGAACGCTCCATATTGACCTTTTGTTAAACCGTTTTTGTGATTTGTATGTGATTGGAACCTAAGAGCGATTGTACGTAGTGCCAGTTATCGACTACATGTAGGCCAGCACATCGAATTTCTGCGACTCCTTTTATTCACTAGTGTAACTTCCCTAGGCCCTTACCTCAGTCGCCTCTCACAACATGACTTGTAGGTCACAGTGTTACTATTCTTTGCTCCCCTTGCAAGCCCCATCAACACACGTGCGAGCTACTAATTTAACTACCAGGAATTCTTAATTACAACAAATGTTTTTGCATAACTTCATGTACTGAATATATTCAAAGACAACAAATGTTGTTGCATAACTTCATGCACTGAATATATTCAAAGACAACAAATACATTGGTTCAGACATTTCATGAGAATGGAATACAACCAACCACCAATAACAACAACTGAATGAAGGACAATTGTCGCATATCCTTTACAGGACGTAGTCATCAGGCACAGTATCAACCACAGTATCAACTATAGTAGCCATCAACCACAGTATCAACCATAATATCAACTATAGTAGCCATCAACCACAGTATCAACCATAATATCAACTATAGTAGCCATCAACCATAGTATCAACCATAATATCAACTATAGTAGCCATCAACCACAGTATCAACCATAATATCAACTATAGTAGCCATCAACCACAGTATCAACCATAATATCAACTATAGTAGCCATCAACCACAGTATCAACTATAGTAGCCATCAACCACAGTATCAACTATAGTAGCCATCAACCATAAGTAGGCAACTATAGTAGCCATCAACCACAGTATCAACCACAGTATCAACCACAGTATCAACCATAGTATCCAACCATAGTATCAACCACAGTATCAACCACAGTATCAACCACAGTATCAACCATAGTATCAACCACAGTATCAACTATAGTAGCCATCAACCACAGTATCAACTATAGTAGCCATCAAGCACAGTATCAACTACAGTATCAACTACAGTATCAACCATAGTATCAACCACAGTATCAACTATAGTAGCCATCAAGCACAGTATCAACCATAGTATCAACTATAGTAGCCATCAAGCACAGTATCAACCATAGTATCAACCACAGTATCAACCACAGTATCAACTATAGTAGCCATCAAGCACAGTATCAACCATAGTAGCCATCAAGCACATTATCAACCATAGTAGCCATCAAGCACAGTATCAACCATAGTATCAACCACAGTATCAACCACAGTATCAACTATAGTAGCCATCAAGCACAGTATCAACCATAGTATCAACTATAGTAGCCATCAAGCACAGTATCAACCATAGTATCAACTATAGTAGCCATCAAGCACAGTATCAACCATAGTAGCAACCATAGTAGCAACCACAGTATCAACTACAGTATCAACCATAGTATCAACCACAGTATCAACCACAGTATCAACTATAGTAGCCATCAAGCACAGTATCAACCATAGTATCAACTATAGTAGCCATCAAGCACAGTATCAACCATAGTAGCAACCATAGTAGCAACCACAGTATCAACCACAGTAGCAACCATAGTAGCAATCAAGCACAGTATCAACCATAGTAGCAATCAAGCACAGTATCAACCATAGTAGCAATCAAGCACAGTATCAACCATAGTAGCAATCAAGTACAGTATCAACCATAGTAGCAATCAAGCACAGTATCAACCATAGTAGCCATCAAACACAGTATCAACCATAGTAGCCATCAACCACAGTAGCAACCATAGTATCCATCAACCACAGTATCAACCATAGTAGCCATCAAACACAGTATCAACCATAGTAGCCATCAACCACAGTATTAACCATAGTAGCCATCAACCACAGTATCAACCATAGTAGCCATCAAACACAGTAACAACCATAGTAGCCATCAAACACAGTATCAACCATAGTAGCCATCAAACACAGTATCAACCATAGTAGCCATCAACCACAGTATCAACCATAGTAGCAATCAAGCACAGTATCAACCATAGTAGCCATCAAACACAGTATCAACCATAGTAGCCATCAACCACAGTATCAACCATAGTAGCAATCAAGCACAGTATCAACCATAGTAGCCATCAAACACAGTATCAACCATAGTAGCCATCAACCACAGTATCAACCATAGTAGCAATCAAGCACAGTATCAACCATAGTATCAACCAAGCACAGTATCAAATACAGTATCAACCAAGCACAGTATCAACCATAGTAGCCATTAACCACAGGACGTGGCCACCAATAACAGCATACAATAAAACGAGATCAGGTACTAGAACCAAGGGAAGACCAAGAAAAAGATGGAAAGACAGTATCAAGACCACACTAAATAAACATGGATACAACACAACAAGGGCGACTCGTCTGGCCCTGGGACGTAAATTAAAGCTCTTACCCCTACGCTTAACGGAAAGAGTGGACAAACCAATTCCATCATCCACCTGCGGAAAGACAAAAGACAATAAAGAAATTAGTTGCAGTAACAACAGACATTACGTACAACGTAACCTCATCATCATCATCATCATCAAGTAGCTTATCCCTTCCAGAACTTGACTCCCATGACAGCAGTCCTGAAAAGCTCTCTGTTCTGTGCATGTTGTCCGGCATCAGCAGCATGTATTCTTAGATTGTCAATCTCATAACGTGACATAAGCAACATAAATATTTCATCAAGTAAAAATTATCATTTCAATACAATCGTTAACTTTAGTGAACTTAATCTCAATAAGAAACGGTTCTTGATACTAGTTTTGTTTTGTCATGAGTTCTAGACGTAGGAGTTCTCATGTTTAGGTAATGTCTTGAAATGTCTGGTCTAATTCGTTTCTATGACAACACGAGTAATAAATACACAATGTCAAGACAGAATCTAGGCTTTCAAAATGTGAATATTATCAGAAGCGTTGCGTGAATATCAAGAGAGAAGTAATAGACTGATTGACTGATTGATTGATTGAGTGATTGGTTGATTGAGTGATTGATTGATTGATTGAGTGATTGATTGTTTGAGTGATTGATTGACTGATTGAGTGATTGATTGATTGAGTGATTGATTGGTGATTAATTGATTGAGTGATTGAGAGATTGAGTGATTGAGAGATTGAGTGATTGATTGATTGATTGATTGAGTGATTGATTGATTGAGTGATTGATTGTTTGAGTGATTGATTGATTGATTGATTGAGTGATTGATTGTTTGAGTGATTGATTGACTGATTGAGTGATTGATTGATTGAGTGATTGATTGATTGAGTGATTGATTGAGTGAGTGAGTGATTGAGTGATTGATTGATTGATTGAGTGATTGATTGTTTGAGTGATTGATTGAGTGATTGATTGATTGAGTGATTGAGTGATTGATTGGGTGATTAATTGATTGATTGATTTAGTGATTGATTGATTGATTGTGTGATTGATTGAGTGATTGATTGATTGAGTGATTGATTGATTGATTGATTGAGTGATTGATTGATTGATGGATTGATTGATTGATTGATTGAGTGATTGATTGATTGATTGATTGACTGATTGATTGAGTGATTGACTGATGTTCTTTCTTCTTGTCTTTTCTACAATAATGTTTCGCTTCACAGCGTTAGGATAATAAGAGATTTGTTAGAACGGGCATTTGTGTGAATTTCATAAACTGTTTTTTGCCGCTTGTTATTTCTGAGATCCACCATTTACATGGTCGGCATTTTGTTTTGTATTCATTGTATCGCAGTAACATTGCTCTCTGAGGTGCACTGTCTATTTGTAGTTTGCTTATGTTGCTGAACTATTTCATTTGTTGTTTCTTGATGAAGTTCAACTGATGTTGTGAGTGTATGGTCGAATGAAGTTCAACTGTTCAACTGATGTTTTTAGTTTTAGTTTAGTCGTCGGATCACCATCACTGCGCGTCGAACAAATTAGTCCATAAGTGCTCCGATCTCTCCCTCAGTATGTCCATCAGCGTGTGGCGACTAACGACACCGGTTCTTTGTTGGTTTACAATTCTTCTTTGTCTGCCAGCATAGCGTTCTTGTCGAGCTACACCACACTTAACTTTGAGTTCTTGCAGTCTGGTTAGTGTTGTGGATGCACCGCTATTACGTGAATCATGTACACGCCCTCTCTCCCTTAAGGAATTTATAATATCAGCCTGGTCCATTGCTCGTCCGCTTTGGACAGCAGCCATACCTGCAAGCCTATCCGCACGTTCATTCCCCTTACACCTGCATGCCCTGGTACAAAAATAAAACTGATCTTTGTCAGCTTAGACCTCCCCAGCGATTCTATCCAATGTCTCCTAGCCCATCCTGTTTCAATCTTCCTGAGCATACTCATTGAGTCACTGAGAAAACATGCATGGATAAAAGTCTGTGATTCTAGCCAAATCATCGCTTTGGTAACCGCCATGATTTCCATAGTGAGACTGCTTGTAGTCACGGCAAAACCACCACTGTCTTCCTTCACAACATCACCTCCGACCTGAGCAGTGAAAGCCCACGAGCTCCGCACATGTCGAATCACCGAACCATCCGTATAAATGATTACATCATGCTCAGATGCGTTCTCAGAAATTAATGCATGAACCTCTGCCTCCACAACAAGTGGGTTGTGTTGCCTGCATTCTTTATCAAGTTCGATGCATACAGAAAAGGATGTAGCGAATGCTCTTGGCACTGGTATCCATTCTTCACCGGGATCAATGTCTTCAAGTGTACACACCTGTTCAATACAGTTCAATACTCAACTGATGTTGTGAGTGTATAGTCGAATGAAGTTCAACTGTCCAACTGATGTTGTGAGTGTATGGTCGAATGAAGTTCAACTGTTCAATTGATGTTGTGAGTGTATGATCAAATGGAGTTCAACTGTCCAACTGATTTTGTGAGTGTATGGTCGAATGAAGTTCAACTGTCCAACTGATGTTGTGAGTGTATGGTCGAATGAAGTTCAACTGTCCAACTGATGTTGTGAGTTTATGGTCGAATGAAGTTCAACTGTCCAACTGATGTTGTGAGTGTACGGTCGAATGAAGTTCAACTGTCCAACTGATGTTGTGAGTTTATGGTCGAATGAAGTTCAACTGTCCAACTGATGTTGTGAGTGTACGGTCGAATGAAGTTCAACTGTCCAACTGATCTCTCTCTTTAGCCTGTTACGCCCCTGGCGTTTAGGCAGCAACAAACGTACACCATTCTTCCCTGTTCATGGCCTTCCTCTGTATTGTGTTCCAGCTATGATTCATTTCCTTCAGCTCTTGCTCTATCGTTCTCCTCCAGGTTGTCTTGGGTCTTCCACGCTTTCGCCTACCCTCTGGAGTCCATCTCAGTGCAGTTTTCGTGTCGGAGCCAGTCTCCATGCGCATCACATGTCCAATCCATCTCCAGCGTCGTCTTCGGATGATAGTGCCCATATTCTCTTGTTGGCATCGTGCAAGCAATTCTTGATTCGAGATAGTAGTCGGCCAGTACACGCGTAAGATTTTTCGCAGACAAGTTGTATGAAAGGCGGAGAGTCCGGACATATCCTGTTCTGTCATTCTCCAGCATTCCGATCCGTACAGCAAAGTTGACAGCACACAGCTGTTATAGATACTAGTCTTGGTTCTGATGCTGTATTGGGCAGATTTCCAGGCGGTCTGAAGCGTCGAATGCACTGCGTGCTTTACTCAGTCTGTTTTTAATGTCAGATCCAGCGCCTCCTTCATTGCTAATAACACTTCCAAGGTATGTGAAAGCGGTTGTATCTCGGAGGTTTTACCTTCTAGTTTGACTGGTGCTGGGGTTGCTATGTTCAGAGTCATTACTTCAGTTTTCTTCTGATTTATTTTCAGCCCAACCATCTCACTATATTGGTTAAGGCGGCAGGTCTTTTCCTGGATATCTCTATGTGTATGAGATAGGAGTGCGATGTCATCTGCAAAATCTAGGTCTTCCAGAGTGGTTGTGAGCGTCCATCTAATACCTCTTGCCTTATCTTCCGTTGTTTTACGCATCACCCAATCTATGACAGTGTTGAATAATAGGGCTGACATAACACATCCTTGTCGCACGCCTGTTTTTACTTCAAACTTTAGTTCTGAAGTTTCAACACTGCATGCAAACTTGCTGTAGCAGCTTTTATAATATTTATAAAACACAGTTGGATTCCATACCATCTTAAGATACGCCATAGACTTTCGCGGTGTATGCTATCAAAAGCCTTTTCAAAATCTACAAAGTTGATATAGAGTTTGCTTTGCCATTCTGTGCATTGTTCTATGATATTTCTAAGAGCAAATATTTGGCCTATACAGCTCCGTCCTCTGCGAAATCCTGCTTGTTCCTTTCTCAGTTTCTTATCCACAGCGTCAGTAATACGTTGTACGATGATTTTGCTTAAGATTTTACTTGGGACAGAAAGCAGTGTTATTCCACGCCAATTATTACAATCGGCAAGGAGCCCTTTTTGGGTATCTTGATGATGACTCCTCTGTTCCATGCATCAGGTATTATTTGGGCATTCCATATAGTAGTAAACAAGGGTTGCAATATATTAGCTGCAAGTTCTGGGTCTATTTTGAATAGTTCTGCGTTTAAGTTATCATTCCCTGGTGCCTTGTTATTCTTAAGAGATTTAATTGCTGTAATGATCTCATCCTGGCTGGGTGTTTCAATGCCAATTTCTAACTCCTCTGTTGGTTCTGGGATGTCTGCTACTACCGTTGGAGGTGGTCTGTTTAGCAATTCTTTAAAATGCTCTGTCCATCGTATTTCTTGTTCCTTTTCCGTTGTCAATAGTATTCCATTCTTATCCTTTATGAGAGTATTTGATCTTCTGTAATGTTTCCCTCTTATTAGCTTTGTAATTTTGTACACTGTTCCCTGATCACACTTTTTGCTGCTTCTTCTGCCTGTACTGCCAGGTCTTCAACATACATTCTTTTGTCGGCTCTCACAGCCCGTTTGATTTCTTTACTTGCGCTTTTGTACTGTTCTTGGTATCTTGCTTTCAGTCTTTCGGACTTTGCTTCTAACAATTTCTTTTTAATATTCTTCGGCTGTCTATTATTTTCCATGTTGTTGGTGTTATCCATTCTTTTCTTTTCTTTGTGCGGTAACCTAGACATGTTTCACTGCTCTTGCTATATATAGATGCTATGTTGTCCCATGTTCTATCTATGTTGTCAGTTTCATCCGTAGTTTCATTACTTTCTAGGGCTTGGAATCTGTTCTTTATCTGCATTATAAACTTATCCCTTACTTCCGTGTCTTTAGTCTATCCACATCGAACCTCTTTGGAAGTTTTTCTGTTGTCCTGTTTTTCTTAGTTTAAGTTTGACATAAGCTGTGACTAGGTGGTGGTCACTACCAACATCTGCACCTCTCTTGACTACAACATCTAGCAGCGAGCGTCTCCAGGTCCATTGATCATTATATGGTCTATTTGGTTTTTATCTCTGCCATTAGGGAATACCATGTTAATTTGTGGATATCTAAATGTTGAAATAGGGTTCCTCCTATAACGAGATTGTTCATGCTGCAGAAGTTTACTAAACGTTCCCCATTTTCGTTCATCATACCACATCCATATTTTCCCATAGTTCTATACCTATGCGTGTTGTCTTGTCCGACCTTCGCATTTAGATCTCCCATAACAATGATAACATCATGGGATGGTGACTTGTCTAATTCTGCTTGTAGGTTTTCGTAGTACGAGTCTTTCTTTGTATCTTCGCTATCATTAGTTGGCGCATAGCATTGTAGGATTGTGATGTTTGTATGCTTCCCCTTTAGTCTGATCTTAATCAAGCGGCTGCTGATAGGTTTCCATTCTAACAGACACTTTTCCACGCCCTTTCTTAGGATTACTGCTACTCCTTCATGGTGTAGGTCATCGTCTCGTCCAGAAAAAAGGACTGTTTCACCTGTTGCAGTGGTACTTCTTCCATTTCCTGTCCATCTGCTCTCGCTAACCCCTAGGATATGTAGATTATATCTTCTCATTTCTGCTGTTATTTGTGATAGTTTTCCTGTCCAACTGATGTTGTGAGTGTATGGTCGAATGAAGTTCAACTGATGTTGTGAGTGTATGGTCGAATGAAGTTCAACTGATGTTGTAAGTGTATGATCGAATGAAGTTCAACTGATGTTGTCAGTGTATGGTCGAATGAAGTTCAACTGATGTTGTGAGTGTATGATCGAATGAAGTTCAACTGATGTTGTGAGTGTATGATCGAATGAAGTTCAACTGATGGTGTGAGTGTATGATCGAATGAAGTTCAACTGATGTTGTGAGTGTATGATCGAATGAAGTTCAACTGATGTTGTGAGTGTATGGTCGAATGAAGTTCAACTGATGTTGTGAGTGTATGGTCGAATGAAGTTCAACTGATGTTGTGAGTGTATGGTCGAATAGATTAGAGCGCGGCTCCCATGCTTGAGACCCGTGTTCAATTCACGGTAAGGCCAAGAATGTGTTTCTGTTGTACCCACAGTTCTGTTGTACCCACAGTTCTGTTGTACCCACAGTTCTGTTGTAACCACAGTTGTACCCACAGTTCTTTTGTACCCACAGTTGGACCCACAGTTGTACCCACAGTTCTGTTGTACCCACAGTTGGACCCACAGTTGTGCCCACAGTTCTGTTGTACCCACAGTTGGACCCACAGTTGTACCCACAGTTATACCCACTTATTTCCTATCTTCATTTCTAAAAAAGATATCTTCTTGATACTATCAGCATTCTGCGTAGATTGATTGATTGATTGATTGATTGATTGATTGAATGATTTATTGCTTAAAAAGACATTCTTCACTATTCATTGACTGTCCTTCCTCGACCACTGCTGTATCAGTCAGATGCTTATTGCCTTGTATTCCTGCATGACAAAGTATATAAGTAAAGATTATATCGTTCATTCGTTTGTAATCTATCTATTGCCTATTCCTTTTGTACATTTCAGCGTTCAAAGTCAAGAAGTTTACCAAATTTCCCTCGAGTGCGCCTCGTATTTGATGTCTCCTACTGCCTCTGATATTTCTGAAGTCCATCGTTTGCGTTGATGATCTTTGATATTCAAACCATTTATCTTCTTCTTCTTCTTCATCCACATTTGTTCGCTATGAATTCAGGCTTAGTCAGGACGTCTGGTATAATTTTTGCGTGAAGGCCTGCTTTCGTTATTATCAGCGTCCCCGCCATACATGCGCGCCTTCTTCGACTCCAGATGTAAAAATGTTATCTAAATGGTAGTGTTCGTTGTGGTGTACTGTTGGAGGGTAATGGTGCTACATGGCTGTACCAATTGGTTTGTTGCTGTTTTTGAATATGCTCCCGCCCGGGGACTATTCTTAAGTAAGGACTTCATTTGGGTTTAAAAACTCCTAAAACTATCCCCCCTTCTACAAATGTCAATTTAAACTGTATCTTTTATTTTTCGGGGTTTTTAAAAATCTTACCAAAAAGCAGTAAGGGCTGGAAGACCTCATGGAAGGACATACCCCATAGAAAGAAGTGGATGACCCGGGTTGCGTGGATTCAGGATGTAACTGATGGTTTGAACATGATGGCTGCAGAGGCAGGACATCTGGCCTATGAGAGAGATATTTCAGAGGACTGTTGGGGTGGCAAAGTTCTGCTCAGGACAAGCTATTTGATGATGATGATGATGCCATAATATAAACACGACATCTAAATGATTACAAAGACGAAGGAACACGACATCTAAAGGATTACAAAGACGAAGGAACACGACATCTAAAGGATTACAAAGACGAAGAAACACGACATCTAAAGGATTACAAAGGCGAAGTATTGATTTCATTGTACTGGGTTTCCCCATAAGGTTCCGTCCCTGTTGACAGAAATACTGAGAGTGTTGTACAAAACATGAGCTCCGTAGCTCCACCAACACCCTCAGTGTTTTGTTAAAACTATTCTGGGAAATAAAGTGCAGGAAAGATGTGGGAAAATTGTGACAACAGATCAATAAATGGATATACGACAAAAAAATTAGCTTGCTGTCAAAAAATGAGAACTAGTCTTACAGTGGATAAAAGCACACTGTGGCATATCAGGAAATGAAAAATCTGACAAACTCGCACGGACTGGAAGGAGCCTAACACAACAGCACCCAACACAAATCTTTATAGAAGCAAAGACTCTACTGAAACAATCCAGAAAAATCGTGTGAAGAAAAACAAATGGGATACAAACCAGAGCATGGCAGTATAAATACACTTAACATTAAAGCACAGACCACAGTCTTCAGACTCAGAACGAGACATTGCAGTCTCAGAACACACCTTCATAGAACAGATCTCAGGGACTCGGTTGCTTGCACCTGTGGAGCACCTAAGCAGTCCCCAGAGCACATCCTGCAAGACTGCCCCAGTCTGAGTAGTGTGAGAATGAAGATCTGACCAACAGAAACAACCTTACAAGACAAACTATGGGGGACCGGTGAAGACCTCAAGCGCACCGCCCTGTTTATGACACATATGGGAGTAGTCGTCTAGCAGAAGTTGATCGGAGAAGAAGAAGAAGCAGAAGACAAGAAATAACGTCAGCAAAGACTTGTATATCAGAAATCATATTACTATTCACTTCTTTCCAGAAGCGTTGGTATCGATCTGCAGAATAATAACACCTACATGAAACCGTTACGTAACCAATCTTAGCTTAGTCAAAGAAAGATAATACACTAATAATTTGTTTCTACAAAAGAATGTTGTGTCCCTTGGCCGTGAAAGAATATCTGAATTCATTTCTTTCTATTTAATATTATCATATGACATAGATTATTACAAAATACTCGACGAGCAACTTGGTGAAATGTGAATAACACTGAAAAGCACTTGCTAAAAGCACTTAACACTTAAGAGAAGTTTATTTTACTTCCAAATGTAATATTGATTTGTATACATGTATATCACCCGTGTGTTGCCGAGGGCTCATAAAGGGGGCAAAAAAAATAACACTTCGACCTACATGGCATTTGTATGGGGCGATTGATGTAGGGGGATCTCGTATGAGGCGATTGATGTAGGGGGATCTCGTATGGGGGGCGATTGATGTAGGGGCATCTCGTATGAGGCGATTGATGTAGGGGCATCTCGTATGGGGCGATTGATGTAGGGGCATCTCGTATGAGGCGATTGATGTAGGGGCATCTCGTATGAGGCGATTGATGTAGGGGCATCTCGTATGGGGCGATTGATGTAGGGGCATCTCGTATGAGGCGATTGATGTAGGGGCATCTCGTATGGGGCGATTGATGTGGGGCATCTCGTATGAGACGATTGATGTAAAGGGCATCTCGTATGAGGCGATTGATGTAGGGGCATCTCGTATGAGGCGATTGATGTAGGGGGATCTCGTATGAGGGGGATTGATGTAGGAGCATCTCGTATGGACGATTGATGTAGGGGCATCTCGTATGGGGCGATTGATGTAGGGCATCTCGTTGAGGCGATTGATGTAGGGGCATCTCGTATGAGGCGATTAATGTAGGGGCATCTCGTATGGGGCGATTGATGTAGGGGCATCTCGTATGAGGCGATTGATGTAGGGGCATCTCGTATGAGGCGATTGATGTAGGGGCATCTCGTATGAGACGATTGATGTAGGGGCATCTCGTATGAGGCGATTGATGTAGGGGCATCTCGTATGAGGCGATTGATGTAGGGGCATCTCATGAGGCGATTGATGTGAGGGCATCTCGTATGAGGCGATTGATGTAGGGGCCTAGGTAAGCTGCCCTTATAAATAAAAGCATTGCAGAAATAGGGTGGGATGGCCTACTTGAGGCACATAACTGGCATAACATACAATCGCTCTTAGAATCACAAATCAAATCACACAAACAAATCACACAAACAAATCACACAAACAAATCACACAAAGAGAGTTAGCGATATGAAGCACACGAAGAGGAAGAAGAAGATGAAGATGAAAAAGAAGAATACAATAAGAAGAATAAAAATAATGAGAAAGAAGAAGAGAAAGCTTCTCGACGTAGTCACAGTCCAGTCAACCTGGACATTGATACATGTTGGTCACCTCAACTAAGGAAGGGACAGACCAAGAAAAAGATGGATTGATATAGTCACATACATCTTAAAACTCCAGAATACAACAGCATATCAAACAATCGAACGTGTATTATCTCGGAAACCGATCATCAGTTCAACCTGCTACGCCTAGCGGCAAAAAAGCAGAGAAAGACAAAAGGTCAACTCAACAAGAAAGAGGAAGTAGCTGAGCTGGACATCCCCTCACGTCATACAACTCAAACCAAATATTACAAGGTTGCAGGTACTTCAAGCAACTACGTCATTATATTGTAACACCTGTCCCATTCTTGACTTATTGAGATCGTATTCCAAGATAATTACCTGGTGTTGAAACAATATTTCGTGTTGAGTAAACAACAAGTTGCTTAAATAACGACAAAATACAAACAAGCGAAAAGGGAATATATTTTACCCCACACGCCCTAATAACACAAAAAATATACTCTTTATTTATCATCGTCACCATCATCATCATCATCGTCATCATCATCGTTATCCTCATTATTATTATCATCATCATCATCAGTAGCTTGTCTCTTTCGGAACGTGGCTTCCATGACAGCAATCCTGAAAAACTCTCTGTGTGCAAGTTGACCGGCGTCAGCGACTGTCATTCTCAGATCGTTTATGACATCTTCCACGCATCGTCTTCTAGGTCTTCCTCTCATTCTTCTTCCAGGCACCATTCCCTACAAAATTATCTTCTCTAGACACTCATGTTGTTTTATGTGTCCGAAATATTAAATTTTCCTTGATTTTATGCTCTTTAATAGCCAACTCTCTTTAATATCAAGCTGTTGCAGAACAGAATCATTTATTCTTTTCTCTGTCCAAGATATTCTAAGTACTCTTCTGTAACATTTGTATTCAAAGGTATTAATGATCTTCTCTGCCGCTTTGTTAATGTTTCATGTCTCACAACCATATGTTGCCAGGGAAAAAAATTGAGCAGTCTCTTAAACACTTGATGTGTTCTTATGTTTTTGTTTAAACAAAATAATTAAACAATATATTAACGAGGACATAATACCGCACGTTCTGATACTCACCTTTCACGTGATGTTAATACACCTGCTACTTAATAACAACTGGTAGTGTATCACCTTACACAGGTAATTTATAAATACCTGGACAAGGTATGAAATAATTCAAAGTTCTTGTAGAGGTAACAGGTTTACCTTTCTAGTGTGCCTGTCTTGGAGATTTTCACAACTACACTTCGATTTCAGTTCCTGTGTGGTCATACCAGCATCAGACAAGATGGTATTCAAAGTTCTAGCCATTCTGTTTAGTTCTGTGCTAGTAGCCAGCCTTTCAGAGTAGCCGCCAGGTAACTATTTACTTTATTAAGACATCGGAAGGGGGGATCTGTGGCGTAGAGGTTAGGCGCACGACTCTAGTGCCAAAGGTACCAGGTTCGCTCCCTCGTGGAGCCATCTGGATATTTTTAAGATCCCTGATCTCAGGGTAGGTGAGATCGAGCTCCTAGTCTTATCGGAGACGGACTTCCCGTGGACTCAACGTAGGTTCCGTGTTCAATTTGAGCACATAAAAGAACCCTTGGCAGTTCAAAATCAAGAAGAGCAGGCTGGAAAGCCGCTGCCCAGACAACATTCATTAGAGAAGATTCAAAAATAAAATTTCTACAAAACATCTTCACCATCTTCAAAATTACATTGGTGACCCTCGTCGCTGCTATAGAGTTTGTGCATTGTAGCTGAGATCTTCATGTGAAGAAGAGATCAGAAATACAATAGTTTTTCTCACCGAAGTGCAATTATGATGGTCCTATCAATCAATCAATCAACCAATCAATCAATCAATCAAATACTCATTAAGATATTTGACACCTATGTGTTGCCGAGGTTTGCAAGGGGAGCAAAGAATAGTAACACTGCCACCTACAAGGGATGTTGCAAGAGACGACTAAGGCAGGGGCCTAGGAAACTACCCTTGTAACTAACAAGCTCGCATAAATATGGTGTGCTGACCTAGTTGTAGCACTTAACTGGCACAAAGTAAAATCGCTCTTAGACTCAGATCACATACAAATCACAAAAAGTAGTTTAACAAGTGATCGATAGGGAGCGTTCAAAGAAGAAGAAGTGGATGGCGGGGAGGGCACGAAGTAATTTCTCGGTAATGATATGTCGTCGTTTAATTAACCAATGACTTATAGTAGATAGATCACTCACTCCGTCGTTGATAGGTCGGTTTATTTATTATTTAAAACTTTATTATTTCATCTTCAGGAAGAACCAAGCTGGCCAGATTTCTTTGAATGCAACCAAGGTAGAACAGCAACAGTCTTACTCTTGGTCCTAACAACGGTCCAGCAATTTTCAGAAGTTTCAACTTTGGTAAGGGAGACTATAGCAACGGAGATCTTTGCATCATTCAGTTTGCGGCCGGGGAGTCATATGTACTTGATTTGACATTCAAGTAGGAATTTTGTTTTATAATCTTTGCGTTTTTTTACTGTAACAAGACTATTTACAACATCCTTTGACAGTTGTCCATTATTCTTACATTTTATCCTAGACATTTTAGTCTTCTACTGCTGCGCATGTCCATGATGGAAGGCAAGTTTGAACGTTGCAGTACTTCAGAGTTGGTTATCTTGTCATACCACCTGATGTTCATAATCTTGCCGAGACATTGAAGGTGAAAGATGTTAAGTCTCTTCTCGTGTCTTGAGTAAGCTGTCCATGTTTCTGAGCCATTTAGTGAAGATTATTTACTTCCTTCTTTGAGAGCTGAAAACATGGAGTAAAACAAAATGTACAGAAACTCTTTTTTATACCACTTGATATATTGGATAATACGATGTTAGGTCTGTATTTTTCATTGATCATCGGCACGTGATGGGTTATTGGTTATTGGTTACTAAATTGACGTCATTGCACTCGGACATACCATAGGTGTCTCCACAACAGATATCGAAGAGTATGCATACTGATGGTTCCTGTGGCTCGCTGATTAAACACATCTCTCACTCTGCCTCTCATGCATCCAGTTCGACTTGAACAACGGGTAACTCAAACTGCTTAAATCGCTTGATCGATTCAACATCGATTTTAGTGTCCTCATCAACAGACAGTCGCGAAGAGACCGAAGAATATCCCCTTATCCATCTTCAACTCCCCACCAATCGATGCTGTTGATGCAATCCTGCCCACTCTCTCATTACCGTAAACACCCGCATGCCCAGGACAGTATATCCACGTAAGCCGCTGGAGGTTAGAAACTTCTATAGACGACATCCACTCATACCTAAACCTACCTTTCTGGATCTTGTGAAGCATCGACTGAGAGTCAGATACAACAACTGCCCCAGTAAATGAAGTCCCAGAAATCCAATGGAAGATAGCAGTAACGGCCTCAACCTCCATCCTCAAACTAGAAGTAGTTGTCCTTATGCCCCACTTCGCTCTGCAACAACCCTACCATGGGCATTAGCCAAGAAACCCCAGCGGATTTCTCACCACGTTGAACAGACCCATCGGTATATACAACAACATCATCATCCCTTGCATTATCTTGTATCAGCTGCTTAACTGCGAGATCAGCCTTCATGTTGCCCCAATCTCTACATTCTCTTCCAAGAGTAATGATAACGTTGAGATAGTTCATCATGCTACCATCTGTTAGGATCCATTCTTCCCCTTTTGGTAGGGTCGCAACCGCAGTCACCTGGCCAATTGTTCTCTCAGCCTGGGCCATCCACGACATGCCACGCTTGATTCTCGTGCCCTTAACATCATCGTAGTGGATGTCTCTTATCCGCAGTAACCCGCATATATGCCTTGGTTTGGGCGATTGCATGACGGGAACGTAGTGACAGAAGTCCAAGCATCTTATCTTCACAATGGGGGTATCTCTAGTGCAGCCAGAACTATACGCATACCTTCATTCTGAACCCGTTCGAGTCGTTCACATTGTGATCTTGATATCGTAAGAATTCCGGGTCCGTAATCTACCACTGACATAACCAGTCGATCGAACAAAAGGGCAAGTAGTCTCTGCTCAAGGTGTGCGGCCACCATAACTTTGATAGCACGTGATGGGTTACGTGGTCAACATCATGCCGGACTCCTTTACTCGCCAATGCTTTTCCCGGTACACAATTAAGGCAAGGTCAACCTGAGGGCCATTTTGATCGATAACAAATTCCCCGCCCACTGCAGAATTGAACCTGACCCTTTAGCCTAAGAAGTGAGTTTACGATTCTGCTGCTGCAAGCGAGTTTACTAACAACTACGCTGCTGCTGCGCAAGCAGTTTACTAACAACTACGCTATGCTGCTGCTCTCCTTACTTCTCAATGTTTTTCTTCTATACAAATGAGAAAGTGTCTGGTCGAGTGAATTAGAGTGCGGCATCTCATGCAGGAGACCAAGTTCAATCCCCGTTAAGGCCAGTGGTTTTATGTGCGGCAGAAAGAAAAATCATAAACTGAACATTTTATTTTTAATGTCCATGCGGCATTTAACTTCCACAGGTACATGTCGGCCCTGTCCCAGACTTCCACAGGTACATGTCGGCCCTATCCTAGACTTTCACAGGTACATGTCGGCCCTGTCATAGACCTCCACAGGTACATGTCGGCCCTGCCCTAGACTTCCACAGGTACATGTCGGCCCTGTCATGAACCGACATATAAGCAGTTTACAGAAACTAAAGACAGTATTAAAAACATTCAATGTGGAATTTCTGAAACAATATGAGAAACAGAAGAATGTTAGCAGCATCGAAGCTCTAGAATAGTCTTTATCTTAACAACAATATCAGCAAATACATAACATCTTTAAACATCAGCAAATACATAACATCTTTAAACATCAGCAAATACATAACATCTTTAAACATCATCAAATACATAACATCTATAAAACATCAGCAAATACATAACATCTTTAAACATCAGCAAATACATAACATCTTTTAAACATCAGCACATACATAACATCTTTAAAACATCATCAAATACATAACATCTTTAAACATCAGCAAATACATAACATCTTTAAAACATCATCAAATACATAACATCTATAAAACATCAGCAAATACATAACATCTTTAAACATCATCAAATACATAACATCTTTAAAACATCAGCAAATACATAACATCTTTAAAACATCATCAAATACATAACATCTTTAAACATCAGCAAATACATAACATCTTTAAAACATCATCAAATACATAACATCTTTAAACATCAGCAAATACATAACATCTTTAAAACATCAGCAAATACATAACATCTTTAAACATCAGCAAATACATAACATCTTTAAACATCAGCAAATACATAACATCTTTAAAACATCATCAAATACATAACATCTTTAAACATCAGCAAATACATAACATCTTTAAAACATCAGCAAATACATAACATCTTTAAAACATCAGCAAATACATAACATCTTTAAAACATCAGCAAATACCTTCATCACAGAACACTACCTAGTCACCACAACCTAAACACCCCCCGAAACACTAATATATTACAACATCACAACATCAAAACATAATCACAACAACACCACCGAATCACCACAACACTAAAACACCACCGAATCACTGTAACACTAAAACACCACCGAATCCTGCAACACTAAAACACCACCGAATCACCAACACTAAAACACCCCCAAGATCACTGCAACACTAAACACCACCGAATCCTGCAACACTAAAAACACCACCGAATCACTGCAGCACTAAAACACCACCGAATCACTGCAACACTAAAACACCACCGAACCCACTGCAACACTAAAACACCACCGAATCCTGAAACCCACTAAACACCACCGAATCACTGCAACACTAAAACACCAACGAATCACTGCAACACTAAAACACCCGAATCACTGCAACACTAAAACACCACCGAATCCTGCAACACTAAACATCAACAAATCACTGCAACACTAAAACATCAACAATCACTGCAACACTAAAACATCCCCGAATCACTGCAACACTAAAACACCCGAATCACTGCAACTCTAAACATCAACAAATCACTGAAACTCTAAACATTAACAAATCACTGCAACCTAAACATCAACAAATCACTCCCAACACTAAAACATCAACCAATCACTGCACCTAAAACACCCACAAATCACGAAACACTAAAACATCAACAAATCACTGCAAACTAAGACATCCCCGAATCATTTCAACACTAAAACATCACGATTCACTGCAGCACTCACATGAACACTCAACCAAACATCCGACCTTTGCAAAACATCACTTTGCACACTAAACATCCATCCCCGGCACTAAACTCACGATCAACTGACCTAAAACACCGCCGAATCACCCCTCTAAACATCACAAATCATTGCACTCAAAAACATTAACCCCTTGAAACTAAAACATCAACAAATCACTGCAACACTAAAACATCAACAAATCCTGCAACTCTAAAAACATCAACAAATCACTGCACACAAAACATCAACAAATCACTGCAACACTAAGACATCACCGAATCACTGCAACTCTAAAACATCAACAAATCACTGCAACACTAAAACATCAACAAATAACCACGTTGGTAACAACTATACGAAATTACTATAACAATAAAATAAGCTATAGAAATTAATCTCTCTCTCACTCTATCTCTCTCTCTCTTCTTCTCTCTCTCCCCCTTTTCTCTCGCCCCATCTATCTCTCTCTCACACATATACAAACATAAACACACATGCTTTAAAATGTATTTCCTATTATTGTGCAGGAGCTTCGGATTAGAAAAAGGTTTTCAGCTGCTGGTGGGATTCCTTCTGTCTGAATGGAGAGAACTATTGATGGCAAACTCTGGAGAATGAGACATTCTCTTACTACATTCCTGCTGGAAATACGTTTACTGTGGCTTTCAAAACAGATAGTTCCATCACCGCTAAAGGTTTTGAGGTGGGTTGTCTTCTTTTCTTCTTAACCGATCGGTTGTTGCATCGTGGTTGGATGTCAGATGGGATTGTTGGCTAATGCGCATGGTAGGGTTGTTGCATCGTGGTTGGAGGTCAGGCTGGGGTTTGTTGGCTAATGCACATGTTAGGATTGTTGCATCGTGGTTGGAGGTCAGGCTGGGGTTTGTTGGCTAATGCGCATGTTAGGATTGTTGCATCGTGGTTGGAAGTCGGGCTGGGGTTTGTTTTCTAATGCACATGGTAGGGTTGTTGCACCGTGGTTGGATGTCAGGCTGGGGTTTGTTGGCTAATGCGCATGGTAGGGTTGTTGCAGAACGAAGTGGAGCGTACAGGACAACTACTTCTAGTTTGAGGATGGAGGTTGACACCTTTACTGCTGCCTTGCATTGGCTCGCTGTGACTTATTTACTGGGGCAGTTGTTGTATCTGACTCTCAGTCGATGCTTCACAAGATCAAAAATGGCAATCTGACTCTCAGTCGATGCTCCACAAGATCAAAAATGGCATGTTTTGGTATGAGGGGATATCGTCTATAGAAGTTTCTAACCTCCAGAGGCTTACGTGGATATACTGTCCTAGGCATGCGGGTGTTTACGGTAATGAGAGAGCGAACAGACTTGCATCAACAACAATGATTGTTGGGGAGTTGAAGATGGATAAGGGGGATGTTCTTTCTGCAGTCTCCGATAACATAAAGCTGAATAGCTCAGAAATTCCTATTAGATGGGGGAGGCTGATGAACACTGTAAGCTTTTTTGCAATTTTACTCAATTCTATACGTTTATGGTTATTGATTGATGAAAAATGTTAAAACTACTGATATTTCTTAGTTTTAAACTGAACTTGTAACATAATATAAACTGAACTTGTAACATAATATAAACTGAACTTGTAACATAATATAAACTGAACTTGTAACATAATATAAACTGAACTTGTAACATAATATAAACTGAACTTGTAACATAATATAAACTAAACTTGTAACATAATACAAACTGAACTTGTAACATAATATAAACTGAACTTGTAACATAATATAAACTGAACTTGTAACATAATTAACTGATTGTAAAAATATAAACTACTGTAACATAATATAAACTGAACTTGTAACATAATATAAACTGAACTTGTAACATAATATAAACTGAACTTGTAACATAATATAAACTAAACTTGTAACATAATATAAACTGAACTTGTAACATAATATAAACTGAACTTGTAACATAATATAAACTAAACTTGTAACATAATATAAACTGAACTTGTAACATAATATAAACTGAACTTGTAACATAATATAAACTGAACTTGTAACATAATATAAACTGAACTTGTAACATAATATAAACTGAACTTGTAACATAATATAAACTGAACTTGTAACATAATATAAACTGAACTTGTAACATAATATAAACTAAACTTGTAACATAATATAAACTGAACTTGTAACATAATATAAACTGAACTTGTAACATAATATAAACTGAACTTGTAACATAATATAAACTGAACTTGTAACATAATATAAACTGAACTTGTAACATAATATAAACAGAACTTGTAACATAATATAAACTGAACTTGTAACATAATATAAACTGAACTTGTAACATAATATAAACTGAACTTGTAACATAATATAAACTGAACTTGTAACATAATATAAAGAACTTGTAACATATATAAACTAACTTGTAACATAATATAAACTGAACTTGTAACATAATATAAACTGAACTTGTAACATAATATAAACTGAACTTGTAACATAATATAAACTGAACTTGTAACATAATATAAACTAAACTTGTAACATAATATAAACTGAACTTGTAACATAATATAAACTGAACTTGTAACATAATATAAACTGAACTTGAACATATATAACTAACTTAACATAATATAAACTAAACTTGTAACATAATATAAACTGAACTTGTAACATAATATAAACTGAACTTGTAACATAATATAAACTAAACTTGTAACATAATATAAACTGAACTTGTAACATAATATAAACTGAACTTGTAACATAATATAAACTGAACTTGTAACATAATATAAACTGAACTTGTAACATAATATAAACTGAACTTGTAACATAATATAAACTGAACTTGTAACATAATATAAACTGAACTTGTAACATAATATAAACTGAACTTGTAACATAATATAAACTGAACTTGTAACATAATATAAACTGAACTTGTAACATAATATAAACTGAACTTGTAACATAATATAAACTAAACTTGTAACATAATATAAACTGAACTTGTAACATAATATAAACTGAACTTGTAACATAATATAAACTGAACTTGTAACATAATATAAACTGAACTTGTAACATAATATAAACTGAACTTGTAACATAATATAAACTGAACTTGTAACATAATATAAACTGAACTTGTAACATAATATAAACTGAACTTGTAACATAATATAAACTGAACTTGTAACATAATATAAACTGAACTTGTAACATAATATAAACTGAACTTGTAACATAATATAAACTGAACTTGTAACATAATATAAACTGAACTTGTAACATAATATAAACTGAACTTGTAACATAATATAAACTGAACTTGTAACATAATATAAACTGAACTTGTAACTAATAAACTAATGACATAATATAAACTGAACTTGTAACATAATATAAACTGAACTTGTAACATAATATAAACTGAACTTGTAACATAATATAAACTGAACTTGTAACATAATATAAACTGAACTTGTAACATAATATAAACTGAACTTGTAACATAATATAAACTGAACTTGTAACATAATATAAACTGAACTTGTAACATAATATAAACTGAACTTGTAACATAATATAAACTGAACTTGTAACATAATATAAACTAAACTTGTAACATAATATAAACTGAACTTGTAACATAATATAAACTGAACTTGTAACATAATATAAACTAAACTTGTAACATAATATAAACTGAACTTGTAACATAATATAAACTGAACTTGTAACATAATATAAACTGAACTTGTAACATAATATAAACTGAACTTGTAACATAATATAAACTGAACTTGTAACATAATATAAACTGAACTTGTAACATAATATAAACTGAACTTGTAACATAATATAAACTGAACTTGTAACATAATATAAACTAAACTTGTAACATAATATAAACTGAACTTGTAACATAATATAAACTGAACTTGTAACATAATATAAACTAAACTTGTAACATAATATAAACTGAACTTGTAACATAATATAAACTGAACTTGTAACATAATATAAACTGAACTTGTAACATAATATAAACTGAACTTGTAACATAATATAAACTGAACTTGTAACATAATATAAACTGAACTTGTAACATAATATAAACTGAACTTGTAACATAATATAAACTAAACTTGTAACATAATATAAACTGAACTTGTAACATAATATAAACTGATTGTAACATAAATAAACTGACTTGTTACATTATAAATAACTAGTATTAATATAACAAACTGTCAATGAGAACACGCGACAGTTGTGGTCTTAATCTTACATACAACAATCTGCATAATAGAACGACGACAGTTGTAATCTTTAAACTTACTACAAAATACTGAATGCAAATGAAACGCGACAGTTGTGTCTTAATCTTATACAACAATACTGTACATAGGAACACGCGAAGTTGTAGTCTTAAATCTTACTACAACAATAACTGCAATGCGAGGAAACGCGACAAGTTGTGGTCTTAATCTTACTACAACAATACTGCAATGCAAGAAACGCGACAGTTGATGGTCTAATCTACTACAACAATACTGAATGCAGAGAAACGCGACATTGTAGCTTAATCTTACTACAACAAATACTGAACTGCGAGATAACGCGACAGTTGTAGTCTTAATCTTAACTACAATAATACTGCAATGCAGGAAACGCGACAGTTGTGGTCTTAATCTTACTACAACAATACTGCAATGCGAGGAACACGCGACAGTTGTGGTCTTAATCTTACTACAACAATACTGCAATGCGAGGAACACGCGACAGTTGTGGTCTTAATCTTACTACAACAATACTGCAATGCGAGGAACACGCGACAGTTGTGGTCTTAATCTTACTACAACAATACTGCAATGCGAGGAACACGCGACAGTTGTGGTCTTAATCTTACTACAACAATACTGCAATGCGAGGAACACGCGACAGTTGTGGTCTTAATCTTACTACAACAATACTGCAATGCGAGGAACACGCGACAGTTGTGGTCTTAATCTTACTACAACAATACTGCAATGCGAGGAACACGCGACAGTTGTGGTCTTAATCTTACTACAACAATACTGCAATGCGAGGAACACGCGACAGTTGTGGTCTTAATCTTACTACAACAATACTGCAATGCGAGGAACACGCGACAGTTGTGGTCTTAATCTTACTACAACAATACTGCAATGCGAGGAACACGCGACAGTTGTGGTCTTAATCTTACTACAACAATACTGCAATGCGAGGAACACGCGACAGTTGTGGTCTTAATCTTACTACAACAATACTGCAATGCGAGGAACACGCGACAGTTGTGGTCTTAATCTTACTACAACAATACTGCAATGCGAGGAACACGCGACAGTTGTGGTCTTAATCTTACTACAACAATACTGCAATGCGAGGAACACGCGACAGTTGTGGTCTTAATCTTACACAACAATACTGCAATGCGAGGAACACGCGACAGTTGTGGTCTTAATCTTACTCACAATATGCAATGCGGGACACGCGACAGTTGTCTTAATTCCTATAATTTATACCTGTCCCCGCCGGCCGTATGTTATCGGAGGTCACAGTTCTTCCGTTTCTTTATGACTTTGTGTTGAATGAAGACACTAAAATATATGTTCAATTGATCCACCGATTTCAGCAGTTTGAAGTTACCCGTTGTACAAGTAGAACTGGATGCCAGAGTGACAGAGTCAGGGAGTATATTTAACGAGCTAGTCACGAGAAACATCAGTATGCATATTCTTTGAAATATGTTTATAAAAGACTGAGCACCTATGGGTCTGTCCTGAGTACAATAACGCAAGTTTAATAATCAATTGTTAACTGTTCTCATGTCTACCCTTTGCTACCAGAGTGACTCGGTTGCGACCCTACCAAAAGGGGAAGAATGGATCCCAACAGATGGTAGCATGATGAACTATCTCAACGTTATTATTACTCTTGGAAGAGAATGTAAAGATTGGGGCAACATGAAAGCTGATCTCGCAGTTAAGCAGCTGATAGAAGATTATGCAAGGGATGATGATGTTGTATATACTGATGGGTCGGTTCAACGTGGTGAGAAATCCGGCTGGGGTTTCTTGGCTAATGTGCATGGTAGGGTTGTTGCAGAGCGAAGTGGGGCATACAGGACAACTACTTCTAGTATGAGGATGGAGGTTGAGGCCGTTACTGCTGCCTTCCATTGGATTTCTGGGACTTCATTTACTGGGGCAGTTGTTGTATCTGACTCTCAGTCGATGCTTCACAAGATCCAGAAGGGCAGGTTTCGGTATGAGTGGATGTCGTCTAATGAGAGAGCGGACTGGCTTGCATCAACAACATCGATTGTTGGGGAGTTGAAGATGGATAAGGGGGATATTCTTTTTTCTCTTCACGACTGTCTGTTGGATGAAGACACTAAAATCGATGTTGAATCGATCAAGCGATTTAAGCAGTTTGGAGTTACCCGTTGTTCAAGTCGAACTGGATGCCTGAGAGGCAGAGTGAGAGGTGTGTTTAATCAGCGAGCCACAGGAACCATCAGTATGTATACTATTCGATATCTGTTGGGGAGACTGAGCACTTATGGGTCTGTCCGGAGTGCAATGACGTTAGTTTAGTAACCAATAACCAATAATCAATTCTATAACAGAACATCAGGAAACAAGACGAGAGGAAGACCAAGAAAAAGATGGATGGTTTAGCAGAATCCTTTCAAAATGCAAAACTATCATATCACCCAAGCCTTTAGAGGAGCGCAAAGTAGCACCGACAAAAAGAAAGAGAAAATCTCGACACTGTGCAACAACCTGGTAAATACGTGACGACAGTGGGCAACAACCTGGTAAATACGTGACGACAGTGTGCAACAACCCGGTAAATACGTGACGACACTGTGCAACAACCCGGTAAATACGTGACGACAGTGGGCAACTAACCGGTAAATACGTGACGACAGCAATATCGTGACAACAACCCGGTAAATACGTGACGACAGTGGGCAACAACCTGGTAAATACGTGACGACAGTGGGCAACAAAACCGGTAAACTATCGTGACGACAGTGGGCAACAACCGGTAAATACGTGACGACAGTGGGCAACAACCGGAAACGGAAGAGACGTGACGACAGTGGGCAACAATCCGGTAAATACGTGACGACAGTGGGCAACAACCCGGTAAATACGTGACGACAGTGGGCAACAACCCGGTAAAATACGACATGGAAACAACGAAGCGGACGATGGGCAACAACCCGGTAAATACGTGACGACAGTGGGCAACAACCCGGTAAAGACGTGACGACACTGTGCAACAAAAGTAGATCTGTGTACTCAGTCATCAGTACAGACTATGGGCATGACATTGTAATCTTCATCAACATCTGCATCACGACATTCTACATCGGCGATTCAGCATTGCGCCCATATGGAACAACAAGGTCTTTCTGCCAACATTATGTTATCAGTGTCAAACCTGGACGCTGATATCAACATGGTAGAAGAAAACTTAGTCACGACAGAGATGAAGTGTCTACGCAGAATGCTGGGAGTAACAAGAAGAGACCGGTTGAGAAATGAAGACATCAGAAAACAAGTGGGTACAACATCAGTACTGAACTTCATCAAGAACAACAAATTAAATAGTTCGGCTACATAAACAGATTACCAACAGACAGTGCGCCTCTAATAACAATGTTACTCTAATACAATGGATACAAAATACAAAATAAATGGCTGTTCACGTAAAAGATAGATCCCAGGAACATCAGAGGCAGTGAAAATTACTATTTATGAAGCGCACACAAAAGCCCGTTCTAGAAATCTCTTCTCCCCTTACTGTGTGATTTAAAAGATTGATCGTGTGTGCTTCCTCTGTTCATTGTGTGTTGAACACTCTTGCAGAATGTGTGTCTCTCTCATGTTGATGTTACCACATGACAAACACAGATCTGCAGATAAGAACAAGATATGAACCTATGTTGAACCACTTGTGAGAATGTGTCTCCATGTTGATGTTACCACATACAGAAGACACAGTCAATGTCCTAGACAAGAACAATTGAGTGAACCTGCAGTTGAACACCTGCAGAATGTGTTCATGTTGATGTTACCACATGACAAACACAGATCTGTAGATAAGAACAAGATATGAACCTATGTTGAACACTCTTGCAGAATGTGTGCCTCTCTCATGTTGATGTTACCACATGACAAACACAGATCTGTAGATAACAACAAGATATGAACCTATGTTGAACACTCTTGCAGAATGTGTGTCTCTCTCATGTTGATGTTACCACATGACAAACACAGATCTGTAGATAAGAACAAGATATGAACCTATGTTGAACACTCTTGCAGAATGTGTGTCTCTCTCATGTTGATGTTACCACATGACAAACACAGATCTGTAGATAAGAACAAGATATGAACCTATGTTGACCCAGGTTAAGATGAGAAAATGGCAATGAGTTTGGCACACACTACAGAAGACACAGTCAAGTGTCCCTATATAAGCAATTGAGTGAAACCTGCAAGGAAAACGAAAAAGTTGATGTCTTAAACAAACCTGGAGACAAAGACTTCTTGAGGAACTGAAGAGTGCTCAACTATCCTGTGAGGCCATAAAGAAACAGCCAGAGACCGGGAAAGTGGAGAACAACTGTTGAGACCCTATGCTCCACGAGGAGAGAAGAGGAAAAGGTCAAAAGTTGTTCAATAAATTATGACGACCAATAAACAGACAGTGTACAAGTATTCGGGCGTACGGGAAAAAACAAATTACCAAACACAAGATTCGAACCACAGACCCTTATATCTTACGGCATCCATGGCTCAGCTCTACAATACGACCACAGACCCTTATATCTTACGGCATCCATGGCTCAGCTCTACAATACAACCATACCTTATATCTTACGGCATCCATGGTTCAGCTCACTACACATACACTTAATTTACATCAGCTCGTCTACAAACAGTCTTAAGAACACAGCAGCTAGCTATTTTTTAATAAAAGCTTTACTGAGGAGTATCTTACATAACCGCTTCGTCTGTAGAACACGGAATAATTAGGTCAGATTTGATCGAACAGTGTTTAACAAATTATCCAGAAATTGTTAACAAATTATTTACAAAAATTAAAACAAATTATTTACAAAAATTAAAACAAATTATTTACAAAAATTAAAACAAATTATTTACAAAATGTTAACAAATTATTTACAAAATGTTAACAAATTCTTCTTCTTATTCTTTATAGTTGTACGCACGTTCCACACCGGCTGTTGAATCTAACTCTAGTGAACCTTATGAAGACAGATGTTACGAGGAAGAAAGACCTGGAGACCCTTCGTCCCCATTTCCTCTATTCTTTACAGAATCAGAGACTCTAGAAGAACTTAATCATTTGATTGATGACAACGCTACCTCCGCAAGCGGGGATTACGATTATAACGAATACGACTGACGGCAACCACAAGCGATTACGGTATCGACTACAACTGAGATTACTTACTAAGTACGCCTAATTACAACTACGATATAAATAATGAATACGATGATAACATGCTATCGAGTGCGCGATACTGATGACTATAGTGACGCAGATACTGATGACTATAGTGACGCAGATACTGATGACTATAGTAACGAATACAGTGACTAGAAATAGTACAGAAGTTTTCTGGAAAGCAAGACTGAAGAAAGACAGGCTCAAACAGAGATTTCACTTTAATGTTTAGTCTGTTGTTTTTCCAAGTTTATTTTTGCTGACGAGATTTGCTAAACTGATCGTTAAGTAAACAGATTAAAGAAACAAAAACAAAAGATATCGATTTGTGTTGACTTTTTAATGTTATTTTACTGACTGATTGATTGAGTGATTGAATGTTATTGATTTTGCCTGTGTGTTGCCGGGAAGCAAAGAATAGTACCACTGAGCCCCACAAAGCATCACGTAAGAGATGAATGAGCTAGGCCTAGGAAGCTACCCTAGTAAATAAAAATGATCGCAGAAATAGGATGTGCTGGCCTACTTATAGATGCGTAACTGGTAGAACGTACTAATACTGTTAGGCTCAGATAACATACAAATCACGCAAATTGGTAAACAATTGGTCGATATGTAGCGTTCGAAGAAGAAGAAGAAGAAGAAGCAGAAGAGGAAGAAGAAAAGAAAAAAGAGGAAGAAGAGGAGGAAGAAGAAGAAGGAGGAGGAGACGAAGAGAAAGTAGAACAAGAAGAAGTTGAAGAAGAAGAAGAACCAGAAGAAGAAGGAGGAGAAGATGAAAAAGAAGGAGAAGAAGAAAAAGAAGATGAAGAATTAGAAAAGGAAGATGAAGAAGAAGATGATGATGTTGATAATGAAGAAGATGAATAAAAAGAAAAAGAAGAAAAATATTTAAAAAACAATAATAAGATAATAATATGATAAGAAAGATGAAAAAGAAAAAGACGAAGGATAATAAGAGAGAAGAATAAGAATAAGAGAAAGCTTCTCGACGTAGACACAGTCAAGTCAACCTGGACATTGATACATGTCGGTCAACTTAACCAGAAAGAGAAAGTAGCTAAGCTGGACACCCCCTGACTTCATACAACTCAAACCAAACATTACGAGGTCTCAGATACTTCAAACAATTACGCCATTATATTGTAACATATGTCCCATTCTTGACTTCTTAAGATCATATTCCAAGACCAAGACCTGGTGTTAAAACACTACCTCGTATTCAGTACGTTAAAAACAAGTTTGTTAAAAACACGACAAAATACAAACACGCACAAATGAGAGATATATTGTTCCTGCACGTACGTCCTAATAATTACAACAAAAATCTGATCTTTGTTTCTAAAAAATAGTAAAAAATATATTTCTGAGGACGTAGTACTGCACGTTCTAGTCCTCACCTTTCGCTTGATGTATATTCCCTTGCTACTTAATATAACAACTGTTAGTGTATCACCTTACACAGGTAATTTATAAATACCTGGACAAGGTATGAAATAATTCAAAGTTCTTGTAGAGGTAACGAGTTTACCTTTCTAGTGTGCCTGTCTTGGAGATTTTCACAACTACACTTCGATTTCAGTTCCTGTGTGGTCATACCAGCATCAGACAAGATGGTATTCAAAGTTCTAGCCATTCTGTTTAGTTCTGTGCTAGTAGCCAGCGCTTTCAGAGTAGCCCGCCAGGTAACTATTTACTTTATTAAGACATCGGGAAGGGGGATCTGTGGCGTAGAGGTTAGGCGCACGACTCTAGTGCCAAAGGTACCAGGTTCGCTCCCTCGTGGAGCCATCTGGATATTTTTAAGATCCCTGATCTCAGTGTACGTGAGATCGAGCTCCTAGTCTTATCGGAGACGGACTTCCCGTGGACTCAACGTAGGTTCCGTGTTCAATTTGAGCACATAAAAGAACCCTTGGCAGTTCAAAATCAAGAAGAGCAGGCTGGAAAGCCGCTGCCCAGGCAACATTCATTAGAGAAGATTCAAAAATAAAATTTCTACAAAACATCTTCACCATCTTCAAAATTACATTGGTGACCCTCGTCGCTGCTATAGAGTTTGTGCATTGTAGCTGAGATCTTCATGTGTAAGAAAGAGATCGAAACACACATAGTTACTCACCGAAGTGCAATTATGATGATCCTATCAATCAAACAATCAATCAATCAATCAAATACTCATTAAGATATTTGACACCTATGTGTTGCCGAGGCTTGCAAGGGGAGCAAAGAATAGTAACACTGCCACCTACAAGTGATGTTGCAAGAGACGACTAAGGCAGGGGCCTAAGGAAACTACCCTTGTAACTAAAAAGCGTCGCATAAATCTGGTGTGCTGACCTAGTTGTATGCGCTTAACTGGCACAAAGTAAAATCGCTCTTAGACTCAGATCAGGATCATGAATAAACTAGCAGGCACCACCTGGGGTGCAGATTGTGGCATTTTGAAAAGGTTATACACTATAAGAGTTCGACCAGTACTTGAGTATGACATAGCAGCCTGGGCCACAACCTCCAAGACACAATTTGTAAAACTAAGCAGAGTTCAAAACCAGGCCTCACGGATCATCACTGGAGCCATGAAGTCTACCCCAATAGAAGTACTGGAAACTGTGACATGGCTCGAGCCGATGGATGACAGACGGGACCTGAAGGTTCTTCAACAAGGAGAAAAATTCAAGAGACTGACGAACCATCCAATGCATCTCCGAATCAACAGCTATGGTAGGGGTAGATTAAAAAGAAGTAACTTCGTAGCAAACTCCAAAGAACTTGTTCACAAAGATGCAATATTGGCACTGACTCAACCAAGACACATTCAACCAGCCAGCCCCTCCCCTCCCTGGGCATTCAGTCTGCCAGAGCTCTCAGAAGAAATAAGTGGCATTGGCAAGAAAGGAACACAGACAGACCTGGAGAGAAGGCTCATCGCAGAAAAACACATAAATGAAAACTACCCAATGGACTCATGAACACATGCATACAAGGATGGCTCTGCTACAGATGCCACCCACAATGGAGGAGGGGGAGTTGTTCTCAAAAACATGGAGTAGAACTAATCTTAGCTCTGGCCACTGGCAAGTTCTCAACCAATTTCAGGGCTGAGGTAGAGGCACTCAGTGCAGCTGCAAAATGGCACTACAAAATATGAACCAAATACATGGAAAAGTAGTGCTCCTGACTGACGCATTGTCTGCTATCTCTGCACAGAAATCTGAAAGGAACACAGAACTAAGTGATCTCAGGTCAACCTTAGCCTAGTTATCCCATGAATCTGAGAGGGTAGTAATCCAGTGGATACCCTCACACTGCAAGATCAAGGGAATGAAGATGCTGACAGACTGGCTAAAGAGGGAGCAGGAATGCCCCAAGATGACAACCTGGTTAGCTATGAAGAAGCAAAAACCATCGCCAAACGGCACTACAAAGCAAAATGGGATAAAGAACACCTAAAACACAACAAGAATGATGAATATTACCAACTGTCCAGATGGGACAAGACAGCTATACTTCGCCTCTGGACGAGTCACAACAGAATTGAGACACCACCTGTACACTAAATTCAAGATAGGCACCAACGACCTGTGCCACTGTGGCTTGGCAAGTATGACAACAGAACATATCCTACAGAACTGCCCCCAGTATGCAGACCTGAGAAGAAAGCGGTGGCCCACTTACACCAGCTTACAACGCCAAGACAAACTGTATGGCGTGGCTGATAATCTGAGGCAGACGGCTGCCTTTATTAGAGAATCCGAAATCCCAATCTAGTGAGAACGCAGAAGAAGAAGATTTAGATGGTAGATAGGGAAGAAGAAGAAGTGGATGGCGGAGGGAGGGGCACGAAGTAATTTCTCGGTAATGATATGTCGTCGTTTAATTAACCAATTACCTATAGCAGATAGATCACTCACTCCGTCGTTGATAGGTCGGATTATTTATTATTTAAAACTTTATTATTTCATCTTCAGGAAGAGCCAAGATGGCCAGAGTTCTTTGAATGCAACCAAGGTAGAACTTACAACAGTCTTACTCTTGGTCCTGACAACGGTCCAGCAATTTTCAGAAGTTCCAACTTTGGTAAGGGAGACTACAGCAACGGAGATCTTTGCATCATTCAGTTTGCGGCCGGGGAGTCATATGTACTTGATTTGACATTCAAGTAGGAATTTTGTCTTATAATCTTTGCGTTTTTTTACTGTAACAAGACTATTTACACCCTCCTTTGACAGTTGTCCATTATTCTTACATTTTATCCTAGACATTTTAGTCTTCTACTGCTGCGCATGTCCATGATGGAAGGCAAGTTTGAACGTTGCAGTACTTCAGAGTTGGTTATCTTGTCGTACCACCCGATGTTCATAATCTTGCCGAGACATTGAAGGTGAAAGATGTTAAGTCTCCTCTCGTGTCTTGAGTAAGCTGTCCATGTTTCTGAGCCATATAGTGAAGATTATTTACTGTCCCTGACCCAGACTTCCACAGGTACATGTCGGCCCTGCCCTAGACTTCCACAGGTACATGTCTGCCCTGCCCTAGACTTCCACAGGTACATGTCGGCCCTGTCCTAGACTTCCACAGGTAAATGTCGGCCATGTCGTAGACTTCCACAGGTACATGTCGGCCCTGTCCTAGACTTTCACAGGTACATGTCGGCCCTGCCCTAGACTTCCACAGGTACATGTCGGCCCTGCCCTAGACTTCCACAGGTACATGTCGGCCCTGTCATGAAACCCACATAACAAGCAGTGTTACAGAAACTAAAGACAGTATATAAAAACATTCAATGTTGAATCTCCTGAAACAATATGAGGAAACAGAGAAGAATGTTAGCAGCATCGAAGCTCTAGAATAGTCTTTATCTTAACAACAATATCAGCAAATACATAACATCTTTAAAACATCAGCAAACACATAACATCTATAAAACATCAGCAAATACATAACATCTTTAAACATCAGCAAATACATAACATCTATAAAACATCAGCAAATACATAACATCTTTAAACATCAGCAAATACATAACATCTTTAAAACATCAGCAAATACATAACATCTTTTAAACATCAGCACATACCTTCATCTCAAGAACACTACCTAGTCACCACAACACTTAAACACCACAGAATCACCCCAACATTAAAACACCATCAAATCACCACAACACTTAAACACCAGCAAATCACCACAACTATTAAACATCACCATATCACAACAACACGAAACCACCACCAAACCACTGATACGTTACAACACCTCCAAAACACCACAACACCAAAATACCCCATAATCACAACAACACTACAACACCACCAAGCCACTAATATCTAAAACACCATGAAATCACCTCAATACTTAAACACCACCAAATCACCACAACAATAAACCACCAACGAAAAACCACAACCTTAAATAACAACACATCATACAACACTAACCAACACATCACTAAATCCCACATCAACAAATCACCACATCAACAAATCACCACATCAACGAATCACCACATCAACAAATCCCAACATCAACAAATCACCATGTTGGTAAAAGCACTATGAAATCACTAAAAAGACATGCTTTAGAAATTCCTCTCTCTCTCTCACACACACACACAAGCATACTCACACATACACACATACACATACACACACACATGCATTAAAATGTATTTCCTATTATTGTGCAGGAGCTTCGGATTAGAAAATGATGACGACTGCTGGTATGACACTTTCTGTCTGGATGGAGAGAAATATTGTGGCAACGATCTGGAAAATAAAACATTCTCTTACTATATTCCTGCTGGAAATACGTTTACTGTGGCGTTCAGAACAGATCATTCCATCACCGCTAAAGGTTTTGAGGTGGGTTGTCTTCTTTTCTTCTTAACCGATCGGTTGTTACATCGTGGTTGGATGTCAGATGGGATATGTTGGCTAATGCATATGGTAGGATTGTTGCATCGTGGTTGGAGGTCAGGCTGGGATTGTTGGCTAATGCGCATGGTAGGGTTGTTGCATCGTGGTTGGAGGTCAGGCTGGGGATTGTTGGCTAATGCGCATGTAGGATTGTTACATCGTGGTTGGAGGTCAGGCTGGGGTTTGTTGGCTAATGCGCATGGTAGGGTTGTTGCATCGTGGTTGGAAGTCAGGCTGGGGATTGTTGGCAATGCATATGGTAGGTTTGTTGCATCGTGGTTGAAGTCAGGCTGGATTGTTGGCAATGATGGTAGGGTTGTTGCATCGTGGTTGGAGGTCAGGCTGAGTTTGTTGCTAATGCATATGGTAGGGTTGTTGCATCGTGGTTGGAAGTCAGGCTGGGGATTGTTGGCTAATGCATATGGTAGGGTTGTTGCATCGTGGTTGGAGGTCAGGCTGGGGTTTGTTGGCTAATGCATATGGTAGGGTTGTTGCATCGTGGTTGGAAGTCAGGCTGGGGATTGTTGGCTAATGCATATGGTAGGGTTGTTGCATCGTGGTTGAAGGTCAGGCTGGGGTTTGTTGGCTAATGCATATGGTAGGTTGTTGCATCGTGGTTGGAGGTCAGGCTGGATTGTTGGCAAAATGCATATGGTAGGTTTTGCATCGTGGTTGGATGTCAGCTGAGTTTGTTGGCTAATGCGCATGGTAGGGTTGTTGCAGGACGAAGTGGAGCATACAGCCTCCGATAACATAAAGCCGAATAGCTCAGAATTTACCTATTAGATGAAGCTATATGATGAACACTGTAAGCTTTTTTGAAAAACTTTTACTCAATTAACTGAACTTTAGTTATTAAATTGTAAACTTTAATAAACTGAACTTGTCTTAGTATAAACTGAACTTGTAACATAATATAAACTGAACTTGTAACATAATATAAACTGAACTTGTAACATAATATAAACTGAACTTGAAAATATAATATAAACTGAACTTGTAACATAATATAAACTGAACTTGTAACATAATATAAACTGAACTTGTAACATAATATAAACTGAACTTGTAACATAATATAAACTTGATTTAGCGTGTTGCTTTGTTTTTAAAATAACCTAGTCTTTATTCAACAACACTGGAATGCGAGGAACACGCGACAGTTGGGGTCTTAATTCCTATAATTTTTACCTGTCCCCGCCGGCCGTATGTTATCGGAGGTCACGGTTCTTCCGTCTCTTTATGACTTTTTGTTGAATGAAGACACTAAAATATATGTTCAATTGATCCACCTGATTTCAGCAGTTTGAGTTACCTCTACAAGTAGAACTGAGCCAGAGTGACAGAGTCGGAATATATTTAACGGCTAGTCACAGAACATATATGCATATCCTTTGAAATATGTTATAAAGACTGAGCACCTATGGTCTGTCCTAGTCAATAACGAGCATAATCATGTTAATGTTCATGCACTTTACTCCCAGATCAAACATGGACAATAGCAAACACAGTCATAAAAATATACAGTGAATCGGTATCTTTGAAAAGTTACCAGAATAGACAAGAGTCACCAACAAGAAAGAAAGTTGGGACAGAACCTCTTGAATTTACAATGGAAACAAATAATGGTTTGGTCACTAATAAGAATGCATCACAACTCATATTAGAGAGTCTGTATACAGAACATCAGGAAAAAGACCAGAGAAGACCAAGGAAAGATGGATGGTTTAGCAGAACTCTCAATGAAAATTAATATCACCCACCTTTAGAGCAGACCAAGCAGCACCGACAACAAGAAACAGAAAATCCAATGGACACTCGGTAAATACGTGACGACAGTCAACAACCCGGTATAGCTGACGACAGGGCACAAGCAGATCTGCGTATCAGTCATCAGTACAGACTGGCATGACATTTACTTCATAACATCTCATCACGACATTCTACATCGGCGATTCAGCATTGCGCATATAACAACAAGGTCTTTCCCACATTATGTTATCGTTCAACCTGACGCTGATATCACATGGTAGAAACTTAGCAGACAAGATAAAGGCACCAATCTGGTAACAGAGACCTTGAGAAATGAAGACATCGAAACAAGGGGTACAACACAGTACTGAACTTCATCAAGAACAACATAAATATCGGCATAAACAGATTACCAACAGAAGCCCATAACAATGTTATCTATACAATGGATACAAAATACAAATAAATGGTTTCACGTAAAGATAGATCCCAGGAACATCAGAGCAGAATTACTATTTATGAAGCGCATCAAGCCGTTCTAGAAATCTCTTCTCCTTACTGTGGATTAAAGATTATCGCTCCTCTGTTCTTGTATGTTGACATCTGCAGAATGTGTTCCTCATTGATGTTACCACATGACAAACATAGATCTTAGATAACAGATATGAACCCCTGATCCATGGTTAGATGAAAAATGCAATGAGTTTGGATCACACTACAGAAGACACAGTCATGTCCCTGAAGCATTAGGAACCCAAGGTAAAACGAAGAGACGCCTTAAACAGACCGAGACAAGACTGAGGACTGAGGTCAACTATCTTGAGGCATCAAAGAGATACAGCCAGAGCGAAGTAGAACACTTTGAGACCCATATCTACGAGGAGAGAAAGTCAAAGTTGTTCAAAATTTGTCGATCAATAAACAGACATGTACTAGTATTCGCATGGAAATAATTACAAAAAAGATCAACCACAGACCCTTATATCTTACGGATCCATGGTCAACTCTACAATACAGCCACACACCCTTATATCTTACGGTATCCATGGTTCAGTTCTACAATACAACCATACACCCTTATATCTTACGGCATCCATGGTTCAGCTCTACAATACAACCATACACCCTTATATCTTACGGTATCCATTGTTCAGCTCTACAATACAACCACACACCCTTATATCTTACGGTATCCATGGTTCAGTTCTACAATACAACCATACACCCTTATATCTTACGGCATCCATGGTTCAGTTCTACAATACAACCATACACCCTTATATCTTACGGTATCCATGGTTCAGTTCTACAATACAACCACACACCCTTATATCTTACGGCATCCATGGCTCAGTTCTACAATACAACCACACACCCTTATATCTTACGGTATCCATGGCTCAGTTCTACAATACAACCATACACCCTTATATCTTACGGCATCCATGGGTCAGCTCTACAATACAACCACACACCCTTATATCTTACGGCATCCATGGTTAAGCTCTACAATACAACCAAACACCCTTATATCTTACGGCATCCATGGTTCAGCTCTACAATACAGCCATACACCCTTATATCTTACGGCATCCATGGTTCAGCTCTACAATACAGCCATACACCCTTATATCGTACGGCATCCATGGCTCAGCTCTACAATACAACCACACACCCTTATATCTTACGGCATCCATGGTTCAGTTCTACAATACAACCATACACCCTTATATCTTACGGCATCCATGGTTCAGTTCTACAATACAACCATACACCCTTATATCTTACGGCATCCAATGCTCAGTTCTACAATACAACCATACACCCTTATATCTTACGGTATCCATGGTTCAGCTCTACAATACAACCATACACCCTTATATCTTACGGCATCCATGGTTCAGCTCTACAATACAACCATACACCCTTATATCTTACGGCATCCATGGCTCAACTCTACAATACAACCACACACCCTTATATCTTACGGTATCCATGGTTCAGCTCTACAATACAACCATACACCCTTATATCTTACGGTATCCATGGCTCAGCTCTACAATACAACCATACACCCTTATATCTTACGGCATCCATGGCTCAACTCTACAATACAACCACACACCCTTATATCTTACGGTATCCATGGCTCAGCTCTACAATACAACCATACACCCTTATATCTTACGGCATCCATGGTTCAGTTCTACAATACAACCATACACCCTTATATCTTACGGCATCCATGGTTCAGTTCTACAATACAACCATACACCCTTATATCTTACGGCATCCATGACTCAACTCTACAATACAACCACACACCCTTATATCTTACGGATCCATGGTCTCAGCTCTACAATACAACCACACACCCTTATATCTTACGGTATCCATGGTTCAGTTCTACAATACAACCATACACCCTTATATCTTACGGCATCCATGGCTCAACTCTACAATACAACCACACACCCTTATATCTTACGGTATCCATGGCTCAGCTCTACAATACAACCACACACCCTTATATCTTACGGTATCCATGGTTCAGTTCTACAATACAACCACACACCCTTATATCTTACGGTATCCATGGTTCAGTTCTACAATACAACCATACACCCTTATATCTTACGGCATCCATGGCTCAACTCTACAATACAACCACACACCCTTATATCTTACGGTATCCATGGCTCAGCTCTACAATACAACCACACACCCTTATATCTTACGGTATCCATGGCTCAGCTCTACAATACAACCACACACCCTTATATCTTACGGCATCCATGGTTCAGGTCTACAATACAACCACACACCCTTATATCTTACGGCATCCATGGTTCAGTTCTACAATACAACCACACACCCTTATATCTTACGGCATCCATGGCTCAGTTCTACAATACAACCACACACCCTTATATCTTACGGTATCCATGGTTCAGTTCTACAATACAACCATACACCCTTATATCTTACGGCATCCATGGCTCAATTCTAAATACAACCACACACCCTTATATCTTACGGCATCCATGGTTCAGCTCTACAATACAACCATACACCCTTATATCTTACGGTATCCATGGTTCAGTTCTACAATACAACCACACACCCTTATATCTTACGGCATCCATGGTTCAGCTCTACAATACAACCATACACCCTTATATCTTACGGCATCCATGGCTCAGCTCTACAATACAACCATACACCCTTATATATTACGGTATCCATGGTCAGCTTCTACAATACAACCATACACCCTTATATCTTACGGTATCCATGGTTCAGTTCTACAATACAACCATACACCCTTATATCTTACGGCATCCATGGCTCAGTTCTACAATACGGCCATACACCCTTATATCTTACGGCATCCATGGCTCAGTTCTACAATACGGCCATACATCCTTATATCTTACGGCATCCATCGTTCAGTTCTACAATACGGCCATATATTCAGTATATATATATGGAACTGCAGTAAAACTATTTGATTAGAAAACACGTAATTACAAAGTACTGTAGTTTTACAAATTACAAAAACAATGACAAAATACAGCAACGTTTCGACCAACAAGGCCTTTATCACAAACGAACAAACAGGAGTGACAAATTAAAATGAAACACAAATGGACTACCAAATACAAACGTATCTAAGGAAAATCTGGAATAAAAAAGAATAACGAAATAAATGTAACACAAAAACACACATAAAAACTAGAAATAGAAAGGAAAAGAAACAATGAAACATCTAGTAAATATATAACTTGAATACATGCAACATATACCCATATAGATTACAAAGCATGGGAAGAGAAAGTACTAAGAAGCATACGAATGGAATATAACATGAATACATGCAACATATACCCATATAGATTACAAAGCATGGGAAGAGAAAGTACTAAGAAGCATAAGAATGTAATACGTTGAGCCCGCGTGGTCGCAAGGTACCATACAAAGAAATCAACCGATTCTCCAGAGCAAATCGACTGCGATCATCAGAGGAACATGATCGGATGGCTGTGACCTGGACATCGTGAGCTCCTAAATGGCAGTATCATTGAAATGGGTGGCTACAGGGGTCACAGAGCATTGGCGTATGTTGCGTAAGTGTTGGGCGAATCGGTCACTGAGCCTCTTGCCTGTCTCGCCGATATAAGCCTTGTTACACCGCTTACAGATAATGGCATAGATAAGATTACGGACTCGCATGTGAACCCATCGTCAATAAGAAACGTGCCTAAAGGAAAGATACAGTACGCGTCTGTATCACATAAGCACACGTGTTGCAACGCCGACGACCACACTGGACAGTGCCAAAATGAGTCTGGATATTGGACTTAAGGCGACTGTGTACCAACATATCCTTAAGACTTCTGTCCCGTCTGTAAGACACCAAAGGATAGTAGGGGAAGACAGAACGGGTCTCAGGATCTGATCTAAGGAGAGACAGATGACGGAATAAAACATTTTTCACCAGGGAACTATGGGGTGGTAAGTTAAGATAAGTTTTACTCTGTCAGAGTTAGTAGTCCTATGCTGGCTGGTAAGGGCCTGCTGGCGAGTGATTTTCTGAACTCGATGCATAGCCGAGACAAGCACCCTCTCCGGGTATAGGCGCCTACGAAAGAAATCAAGCATCTCGCGAGCTCTCTCAAGAAAATCATCGTCCTCACTACAAAGGCGACGAAGGCGTAAGAGCTGCGAGAATGGCAAAGAGTCACGACAAGCCCGGGGATGGGAAGAAGTATAGAGAGAAAACTATGTGCATCAGTAGGCTTGTAATATACTGATGTAGTGATAGCGGATAGGAGTAAGGTGATAGTAATGTCAAGAAAGTTGACACAAGTAGTGGAGATGTGAGAAGTAAAACGAATAGAAGGGTTGAAAACATTAATGAAATTGATGAAGCGTGACAAATCGGCTTCAGGCATATCAGTGATGCCAATACAGTCATCAATGTATCTGTGATAGACAGACGGAAGGGGGCCATCATATGTAGTCCATACTAGGTGTTCAAGATAACCCATGAATAGACAAGCATAACTAGGTCCCATTTTAGTACCCATGGCAACCCCACTGATCTGCTCAAAGAATTGGTCATTAAACTGAAAGGAGTTAAGAGTGAGAACTAGTTCCGCAAGACGAAGGAGAGCAGAAGTTGACACAAGTGGATTAGTTCTCCTATTGAGAAAGAACTGGAGAGCTATAAGGCCGTCAGGATGAGGTATAGAAGTGTACAATGAGCACACATCAAGGAGGAAGAGACGGTAGGTTCTCTCGGGTAGCAACTCAATGGTAGAAAAAACAGACAAAGCGTGGTTTGTATCCTTCAAAAATGACGGGAGTGTGGTGACTATGGGATTAAAGATGCTATCAAGGAATTCGGAGATGTGTTCCGTAGGACAAGAGCAAGCAGAAACGATAGGCCTACCGGGATTGTGGAGTTTATGAATTTTGGGGAGCATATAAAAGCGGGTTTACCAAACAGCTATCGATCACACAGAGTGATGATGCACTGGATGGAAGGTCGCTCGTGGCAATTAAGTTCTTAATGACTTCACGAACCTTATTATTATTAGACTGAGTGACATCAGTAGGGCTGGTTTTATAAAACTGAGTGTCACGCAGTTGGGTATGACCTTCCTGAAGGTAAAGATCTTTGCTCCAGACGACTATAGCTCCGCCTTTGTCGGCGGGTTTGATAACAATGTCATCACGTCGACGGAGGTGTGATAGAGCACGAAACTCCGACGGTGACATGTTAGACTGCCAAAGGCGTTTTGGGTGGAGCAGTCCAATATCATGTATAGTATTCTTGATGTAGAGATCAAGAGCGTTAGAGGCACCAGGTTTGGGTGTCCAGTCATGTTTACGAGTAGAAAACTTGGAAAACATACTCGTGTCAGGACATAGGTCAGAGTCAACCTGGTTCTGAAAGTGAAATTTCAAGCGCAAGCCACGGTGAAAACGAGTCACATCTTGAAGAGTTGAGTAGTGGTCAATGGTGGGTCGGAGAGGAACAAACTTAATACAACCATACACCCTTATATCTTACGGCATCCATGGTTCAGCTCTACAATACCAGCGCTGTTAAGAACACAGACAGCTAGCTATTTTTTTAATAAAAGCTTTACTGGGGAGTATCTTACATAACCGCTTCATCTGTAGAACACAGAATAATTAGGTCAGATTTGATCCAACAGTGTTTAACAAATTATCCAGAAATTGTTAACAAATTATTTACAAAATGTTAATAAATTCTTCTTCTTCTACTACTTTATAGCTGTACGCACTTTCCTCACCGGCTATTGAATATGACTCTGGTGACCCTTATGAAGACAGATGTTACGAGGAAGAAAGACCTGGAGACCATTCGTCCCCATTTCCTCTATTCTTCACAGAATCAGAGACTCTAGAAAAACGTAATCATCTTCTTGATGTTAACAATGCCTCCGCAAACGATGATTACGATTATACCGACTACCATAATGACGCGATACTGACGACCATATGACCGTATACGACCATATGACCAGATACCGACATAATGACCCAGATACTTCGACAAATGACGGATAGACGCATAATGACCCAGATACTTACGACCATAATGACCCAGATACTTACGACCATAATGACCCAGATACTGACGACCATAATGACGCAGATACTGACGACCATAATGACCCAGATACTTACGACCATAATGACCCAGATACTTACGACCATAATGACCCAGTTTAGACCATGACCAGATCCTGATACCATAATGACCCAGATCCTGATGACTATAATGACGCAGATACTGATGACTATAATGACGCAGATACTGACGACCATATTGATCCAGATCCTGTTGACTATAATGACGCAGATACTGATGACTATAATGACGCAGATACTGACGACCATAATAACGCAGATACTGACGACCATATTGATCCAGATCCTGGTGACTATAATGACGCAGATACTGACGACCATAATGAGGCAGATACTGACGACCATAATGACGCAGATACTGACGACCATAATGACGCAGATACTGACGACCATAATGATCCAGATCCTGGTGACTATAATGACGAATATAATGACTACAAATAGTACAGAAGTTTTCTGGAAAGCAACACTGAAGAAAGACAGGCTCAAACAGAGATTTCACTTTAATGTTTAGTCTGTTGTTTTTCCAAGTTTATTTTTCCTGACGAGATTTGCTAAATTGATCGTTTAGTAAACAGATTAAAGAAACAAAAACAAAAGATATCGATTTGTGTTGACTTTTTAATGTTATTTTACTGACTGATTGAGTGATTGAATGTTATTGATTTTTTGCCTGTGGTTTGACGGGGCCTGCAATGGAAACAAAGAATAGTACCACTGCGACATACAGAGCATGTCGTAAGAGGCGACTGTGGTCAGGGACTATGGAAGCTACACTGGTAAATAAAAAGCGTCGCAGAAATCGGATGTGCTGACCTACTTGTAGACGTATAACTGGCATAACGAACAATCGATCACATATACATCACAACAAGTGGTTTACAAGTAGTCGATGTGGAGAGTTGGAAGAATAGAAGAAGAAGGTGGTACGACAAGATAACCAACTATGAAGTACTGTAACGTGAAAACTTGCCTTCCATCATGGACATGCTCAGCAGTAGAAGACTAAGATGGCTGGGGCATGTGACAAGATAACAACCATGAAGTACTGTAACGTGAACTTGTCTTCCATCATGGACATGCTCAGCAGTAGAAGACTAAGATGGTTAGCTCACCAGAAAAAAAAATGGAAAATTGCCGCATACCACAAGTGTTGTTCGGTGAACTTTCAGAAGGGAAGAGGCCCCCAAGACGGACCACTACTCAGATAAAAGGATGTCTGCAAGGCCTCAATGAAAAACTATTCAATCGTTCCCAACAAATGTGGACAAACTTGCTAATAACCGAGTTAAGTGAAAAACAACAATTGAGCAAAGGTGCAGAATCTATTGAAGAGAAACTTAGAGATAAGCTGACAGAATCTATTGAAGAGAAACTTAGAAATAAGCTGACAGAATCTATTGAAGAGAAACTTAGAAATAAGCTGACAGAATCTATTGAAGAGAAATTTAGAATAAGCTGACAGAATCTATTGAAGAGAAACTTAGAATAAGCTGACAGAATCTATTGAAGAGAAACTTAGAATAAGCTGACAGAATCTATTGAAGAGAAACTTAGAAATAAGCTGACAGAATCTATTGAAGAGAAACTATAAGAGATAAGAACTTGAGAAAGCGAAGAAAGAGACACAGGCGCAAACTCAGAAATTGTCACAGTAAAACACTTGCCAGTTGACCGTCTGTAACCACAAAAATGCCATATATATATATATATAATAATAATTTCTCTCGTACCGTTATACGTTACATAGGACCGACAAGCAATTTCTCCATACCACTCTATCCTGGGCAACTCACTCAATCTCCTCCAAAAATAATAATACCGATATTTCCTGCCTCTCTCAGCAAAGTTCGTTTCAGGGTCTCCTTAGGTCGTCCTCTCTTTCTTACACCCTGTGTATCCCACTTGAATGCCTGCTTTGATATTCTTTGATCATTTCTCCTCAAGGTGTGCCCAACATATCTCCATCTTCTCTTTCTTATAACAGTTGTCACTAGTGGTTGACCAGACATGTCTCTGATTTCATCACTTCTCCTGAATTCGTTCCATTTTATATTCATTATTTTTCGCAGACATCTATTTTCAAATATAAATATATATCGACATTTCGCGTGCTCCAAGTGTGTCTTCTAATTGCGTGTTCAGTGTCTATGTCCGTGTGTCCATGAAATGTGTCCAAAGCTTTATCTTGTTTCTCTATATGTTCATTGTTTATTTTTCTGTGCCATGGGAAATTGAAGTTTAAATACATTTAGTACATTGTATATAAGTAGGCCGTAAACATTTATTTGGATGTCCTGAGATAACAATTGTCAAACACTGAAATTGAACCACAGATCTTCATTCTCTCGTTGACCATCACCAACGAGAGCGTTATTAAGAAAAACTAGAGAAAGACAAATCAGAAAGACGTTCTTGGTCGTCTGATACAAAGATTGCGACGGAGACATCTCTCTTTGGTAAACTACATTTATATAAACGACAACGACAACAGAACAAATGTTTGTCTAGTATTTATCTACTTACGTTAGTGGTGGAGGGTGTGGTCCAATCGAGGTATCTCATGTAGAAGACCCAGGTTCATTCCACGGTACGGTCAAGGCATTCGTCTATCTCATTTTCTTCTTTTACTTTCTCTTCGACTTCCTCTTTCCATATTCTTCTTTTCCCTCTTTTTCCTTTCCCTTCCCTTTCTTCTTCTTGTTCTTGTTCTTCTTCTTCTTCTTCCTTCTTCTTCTCCTTCTTCTTCTTTACTTCCACTTCGCTTCTTCCATCCCTCTTTTCTTTCTTTTCTTCTCATTGATACTCTTCATTTTTCCCATTTTCCTTCCCAGTTATCAGTTATATAAGGACTATCATCATATCACTCCAGACACGCCCATGGGTGCTAGATCTCTGTCTTAACAGATCCAGCAGCCTAACATACCAGTTCGATGTTGATAAATCAATATATTTGCATACTTAGTATGTCGTTCTGTTCAATTTGCACCAATATTGACACCCATCTCTCAGTACTACATGCACAGTAACGGCAGTCACTTACGTTAGTAAATAAAAGCAGTACTACATGCACAGTAACGGCAGTCACTTACGTTAGTAAATAAAAGCAGTACTACATGCACAGTAACGGCAGTCACTTACGTTAATAAATAAAAGCAGTACTACATGCACAGTAACGGCAGTCACTTACGTTAGTAAATAAAGCATACTCAAACTGTCAGCAGTAGGCATCACACGTTAGAAACTCTTGGAAAGACTATCTCAGCACAGTAACGGCAGTCACTTACGTTAGTAAATAAAAGCAGTACTACATGCACAGTAACGGCAGTCACTTACGTTAGTAAATAAAAATAAATTAAATAGCCGAAAATTGATCGTTCGTGCCACAAGCCATTTTACCTAATGACTGAGAATGTTCCTAATCCAGAACGACTTTATAAAGTCAGAAATAGCGCATAGTGTAGACATACTCTTAGACAAAGACTATAGTGTAGACATACTCTTAGACAAAGACTATAGTGTAGACATACTCTTAGACAAAGACTATAGTGTAGACATACTCTTAGACAAAGATCATAGTGTAGACATACTATTAGACAAAGACTATAGTGTAGACATACTCTTAGACAAAGACTATAGAGTAGACATACTCTTAGACAAAGACTATAGTGTAGACATACTATTAGACAAAGATCATAGTGTAGACATACTATTAGACAAAGACTATAGTGTAGACATACTCTTAGACAAAGACTATAGTGTAGACATACTCTTAGACAAAGACTATAGTGTAGACATACTCTTAGACAAAGACTATAGTGTAGACATACTATTAGACAAAGACTATAGTGTAGACATACTATTAGACAAAGACTATAGTGTAGACATACTCTTAGACAAAGATCATAGTGTAGACATACTCTTAGACAAAGACTATAGTGTAGACATACTTTAGACAAAGACTATAGTGTAGACATACTCTTAGACAAAGATCATAGTGTAGACATACTCTTAGACAAAGATCATAGTGTAGACATACTCTTAGACAAAGATCATAGTGTAGACATACTCTTAGACAAAGATCATAGTGTAGACATACTATTAGACAAAGACATAGTGTAGAATCTCTTAGACAAAGACTATAGTGTAGACATACTCTTAGACAAAGACTATAGTGTAGACATGCTTTTAGACAAAGATATAGTGTAGACATACTTTAGACAAAGACTATAGTGTAGACATACTCTTAGACAAAGACTATAGTAGACATACTTAGACAAAGATCATAGTGTAGACATACTCTTAGACAAAGATATAGTGTAGACAGTTAGACAAAGATCATAGGTAGAATACTCTTAGACAAGACTATGTGTGACATATTTAACAAAGTCATAGTGTAGAATGCTTAGACAAAGATCATAGTGTAGCATACCTTAGACAAGACATAGTGTAGACATACTCTTAGACAAAGATCATAGTGTAGACATGCTTTTAGACAAAGATCATAGTTAGACATACTCTTAGACAAGACTATAGTGAGACATCTCTAGACAAAGATTAGGAGACATGTCTAGACAAAGACTATAGTGTAGACATACTCTTAACAAAGATCATAGTGTAGACATACTATTAGACAAGATCATAGGTAGACATACTTAGACAAAGACATGTATGCTCATGACAAAGATATCGGTGCCGACATACTCTTAGAGCAAAGACTATAAGTAGACTCTATAGACAAAGATCAAGTGTAGACATACTATTAGACAAAGATCTAGTGTAACATGCTCTAGAAAAGACATAGTGTAGAATTCTAGACAAAGACTATAGTGTAGACATACATTAGACAAAGACTATAGTGTAGATACTATTAGACAAAGATCATAGTGTGACATCTATTAGAAAGACATAGTTCATACTAATAGACAAAGACTATAGTGTAGCATACTATTAAACAAAGACTATAGTGTGACATACTTTAGACAAAGATTAGTGTAGACATGCTCTTGACAAAGATATGTGAGACATACATTAGACAAGCAAGTGGACATACTATTGACAAGATCTATGAGATATGTTGACAAGATTATGTGAATGCCTTAGACAAAGACTATAGTGAGACATACTATTGACAATCAAAGTATACCATTAGACAAAATCATAGTGTAGACATGCTTTGACAAAGATCATAGTGTAGACACTCTTGCAGATTTGTAGATATCTAGACAAAGATCATATGTGACATGTCTTACGACTAATGTAATCTCTGACAAGCTATAGTGTAGACATACTTTGACAAGATCATAGTGTAGACTCTATGACAATCATAGTTAGACAGCTCTTTAGCAAGACTATAGTGGCATCTTAGCACTATTGTGACTACTATTAGACAAAGATCAAGGTAGACATACTATTAGCGTCAAGGGAGACATGCTCTACAAAACTATATTGACATCTTTAGACAAAGACTATAGTGTAGCATACATGACAAAAACTAAGTGTAGCACATGACAAGATCATAGTGTGAATACTATTAGAAGACTATAGTGAGACATACTATTAGACAAAGACTATAGTGTAGACATACTATTAGACAAAGACTATGTGTAGACATACTCTTAGCAAGACTATAGTTAGACATGCTCTTAGACAAAGATCATAGTGTAGACATACTATTAGACAAAGATCATAGTGTAGACATACTATTAGACAAAGATCATAGTGTAGACATGCTCTTAGACAAAGACTATAGTGTAGACATGCTCTTAGACAAAGATCATAAAGCACAAATATACGGTCACAAATGATCGTAAAATAGTAACGAATGAAGGAAAGGAAAGTCTGGGGAAATCTTCTTCTTCTTCCATGAACGCTCCATTTCGACCACTTATTTAACCACTCTTTGTGATTTGTATGTGATCTGAGCCTAAAAGCGAATTGTGCGTTGTACCAAGTTATGCGCCTATGGTGACTAGGCCAGCACATCCGACGAATTGCCAGCATTTTATTTACTAGGGTACCTTGCTCTGACTGACTGACTATATGAGGTCGTTCCGAATTAGGAACATTCTCAATCATTGGAGACACATGTGATTGTCACGCTAACGATCATTTTTTTGGCTGTGTATGGAATGACTGTCAACGAGACAGACTCAAAACATTTTCCCCATGACCAAAAAGCGGATGCCCTGTCCAACACGTGTATGGTACCATATACAAGTAGGGGTCTAAGAAACGAGATGCAACATACAGTCGTTTTTGTCAAAGATCTATTATATATCACAATAAGAATGATCAAATTGGTCGTAAAGAACGAACACAAAGCAACCATACAACAGAACAACAACTTACGTTAGTTTGTTAGTTTGTGTGTTTGTTTGTCTAAGTGAAATCATGTTCCTTGAATACGACCTCCAACTTGGCCTACTTCAAAGTTGTATTTACATGACAAGGGAGAGAAGTTTGTATATTGTAAATATGTCGTCCCAACTGTTGTTATTGCTCTTGGAAGGAAATATTGAGATCGAAGCAGCAAGAAGGCTCAACTTGATTGATTGATTGATTGATTGATTGATTGATTGATTGATACTGATCATCATCATCTGCCCTTCAGAAAGTAACCATCTGCTTCATCTTTAAACACTTCATACCGATCACTTGTTAACCACTCTGTGTGATTTGTATGGATCTAAGCTAAGAGCGGTTGTAAGTTCTGCTAATTGTGCCTACAAGTAGGCAAGCATACCCGATTTCTGCTACACTTTTATTTACTAGGTAGCTTCCTATGCCCCCTACCTCAGTCGCCTCTTACTGAGTCGCCCTTGTAGGTGACAGTGTTACTATTTTGTGCTCGACTTGCGAACCGAGGCAGCACAAGGCCGACACTTCGGTAAGTAACTATGCGTGCTCCAACTTCTTTCTTACACAGACAGATCTCAGCGGCAGTACACGAACTCCGTAGCACCGGCGAGTGTACCGATGTAATTTGAAGAGGTGAAATATTTTGCACGCATTTTATTTTTTTGCACATATATTTCAAACGAATTTGTCCGGCAGCATATTTCCAGCCTGTTCTTCTCGATTTTGAATTGTCAATGGTTCTTTTACGTGCTCAACTCGAACACGGGATCTACGTTTTATCGTCCGTCTCCGATATGACTAGAAACTCGATCTCACTTACACTGCGATCATGGATATCTGGAGAAATATTCTAATGGCTCCACGTGGAACGAACGAGTGCCTTTGAAACCAGAGGCAAGCACGTAACTTTCAATGAATAAGATCAGATAATGCAAGTGATGATGATGATGTTTTTTGTGTTACCTCTTGTATACAGAATATGTTTACAATAACAATAAAAGAACAAGAAAGGAAAATTACCACATGTGAAATGAGATGCCTGAGGAAGCAGTAAATAAAACAAGAAGAGACCATATAAGAAATGAGGAAATTAGAAGAACAGTCGAACAACACCTGCTATTAGATTTATTGAAAACAGAGACTCAAATGGTTTGACCACTTGGTGAGAATGAACCCGAATACACCAGTTGCAAGAGCGTACAACCTGAAAATGGAATCATCAAGAGGAAGGGGCAGACCAAGAAAAAGATGGGTTGATGGAGTTACAGATATCTTAAAACTCCACAATACCACACCATATCAAGCGACCGATCGTGCATATCTCTGAAACCGATCATCAGTTTAGCGGCAGCAAAGCAGAGAAGGACAAAAGAAAGAAAGAAAGATACAGAATATGTCTAATCTATGACGATGAAGATCAACATCACATAAATTCACTGCTAATAGCATGTAGAAAGTACAACATGAAAATCAACAAACAAAAAACTGAGACCATGAAAATCAGAAGAACACCAAGCCAAGCAAACATACAAATAAAATAGATAACACCAGAGTAAAGCCAGTTCCTGAATTCAAATATTTAGGCAGCATTTTTACAGAGGACGGCAAACTCGATAGAGAAATAGAGACAAGGTGTCAAAAAGCAAATGCAGTGACCTACCAGCTGGCACCATTACTACAACACCTAAAGATCAAGATGGAAGTGAAAAGACAGATGATAAAAGTATTTTATTCTTTACTTCATTTCCATTTGTTTCTCACTTTCTTAACTATCCACTTTATATCTTTACCCAATGTTTCCTTCTCTCTCTCTCTCTCTCTCTCTCTCTCTCTCTCCCTCTCTTTTTCTCTCACTCACTCTGTTCATTTCTCTATGTTCCATTCAGTACTGCCTTCCGAATCCTTTAATTCCGCCTCGAGAGGTTACTGGGGCCTAAATTGGGGTGTAAAGAATAGAACCACTGTTACCTGCCACGCATGTTGTAAGAGGCGGCTAAGAAGGTCGGTGGTGGGGCCAGCTACCCCACACCGTAAACAACACCAGATGACTACAGAATAGAGAGCGAACCGAGTAAACGCTGGCTGAAACGGACACATCGCTGAAGGATAAGCACCAGAGCTTCAAATGGTACTGAAGATGTGATGTAAAACACACCAATGCTAAGTCTGTATGAATCAGATTTCCACATGAATAGAATTTCCAGATTAAGGAATCGCGAGAGAGAATCTTTTAATTGCGCCCACATCATTCTCTCTATTCTCTCTAATATCCTTTTATACTCTCCTAGCCTCTCTATTTACTTTGTTCCTTCCTTCTCTTTCTGTCCCACTAAATCTCTCACCTCTTGACTGAAGTTTTATGTTGTGTTTCTACCATTCTCTTCACCTTTCTTTTTCTCTCACTCTCGCTCTTTTATCCTTTCTGTCACTCCCACTCTTTCCTCCAGTCTTTCTGTTACTCCTGCTCTTTCCTCCTGTCTTTCTGCCCCTCCCGCTCTTTCCTCTTGTCTTTCTGTACCCCCCGCTCTTTCCTCCAGTCTTTCTGTTACTCCCACTCTTCCCTCCTGTCTTTCTGTTACTCCCACTCTTTCCTCCAGTCTTTCTGTTACTCCCGCTCCTTCAGCTTTTCTTTCTGTCACTCTCCCACTCTCTCTCTGTCTCTATTCCACCTTCTCTCATCTACTTCTCTCTTCCTAAATGACTCCTTGTTCCCTCACATTCTCTCATTTCTTATGCCCTTTCCTTTCTTTCTTCATCCTTCCACTCCTTCCCTCCTGTCCTCATTTCTTTCACTTCCACTCTTTCCCTCCTGTCCTCATTTCTTCTCCACACCTTTCATTCCACCACCGCTAACTATTTCACTACTGTACCAAACCTCAGGTATATTCTCACCTCACCTTACCTGCACACATAACTGACGTCGTGACCTAACTCTCTTACTTGACATATTTATTGCTAAACACAAACAAACGTCGGACAAGATAACATGACCCTCAAAAATAAACATTATATTACCCCTAACAATACAATCATCTTTTGTCTATGCCTGACAAACATGGACAATCGTAATCATTATCCCAGGTCATATTATTGGATTAAACGTCACTACGTTATGACATTACTACAATTAATTATTTCTAAATAACGCATCCTAAACACGTTCATCGTATCTTGTTGCACTTTCAGCGGAGAAGATTCTCCTTCTGAAAATGATTTATCCAAGAATCAAATTTCCTAAGATTTCAATAAAAGATTGGAAGTCAGTGAGAAACTTGGCAAACTTCTGCAGATACTCTGCCGAAGTGTCTTCGAGTTATCTACAACCTGGTATCTTCATAAGCGTATTATCGTATATTGCGTAGAATCAAGAAGTCCCTGACTCGCAAGTTGTATTGAAGGTTCCAACAAAAGTTGCTGGACGCAACGGTGTTCTCTTGAAGATGGCGGGGCTGTGTACACTGTACCTTCTAGTCACCTTCGTTCTCGTCTCCAACGCCTTCATTTTATTACCTCAGGTAATGTTGCTACATTAAATAAATTGTCAATCCCTTCGTCAATCATTCCTGCAATCACTTTGTCAGTCACTCAATCACTTCGTCAATCATTCCTGCAATCACTTGTCGTCACAATCCTGTCATCATTCCGCAATCACTTGTCAGTCAATCATTCCATCGCAATCACTTTGTCAGTCACTCAATCACTTCGTCAATCATTCCTGCAATCACTTTGTCAGTCACTCAATCACTCGTCAATCATTCCTGCAATCACTTTGTATCACTCCAATCACTAACTATCAATAAATATGTCAATCACTCTTGAAGGATTCTTTCAACTATTTTAATCGTTCTTCAATCCTTATTTCATTCACTTCATCATCGCTTACTTAGTCAGAATGCATTAATGCAGCAATGCAACCAAAGCCACCACTTGAAGAGTTCTAAAGTCATCTTTTATTTTGAAGTTCTTACGAGTCAGAGCTATAGTCACTGATGTCTTGATGTATTCTCGACAGAGATTATAATTGCACAGACTGTGTATTCTCAGACAGAGATGATGAGAATTGTAACAAGACTTGTGATTCTCAGAAGATGTAGACATTATTTGGTTTCTCAGACAGAATGAGACAGAATTGTAAACACAGACTTGTGTATTCTCAGACAGAGATGGTATGACAGAATTGTAAACACAGACTTGTGTATTCTCAGACAGAGATGGTATGACAGAATTGTAAACACAGACTTGTGTTTGAAAGATGGATAAGAATGTAAAACAGACTTGTATTTCAGCAGAATGGTAGAAGTAACACAGACTGGATTTCAGACAGGGTAGACAGAATTTAAACACGACTGTGGATAGACAGAATAGGATCCAGAACAGTTAAGTGGGAAAATGGTGATGTCGGGCATACCTACGGAAGACACAGCCGAGTATCACTAGACAAGTACTTGAATGAAATGCGCAAGGAAAACGGAAAAGGGGACACCCTAAACATACCTGGAGACAGAGTCTTCTTAAGGACATGTTGGGTGCTGACTATCCTGAAGGCCAAAGAAAACATCCAGTAGAGACTGGAGAAAGTGACGAACAACTGTTGATGCCCTATGTTCATGAGGAGCTAGGAGGAATAAGCCAAGTAAGCCAAGTCTGGTTGTAAAACCGCTACCCGGCAGAATTCATTAAAAGATTGCAATAAAAGTGCATCAGACACTTTTGTTGTTGCTACGGAGCTTGTGTGCTGCTGCTGAGATCTTTGTGTTAAAAAGAGATAGTAGAGAAATGTCTGGTCAACCACTAGTAAAACTTTATAAGAAAGAGAAGATGGAGATATGTTGGACATACCTTGAGAAGAAATGTCTGGTCAACCACTGTAACAACTTTTATAAGAAAGGAGAAGATGAGATATGTTGGACATAACTTGAGAAGAAATGTCTGGTCAACCACTAGTAACAACTTTATAAGAAAGAGAAGATGGAGATATGTTGGACATAACTTGAGAAGAAATGTCTGGTCAATCACTCGTAACAACTTTTATAAGAAAGAGAAGGTGGAGATATGTTGGACATAACTTGAGAAGAAATGTCTGGTCAATCACTGTAAAACTTTTAGAAGAAAGAGAAGATAGAGATATGTTGGACATACCTTGAGAAGAAATGTCTAGTCAACCACTAGTAACAACTGTTATAGGAAGGAGAAGATGGAGATATGTTGGACATACCTGAGGAGAAATGTCTGGTCAACCACTAAATAACTTTTATAAGAAAGAGAAGATGGAGATATGTTGGACATAACTTGAGAAGAAATGTCTGGTCAACCACTAGTAACAACTGTTATAGGAAGGAGAAGATGGAGATATGTTGGACATACCTTGAGGAGAAATGAACGAAGAATACCAAAGTATGCATTGTAGTGGGAGACAAAGGATGCAAGAAAGAGAGGACGTCCTAGGGAGACCCTGAAACGAACTTTGCTGAGAGAGGCAAGGAAATCGGTCTTCTTCTTCTTTAAACGCTTCATACTGACCACTTGTTAAACCACTCTGTGTGATTTGTATGTGATCTGATCCTAAGAGAGATTGTACGCTGTGCCAGTTGTGCACCTACAAGTAGGCCAGTACATCCGATATCTGCGATGCTTTTATTTACAAGGGTAGCTTCCTACGTCCTACATCAGTCGCCTCTTACGACATGCCTTGTAGGTCTCAGTGATACTATTCTTTGCTTCCTCATGAGCCCGACAGCCCACGGGCGATTAAAGAATACCAAAGTATGCATTGAAGTTGGAGACAAAGAATTCAGTAAGGGAGAACGCTCTAGGAGACCCTAAAACGAACTTTGCTGACAGAGGCAAAAATATTCGGTCTCAGTTCTATAGAAGAATTTGAGCGAGTTGCCCAGGACAGAGCGGTACGGAGAAATTACTTGCAGGACATATGTAAAGTATACCGTTACGAGAGAAATTATTTCTATTATAATAACGAATGAAACTCAAGAGATACAAGTAAAACTCAGAGATAAGTAAAACTCAGTACAGATACAAAGTAAAACCTCAGAGATACAAGTGTACAGTAGAAATAGCAATGGAGCAAGAGCTAAAGAAGAGACGCTGGCGGTGAGAGGCAACATTGAGAAGACCGATCGGAGGCCCGTTTGAGATAGTTTATGATATTTTGTAACCCGAAAAGAAAAATGAGTAGAGGAAGACCTAGAAATACTTGGAGAAGAAAGCTGGAGATTGATATTGAACAGATAGGTAAGACGTGGAAATAATTGGAAGGGATTGCAAGAGAGAGAAATTTATGGAACAAGTTTGTTGAAGACCTGTGCTCCGTTGGGAATTGAAAGTTGAAAATGTAAAAGAAAAAGAAAAATAACCAATAACCAATAACTAATTATTTAAGCAATTATCATAATTACTAACATTATAATATCATCATCAGGTGCCGTGCCGGCTAGCGTAGACGATCATGGATCTCCACAAATCTCTGTCCCCGATATTTGCTATCAACTCAGATGATGACGCTCTACCGTGCCATAAAGATAGGCTATCCAAAATTTTTCTCTCTGTCTTCCTCTGTCTCGTCTACCCTCAATTTTACCAGTTGTCACAATGTGTTCTAAACCTCTCCTCCTCATCACATGCCTGAAAAATGATGACTGCCTCTTTCTTATATTGATGATAAGCTTCTCTGTGTCTTGATCTCATTCAACACCTCAACATTAGTCATTTTAGCAGTCCATGGGATTCTCATTATTCTTCTATAAAACCACATTTCTGTGGCCCTAAGAGATTTTTCGATCAGTGTGTTTATTTTCCATGACTCGCATCCATATGTCAGTATTGTTCTTCACTGTATAACTCATATAGATTTTTCTATCATTGTATAACTCTATATGCAGTTTGTTTCTCTACATTGTATAACTCATATGTCATATTGTTTCATCATCATTGATAACTCTATATGTATTTTTGATCATCATTGTATAACTCTCATTCTGACCATTGAAATGATTTGCTGATATAATGATTAAACTGAAGATATTAATAACTAGTAATTATTGATGGCTAATGTTAATCTTATTTGTCTCACAGGAAACTGATCCTGTAGTTGTGGAGTGTGGCAGAGATGGCTACCAAACAGAAATCTACCCTGGACGTTACAACGCAGCCACACTAATCAGAAGTTATAACTTCGGGACTGGTCAGTACAGAAACTACGAGAACTGTAATATCAAAGTCTGGACAGATGAAACACCCTTCTGTGAACATCAAATTCAAGTATGTTTTTGCGTTATGTCTTCCTTTCATTTATCATCTTCTTCGAACGCTCTACATATCGACCACTTGTTAAACCACTTTGAATGATTTGTATGTGATCTGAGCCTAATAGCGTTTGTATATTGTGACAATTATGCGCCTACAAGTAGGCCAGCACAGTGATGCTTTTTATTTACTAGGTAGCTTTCTAAGTCGTACCTCAGTTGTCTCTTACGACATGCCGTATGGCCGCAGTGGTACTATTCATTGCTTCCTCGTGGGTCCCGCACCATTGGATTTTCGTTTATCTAATTATTATTTAAAACTTCATCTGAAAAATTATTGTTATTTTACCTATAACTAGAATCCAGCAAGCCAACAACATTACATACCAACTTTACCTAAAATCTTGAAACATCCAGCAGCCAACAACATTAACACAATTTATCCCAATCTTGAAACATCTAGCAATTCCAGTGGAGACTAAAAGACAGATTATAAATACAACCTTCATACCAACACTATGTTACCAAACATGGACACTGACAAAATAGCAAATAAGGAAAATTACACGTCTTCTTTCCTCCTTCTCTTTGCGTTCGTTCTTTACGACCAATTTCAGTCACTTTGTGATATGATTTGATCTTTGCCAAGAACGTGTATACGTTGCACATTGGTTTGCAGGACCCCAAAACGTAGACTTCTTCACGTTTAGGACACATGCATCTGATTTCAGCAAAACCTCCTTAGTCGCCTCTTACGACATGTGTGGCAGGTAACAGTGGTTCTATTCTTTACACCCCAAATTTGGGCCCCAGCAACCACTCAGGCGATTACACATGTGAAATGAGATACTTGAGGAAAGGATAAATAAAACAAGAAGAGACCATATAAGAAATGAGGAAATTAGAAGAACAGTCGGAATAACATCTGCTATTAGATTTATTGAAAAACAGAAACTCAAATGGTTTGGCCACTTGGTGAGAATGTACCCGAATACATCAGTACAAGAGCGTACAACCTAAAAATAGAGTCATCAAGAGGAAGGCAGACCAAGAAAAAGATGGTCATTGAATTAGCATCTAAAACACAGTACATCATACACGACGAGCATGACTTCTAAACCGACTACATAAACCTACAGACATCTTAAACACACAGTACCACATCATATCACGTGACCGAGCATGAACTATCTCGGAAACCGATCATCAGTTAAACCTACAGACATCTTAAAACACCACAGTACCACATCATATCACGTGACCGAGCATGCACTATCTCGGAAACCGATCATCAGTTAAACCTACAGACATCTTAAACCGTACCCATCATATCGACGAGCATGAACTATCCGAACCGATCATCAGTTAAACCCAGACATCTTAACAAAGTACCCATCATATCCGTGACCGAGTATGTATCCGAAACCGTCATCAGTTAATACAGACTCTTAAACACCACAGTACCACATCATATCAGACGAGTGATATCTCGGAAACGATCATCAGTTAACGTCTAAGGCAACCAAAGAAGACGGAAAAAGTACTATACTAATAGTGGACGTCAGATTTAACAGAAGGCGTCTCAGAGTAAGAAGACTGTAAACTTGGTAAATCTGGTGTTCACTACGTCTCAAAGAGCAATGCTACTCCGATATAGTGGATACAAAAAGCAATGCTACTCCGATATAGTGGATACAAAGCAAAAGGCAGTCTGCGCAAAAGGTGGACCTCAGAAGTAACAGGCGGTGGACATCAATATTTATGAAGCGCACACAAAAGTCGTTCTAGAAATCTATCTGTATCTACAAATGAACTCTAAGAGCTGTGTAAAATAGCAATAAAACAGTGCTCTATCAAACATATATTTAAAACCAGCCGTCAAATCAACGGGAATTTCCGAAATTCTGACTAAACTAATCGGCCTATATTTAACGTTAACCATGGTACAATATACGTTTTCAGGACACTATACTTTTCTATTACTATTCTCTTCCTAAGGTGTTTAATGTGAACAGGAATCCAGATGTCGGTACGATTCCTTGTGTGTCAATGGAGTTAAGTTCTGTGGATCCTGGGAATCTGGCAAAATTTCTCTACGTGGTACCTCCTAACAGATCATTTAGTCTGCAATTTTCTTCCGATATTTCTGTTGTTGGTCGAGGATTTGAGGTGAGTGATTTCTGTTTATAATGTTGGGATCATGGAGAGAGAGAGAAAGAGAGATATTTATACTTTCAATTTGTATTTCTTGATGTCAACTTCCATACTTGTTTTTTTAGAAGACTTGCGTGCGATCTATGCTATCACAGTATACTTTAACAAGAATTACGTTGTTGACTTCTATTTGACGCCATGATGTTAACATATTAATTACCAAATGCTGCAGCATGTGCTTGTTTCTGTGTCCCATTTGGATATATATATATATATTTATATAATTAATGAGACTAAGACCTAGCAGACGATATGTGCAAGATGTCATTGACAATCTGAGACACTGATGTTGATGCCGGTCAACTTGCGCAGAACAGAGACTTTTTCAGGACTGCTGTCATGGGAGTCAAGTTCTGGAGGCGACAAGTTACTTGATGATGATGATATATATATATATATACTCCTCTCGTACCGATATACGTTACATATGGCCTGCAAGTAAGGTCTCCACACCGTTCTTTCCTGGGCAACTCGCTCAAATCTCTTCCATGGAATCGAGTTAAATTGTTTGTTTGTTTAGTAGGGGATTAAAGCCTCTTTAAGTCGAGGCACGCCCTTTCAACCTAAGGCGAACCTTTTATTGGTTATATCAGAGCTTGTAGGCCAACAAACATGAAAAAATAAGAATGATGATCGAGTTAAATCAGTTATATGGGGACTTTTATCATAGCACTCCGGACACGTCCATAGGTGGTCTGATCTCCGCCTCAGCAAATCCGGCGGTGTCAGCGTCCCAACACACCAGTTCGATGTTGATTAGCAATCTTTTTGCATATTTGGTATGTCGTTCTTTTCGAGATGTACCAATATCGACACCCATCTCTCTCAATCTGTCCGCGAGTGGGATTCAGCGCTGAAACCTCGATTCGAAAGACTCTCAATGCCTTAAGAATGTCATTTCGGTACATTGTAGCTCCCTCTAATATTGTAGTCATGCCAGCAAATCTCTCCCGCCGATTGGAAAACGAAATGGATAATCATAAAGGGATGAGGGTCGCATCCATAGAAGAGACGTGAGGCCCACGTGGAGAAAATTTGGACCCGAGATGAGTTGTGAGTGGGCACATAGGGAGAAACTGGAGCCTGAGGTGGGGGCCAGAGTTGAGCTTAGTGTACGGACATCCTAGAGGCATGGTAAATGTGAGCAGGGTGAGAATAGATGGTAATGTGGTGGAGACACCAAGGCAGCGAGCACCCATGTAGACGATGACGGATGGGTCCAGTGGTGAGGCAGAGTGCACGGCACTGAGAGGCGTGGCAGACGTGGGGGTGAACGACCACACAAATGTGCAGAAAAACTTAAAGCCAGCAGGCTTGAATCAGTGCGTGTTTCGCTCGCAGGAACTACTGCCTTGTGTTTGATTGGGGACAATCAAGGCTAGGTGGAGAAACCGACACACATCTGGACGGCAGGCAAACCAAGTAGTCCAAATAAAGACTGGTAACCTGGATAGATGACGCTCAACAACCGGGGCGTAGGTCGTCCAGGCAGTAGCTACCCTGAAAGAAAATAGCAACCTGCTAACCAAAGGTTAACGGAGACAAAACCAGTAAACGCTGGTTGAAATCGACACGTTCCGAAGGACAAGCACTGAGAGCTCAAATGGTACTGAAGATATGACGTAAAAAAGTTCTTGGTTAGGTTGTTTATATATCACAATAAAAATAATAAAAATGGTCAATAAGAACGAACGCAAGAGAGAGAGAGAGAACAAGAGAGAGAACAAGAGAGAGAGAGAGAGAACAAGACACAATCAACTCGCAGTCATATGGTATACAAAATTCAAGATCGGCTATTCAGTCTGATGTGGACAGCACACGACTGAAGCACTAAACTTCAAGACTGCCCTAAATACAATATACTGAGGCGGCTAACTGGCCTAATGAAACAACGCTGGAATAAAACTGCACGGACCTCTGTCTGGCTCACAAAAATAGTGAAGTTTATACAGTAGACGACGTCTAATATATAGACAATACTAGCTGTACCCTGTGCCGTTCAATGAGACGACGTCATATATATAGACAATACTAGCTGTACCATATAGCCCGTTTACAGAGACGACGTCTAATTTATATAGACAATATCTAGCTTGTATTCTGCCCTTGATGCTAGCGAAGAGCGTGAGTTTTCATTTATATATATATGACAAATAGAACAAAAATTTTGATCGTTGCACAGGAGCACGACGTCTAATAATATGACAATAATATAGTGTACAAATTGCAGCCTGTTGCTAAACACAGAGACGACGTCTAATATATTAGACAATATTAGCTGTACCCTCACTGTTGCTACAGAGACGACGTCTAATATATATGACAATACTATTGCTGACCTCACCGATTGCTACAAGAGACAGACTTCTATTATTATAAACAATACTAGCTGTAACTCCTCGCCTCACTGTACAAAGATGACGTCTAATATTATGGCTATACTAGTACCCTGCGCCCTTTGCTTATCATGAGACGACGTCTAATCATACATTAGACAATACAGCTGTACCCTGCCTGTTGTACAAGACGACGTTAATGTATCAAAACAATACTGAGTTGCTGTTCACTACTATTTGTTCACAAGAGACGACTCTAATATATATAGATCATATAGTCTGTACCTTTTCCCATATTGCAGACGTCGTCGTACTATATAGCAATTACTAAGCTGTACCATCTTGGCCAGACGTTGCTAAAGCGTCTATGCATATGAACAGTTTACTGTGCTCCTGCGCCTGTTGTTCATGAGTCGACGTCTTAGTTAGTCAGATGAATACTGGCTGTACCTATGCGTCGTTGCTCATAGGGACGACGTCTTATATATAGACAATACTAATTCTCTTCGCCGTTGACATTTCATCAAGAGATGACGTCTATTTTATTGTGGCAGATACTAGCTGTCCCTGCGGCAACTTGTACTGGCAAGAGACTTGACTCTAATTATATATGACCTTTATACTGCTGTGACACCTGCCTCCGCTGGGAACCAAGAGACGCCGCTAAATAAGAACAATACTAGCTGATCTGCCGTTACTAGAAGAAGACGCGTCAATATTATAGACAAACTGGCTGTACCCTGTTGCTGCATGAGACGTCGAGTTATATATATATAGACAACTAACTGAGAATGTACCCTGGCTGATTGTCAGCGAGACGATGTCAATATATATAGTACATATCTAGCTGCAGCTGACACTGCTGTTGCTCAAGAGCAGCTGAGCTGTATATATGAGACAATACTTTGCTGACTGGCTGTTAGCTGTTTTCACAGAGACGACGTCTAAATTATATATGCATATTAGCTGTAAGTGACTGCCCGTTGCTTGCAAGAGTACGACGTCTAGTATGAGAGATACATAGCTAGTTACCCTGTGCCCGTTGCTACAAGAGAGGCGACGTCTAAACTGTAGACAATACTAGTTGTACCCCTGCGCTCCGTTGCTACAATGTAGACTGACTCTAACTATATTAACAATACACTGTAAATCTGCGCCCGTTGCTACAGAGAAGATGAGTCTAATGCCATAGTAACAATATTAGCTGTACTGCGCCCGTTGTCAAGACGACGTCCAATTTACATACTGCTGGAAATCTCTGCGCCGTTGCTACAAGCGACGTCTGTATCATATATAGACAATCTTAGCTGTCCTGGCCAGTTCTCACAGAGACGACGTCTAATATATTATAGATAATACTAGCTTACTTCTCGCCGTTACAAGAGACGACGTCTTATATATAGACACATCACTAGGTCCATATCCTAGTTATCAAGATATGCAACGATCTAATTATTATAGACAAATACTATGCTTACTCCTGCCGTTTCAAAAAGAGACGAGTCTATTCAATATATAAATAGATACTATCATATAACAATGCATTACTAAGATTACAAAATCTGACAGATCAATATATAAAAGACATTATATAAAAAAGTGAACAAAGAAGGATCTAATTTCAAGTTTATAGTTTATTTAGTATTCTCTTGTTATTAAATTTGTATTCTAAAAAAGCATACAGGTCAAAAACATGTGGATTGTTATATAGTTTTTTATTTCATTATTCATTATATTGTTTACTTTGTACAAAAATGAGAACAAAAGATATTTTTTAAGAACTTACAAGGAAGCAATGGAAGCTTTAAATGAATATGATCAATCAAATAAGAGAGTAATTACAATATTAGTGTAGCTTTCTGAAAAACAAATTATTCAAACACATGATTTTAACACTTACTTCATTTTCTTATGGCATCTATTCTATAATAACAGCGTTCTTATTCAATAAACAATCATCATCATCTGAAAAATGAAGCTTTACTGATTCATTACAAACTGTAATTAGCTAGACATAAATAATCAGGTACTGTATCAATCGAACAGTGTTTATAAAATAGATACTGTCATACTATCAAAATTTCTTTTTCATCATTTCTTTTTTACACAATCTGTTTTATCACAGCGTCAGGTCAAGAAGAGATTTCTAGAACACCTAACTTGCAGTAGCCTTCAAAAAACAGTGTCTTTCATCAAAGCTCATGTATCTCTGAGGTCCATTCTCTTTAATATATATAGCACCATTTCTTATATATCCACTTGATTCACATTTTATCCACTTTTTATCCAAACATGCATCCAATTCAAAATCCACATTGTATCCATTGTATCAAAGTAGCATTTCTTTGATACACACTATCTTTCAAGATAATCTACATGTTAACATTAACCATTTAATTCTTGTTTCTTGATAATTAGTCTAAGTACTATGTTGCACACTTTTCCTGATTTGCATACTTTCAAACGGCTCTTCTTATTACACCCAGTATTCAAATACATAACACTCATATCTCTGTCAGACTAATTTTCTCCTATTATTTGATGTCAGCGTCCATGTATTCAAATGTAGAATAATGTCGTGAAAATATTGTGAAATATTGCTCTTTTGTTCCATGTGCATCATTATCAATTAAATTGAATATCTATCATTTGATTTGTTTATAAATTGCATCTATGTTGATTAATAATAGTTATTCTTCCGCCTTTGCTGAAATGAAATCTTCTAGGTATGTCAAGTCTTTGATTAATAGGTCTATATGTCTATGGAATTATCTTACAGCTTTCAAAGTTATTTAGCTTGTACATTTAGACGACAGATGAATATCATATATATGCCTTCCATCTCGGTGATATACAACCTAATTTCATCCAAAGGGAATGTATTTGCGTTATGCATTTGTCATGTTGCATAGGATACTAGTAAGCCTGATGCGGGCTTGAAATATTTTCTTACAGTGTGGGCAAGTATACTCGCATTTGTAGGATTTCAATGACATTTACTATTTTGACTTTTGCTCCATACAATGTTCTACTGCCTCAATACATGAGAACATATCAGAAGAAGTGTGTACTCCAGGCGATCTGTCTGCAGGCTGAAACTGTGTCGACAATGTACTGTACCAGGCTGATCTGTCTCGCAGCAGGAGAACCGTGTCGAAGAAGTAAGTTCAGGCTGGAAACAGTGTCGAATAAGTGTGCTCCAGGCTGGAGAACAGTTAGAAAATATGTACTCCAGGCTGATCTGTCTCAGCAACTGGAAACTGCGTCGTAAAATATACATTGTACTTCCAGGCTAAATGATCTGTCTCGCAGGCTGGAAACTTGTCGAAAAGTGGTACTCCAGGCTGACTGCATCTTCGCAGGCTGAGAACTGTGTCGAAGAAGTGTGCTCCAGGCTGGAGAACTTGACGAAGAAGGCTGGTACTCTCAGGCGATCTCTCGCAGGCTGGAGGAACCTAGTCGAAAGTGTGCTCCAGGCTGAGAACAGTTCTAAGAAATGTGTACTCAGGCTGATCTACTCGCAAGCTGGATAACTGTCGAGAAATGTGTATCAGGCTGACATCTGTTCCAGGCTGAGAACTGTGTCGAAAGTAAGCTGAACTCAGGCTATCTGTCTCACAGGCTAGATGGAACAGTGTCAAAGAAGTGTAATCTCAGGCTGATCTGTCTAGCAGCTGAGAACGGTATCGCAAGAATGTGATATAATCCAAGCTGATCTACTCGCAGGCTGGAGAACAGTACAGAATGTGTACTCAGGCTGATCTGTCCAGGCTGAGAACTGTGCGAAAAGTGTTACCCAGGCTGATCTGTCTTGAGCAACATTCTCGCAGGTTGAGATCTGTCTCCAGGTTGGAGATCTGTCATCAGGTTGGAATCTGTCTCATGCAGGTTGAGATCATTCACGCCATTGGAGATCTGTCTCGCAGGTTGAAATCTGCTCTGCAACAGGTGAGAACTGTACACTGAAAGGGTTGGAATCTGTCTCGCAGAGTTGAGATCTGTCTCCTAGTGCATTGGAGAACTGATCATCAAGTTGGATGGAACTGTCTCGCATAATGGCATGAGAACAGTCTCAGTCAGGTTGTCAGCACATCTACTTCTTCTTCAGAATGCTTCATATCAACTACTTGTTAAACCACTGTATAGATAGCACTGTCAAAACTGAGCCTAAAGAGCGATTGTACATGTTATGTCACAGTATGCACCTACAAGCCAGCCTAGATACATCCAAGATTTTTATCGATGCTTTTTAATTATTACTGATGTATTCTCTCTAGTCCATTTCTATCAGTTGCCTCTTACGACATGCCTTGTAGGTTTCAGTGCATTTACTCTTCTTTTGCTTCCCATTATGCGGTCACTCAACTGGTGGTATCAACATATGTCAACGGATTTCATCAAGTTCTTTGAGTGTGTCTTTGAATTCAATTGTACATACATTTATCACACATGTATTCAAAACATAACTAAACATGCATACATTGTTCAAATATAACAAACATACATCACATGTATTCAAACATCAACATACTTACCCTCATCATTATTCCAAATATAACAAACATGCATACATTATTCAAAGTAGCAACAAGCTAATTGTAAGTGCTAACAAGAAGTTTTGTATAAATAATGTTCTCCATTTTTGCTTAACAGATCGCTTTGAAGGTCAAGTCAAATCGGGCAAGGGTCAGAACAGAAGTATCTGGTGGGTCCGGTTCTGCAGAGAGGCTTCTGATTTATAGAGAATCAAATTTGGACACTTATGTTGACAGGTGTCAGGAAAACAACGTGAATCAGCCACACAGCCCTTGGTACGGGCACTAGTAGCGTGTACAATCCGTACACGACCGACAACTGGAACAACCAATATTCGGACGACAACTGGTCAGCTATCACGACTGACAATTGGTAGCAATCTAACGACCGATAATTGGACAATCCTCTACGACGACAATTGGAACAACTGTACAACTGACAATTGACAATCCATACAATAACTGACAATTGGTACCACTATTCACAACTGACTAATTGTAGCAATCCGTACACGACCGACAATTGGTACAACTTACACGCGAATATTGGTACAATCCATACGACCGACAATTGGTAGCAACTATTACACAACTGACAACTGTACAATCCGCTACCGACCAGCAACTAGGAAATAATATTCGACGACAATTGGTTCAATCCTTAACGACTGGACATTGGTACAATCCATACACGACCGACAATTGGTACAACTATTACACGACTGACAATGGTACAATCCTTACACGACCGACAATTGGTACAACTATTACACGACCGACAATTGGTACAACTATTACACAACTGGTACAATCCGTACACGACCGATAACTGGTACAAACTATTACACGACCGACAATTGGTACAACTGTTACACGACGACAGCTGGACAATCTTACACGACCGACAACTGGTACAACTATTACACGACCGACAATTGGTACAATCCATACACGACCGACAACTGGTACAACTATTATACGACCGACAACTGGTACAATCCTTACACCACTGACAATTGGTACAATCCATACACGACCGACAACTGGTACAACTATTATACGACCGACAACTGGTACAATCCTTACACCACTGACAATTGGTACAATTATTATACGACCGATAATTGGTACAATCCATACACGACCGATAATTGGTACAATCCATACACGACCGACAACTGGTACAACTATTATACGACCGACAATTGGTACAATCCATACACGACCGACAATTGGTACAACTATTACACAACTGACAATTGGTACAATCCATACACGACCGACAATTGGTACAACTATTACACGACTGACAATTGGTACAATCCGTACACAACCGACAACTGGAACAACCAATATTCGACCTGACAATTGGTCAACCTTACACGACTGACAATTGGTACAATCCATACACGACCGATAATTGGTACAACCATTATACGACTGACAATTGGTACAATCCATCGACCGACAACTGGTACAACTATTATACGACCGACAATTGGTACAATCCTTACACGACCGACAATTGGTAAACTATTACACGACCGACAATTGGTACAACGTATTACGACCGACACTGGAAACAATAGATATACGACCGACAATTGGCAACTATTACAACTGACAACTGGTACAATCCGTACACGACCGATAACTGGTACAACTATTACACGACCGACAATTGGTACAATCCATCCACGCCCGACAGATGGTACAACTTGCATCGACGACAACTGGTATAACTATTACACGACCGACAATGGCAATCCATACACGACCGACAACTGGTACAACTATTATACGACCGACAACTGGTACAATCCTTACACGACTACATTGGTACAATCCATACACGACCGATAATTGGTACAACTATTACACGACTGACAACTGGTACAATCCTTACACGACCGATAATTGCACAACTATTACGACGACAGCGGTACAATCCATACACTACCGACAATTGGTACAACTATTACACGACCGACAGCTGGTACAATCCATACACGACCGACAATTGGTACAACTATTACACGACTGACAACTGGTACAATCCATACACGACCGACAATTGGTACAACTATTATACGACCGACAATTGGTACAATCCATTACGACCGACAATTGGTACAACTATTATACGACTGACAACTGGTACAATCCTTCACGACCGACAATTGGTACAACTATTACGACCGACAGCTGGTACAATCCATACAGACCGACAATTGGTACAACTATTACACGACCGACAGCGCAATCCATACGACCGACAATTGGTACAACTATCGACTGACAACTGGTACAACCTTACGACGACAATTGGTACAACTATTACACGACTGACAATGGTACAATAGATAGACGACAATGCAATTAAACTATCACATGACCAACAGCCGGTACAATTCATTCACGACCGACAATTGGTACAACTATTACACGACTGACAACTGGTACAATAGATACACGACCGACAACTGGTATAACTATCACACTGACCGAGCACTGATCATCGACTCGACAACTGGTACAACTATCACATGACCGACAGCCGGTACAATTCATACACGACCGACAACTGGAACAATAGATACACGACCGACAACGGGTACACTCCATACACTTCTGGATTGGACCATAGCAATCCACCACAAGCGTGGTATTCTCTATGCATGAACATTGTCCTATATAAGATAAATATTTATATATTTATTATTAATTATTATCTTACTTCATTTACTGGACTTATTCCGCTCCTCGTGGAGCATAGGTCCTCAACAGTTGCTCGTCACTATTCTCGGTCTGATGGTTTTATTAATGGTCTCTCAGGACAGTTGAGCACTCTTCAGTTCCTCAAGTCTTCGTCTCAGGTCTGTTTACATGTTCTTTGGTTCCACTCAGTTGTTATCAGTGACGCTCAACTGTGTCTTCCGTAGGGTATGCCCGACCCATCGCCATTTTCTCCTCTTGACCTGGGTCATCATGTGTTCCTGTCCAGTTCTTGTCCACAAGTCTGTGTTTGCAACTATTATTTTACTTACTTATAATTATTATGATCACCAGCATTTCATACTTTGTGTTACCAGAGCAAACATGGACAATGAGCAAACGAAGTCATGCAAACATTAATTACATGTGAAATGCGGTGACTGCGAAAAGTTATCAACAACATCAGAAAGGACAGAGTCGCCAACATCAGCATAAGAAAGAAAGTTGGTACAGAACCTTGCTTGAATTATATTGAGAAACAAAGAATGAAGTGGTTTGGCCACTTAATAAGAATGCATCGAACTCCCCATTATACAGAGTCTTCTACAACAGAACATCGGAAGAAGGCAAGACGAAGACCCGAAAAGATGATTAGCAGAATCCTGTTAAATGCAAAATAACAATCACCTTGGCCACCAGACGAGCTCAAGACAAAACCAGAAAACCACGTAGCAGTGTGACGACACTGGCAACAACCCGGTAGCAGTGTGACGACACTGGGCAACAACCGAGTAGCAGTGTGACGACACTGGACAACAACCCGGTAGCAGTGTGACGACAAAAGAAGAAGAATTATCTTCCAGTTATTAAAACATCCTGATGGGTTTTCTTGGCTTCTTCTTAACCGATGAGTTGGTGCATCGAGTCTGTGCATCGAGTCTGTGCATCGAGTCGGTGCATCGGGTCTGTGCATCGAGTCGGTGCATCGGGGTGAGAACTTATAATAAGGTTTCTTGGGTTTCAGTTATCAACTATATGAGAACTTTTATTATAGCACTCCAGACATGTCCATTGATACTCCGATCTCCGCCTCAACAAATCCTGCAGCGGTCAGCAGCCCAACAGGCTAGTTCGATATTTATTAATCAAACTTTTGCCAATTTGGTACGTTGCTCTTTTGAGCGGCACCAGTATTGGCACCATCTCTCTCAATCTGGTCAGCGAGTGGGATCTACATCCTGAAACTCTCTCGTTCGGAGAGACTCTCTCAGTTCGTTAAGAATGGTATTTGGGTACATGGCAGCTTCCTCTGATATTGTAGCCAAGCCAGCCAACCTATCAGCTCGTTCATTACCCCTAACTCCAGCGTGCCCAGGAACAAAAATGAAGGTGATTTCTCTGATCATTGTCTGTACCAGTACCTCCACCCAGTTACGTCTCACCATACCTGATTCGACTTTACGAATCATGCTCATGGAGTCACTGAGTATGAAAACACGAGAGTAGTTGTGGAATGCCAACCATTTCACCGCCTCTGTAACCGCCCGAACCTCCATTGTCAAATTACTTGTGATTGTCGCGTACATCATATGCTGGCTTAGCATTCTTTGCACTTCTTATGTTAGTCAAATCAACTTCCCAATGAAAGGATGCGGAGAGGGGTTAAATATATTTTCAAGAAAATTAATTATTGTTTAAATAAATAATGACAATGCATACAGTAAATGTTTTCAAGATTGAGAAGTTACATTGATGATTCTATATCCCTACAGGTAAGTTCCACAGTCTACTGCGGTAACACTCAACACCAGGTGTATGTCTACAATGGTGGTTCGTATCTGGTGAGAAGTGGTCGAGAGGGTAGCGGCAACCAATATCTCAATAACGATCGCTGTTCGGTCACTTTCAGAACAGCTAATACACCTCAGTTGTTTACGGTCACTTACAAGTATGTATTAGAACTGTGTGTATGTTTCATGTTGTCATATGTCAGGTACATGTTTGATAATGTCATATGTCAGGTACATGTTTGCTAATGTCATATGTCAGGTACATGTTTGCTAATGTCATATGTCAGGTACATGTTTGCTAATGTCAGGTACATGTTTGCTAATGTCATATGTCAGGTACATGTTTGCTAATGTCATATGTCAGGTACATGTTTGCTAATGTCATATGTCAGGTACATGTTTGCTAATGTCATATGTCAGGTACATATTTGCTAATGTCATATGTCAGGTACATGTTTGCTAATGTCATATGTCAGGTACATGTTTGCTAATGTCAGGTACATGTTTGCTAATGTCATATGTCAGGTACATGTGTGCTAATGACATATGTCAGGTACATGTTTGCTAATGTCATATGTCAGGTACATGTTTGCTAATGTCAGGTACATGTTTGCTAATGTCATATGTCAGGTACATGTGTGCTAATGACATATGTCAGGTACATGTTTGCTAATGTCATATGTCAGGTACATGTTTGCTAATGTCATATGTCAGGTACATGTTTGCTAATGTCATATGTCATGTACATGTTTGCTAATGTCATATGTCATGTACAAGTTGTACACTCGTTCCTTGATGTCTTCTTCTTCTTCTTCAACGAACTCCAGCTGTCAACTCAGGCGGTAGTCATGACGCATGTATTGCTCTCCTGACTGATTTTTGCGTGAGGTCTGCTTACCATTTGACTGGTTTCCCACACTTCTTCTTCTTTTCGATCGTTCTTCTCCACCACTTTGATCACTCTTATTGTGACATATAAACAGCCGTTGCCAGTACCCTACCAGTGTAGGACAAGCGCATCCCCGTTGCCAGGAACGGTTAGACCGTTGCGCCCCGTTGTGCCCCTACCAGTGTAGGACAAGCGCATCCCCGTTGCCAGGAACTGTTAGATCGTTGCGCCCCGTTGCGCCCCTACCAGTGTAGGACAAGCGCATCCCCGTTGTCAGGAACTGTTAGACCGTTGCGCCCCGTTAAGCCCCTGCCAGTGTAGGACAAGCGCATCCGGTGCGTTTCCGCGTTTTCGGCCTTCGGAAATGTTGGAGTCTGAATGCTGGCAGTCAAACACTTTCTAGACATTGTGAGTACATTTCTCTTGAATGATCCGTTTATCGCTGTATATTTGAGCTTGGATCTACGTCAGAGAGAATTTTCTACTTTGCAAGCTTTCTTGACTAAGAGCGACGTTCCTTTTTCAATCGTATGACGGGATCGCGAGAGAGAGAGAATTGTATGACGGATCGCAGAGAGAGAGATTGTATGACGGAATCGTGAGAGAGAGAGAATTGTATGACGGAATCGCGAGAGGGAGAATCGTATGACGGAATCGCGAGAGGGAGAATCGTAGGACGGGATCGCGAGAGAGAGAGAATTGTATGACGGAATCGTGAGAGAGAGAATCGTATGACGGAATCGTGAGAGAGAGAGAATTGTATGACGGAATCGTGAGAGAGAGAATTGTATGACGGAATCGCGAGAGAGAGAGAATTGTATGACGGAATCGTGAGAGAGAGAATCGTATGCAGGATCGCGAGAGAGAGAATTGTATGACGGAATCGCGAGAGAGAGAATTGTATGACGGGATCGTGAGAGAGAGAATTGTATGACGGAATCGCGAGAGAGAGAGAATTGTATGACGGAATCGCGAGAAGAGAGAATGTATGACGGAATCGCGAGAGAGAGAGAATTGTATGACGGAATCGTGAGAGAGAGAGAATTGTATGACGGAATCGTGAGAGAGAGAGAATTGTATGACGGGATCGTGAGAGAGAGAGAATTGTATGACGGAATCGTGAGAGAGAGAATTGTATGACGGAATCGTGAGAGAGAGAGAATTGTATGACGGGATCGCGAGAGAGAGAATTGTATGACGGGATCGTGAGAGAGAGAATTGTATGACGGAATCGTGAGAGAGAGAATTGTATGACGGAATCGTGAGAGAGAGAATTGTATGACGGAATCGCGAGAGAGAGAATCGTAGGACGGATCGCGAGAGAGAGAAATTGTATGACGGAATCGTGAGAGAGAGAGAATTGTATGACGGAATCGTGAGAGAGAGAATTGTATGACGGAATCGTAAGAGAGAGAATCGTATGACGGAATCGTGAGAGAGAGAGAATTGTATGACGGAATCGCGAGAGAGAGAGAATTGTATGACGGAATCGTGAGAGAGAGAATTGTATGACGGAATCGCGAGAGAGAGAATTGTATGACGGAATCGCGAGAGAGAGAGAATTGTATGACGGAATCGTGAGAGAGAGAGAATTGTATGACGGAATCGCGAGAGAGAGAGAATTGTATGACGGAATCGCGAGAGAGAGAATTGTATGACGGAATCGCGAGAGAGAGAGAATTGATGACGGAATCGCGAGAGAGAAATCATGACGGGATCGCGAGAGAGAGAGAATTGTATGACGGAATCGCGAGAGAGAGAATCGTATGACGGTATCAGCGAGAAGAGCGAATCGTATGACGGAATCGTGAGAGAGAGAGAATTGTATGACGGAATCGTGAGAGAGAGAATTGTATGACGGAATCGCGAGAGAGAGAGAATTGTATGACGGAATCGTGAGAGAAAGAATTGTATGACGGAATCGCGAGAGAGAGAATTGTATGACGGAATCGTGAGAGAGAGAGAATTGTATGACGGAATCGTGAGAGAGAGAATTGTATGACGGAATCGTGAGAGAGAAGAATGTATGACGGAATCGTGAGAGAGAGAATTGTATGACGGAATCGTGAGAGAGAGAATTGTATGACGGAATCGTGAGAGAGAAAATTGTATGACGGAATCGTGAGAGAGAGAGAATTGTATGACGGAATCGTGAGAGAGAGAATTGTATGACGGAATCGCGAGAGAGAGAATTGTATGACGGGATCGTGAGAGAGAGAATTGTATGACGGAATCGTGAGAGAGAGAATTGGACGGAATCGTGAGAGAGAGAGAATTGTATGACGGATCGTGAGAGAGAGAGAGAATTGTATGACGGAATCGCGAGAGAGAGAATCGTATGACGGGATCGCGAGAGAGAGAGATTGTATGACGGATCGTGAGAGAGAGAGAATTGTATGACGGAATCGTGAGAGAGAGAATTGTATGACGGGATCGTGAGAGAGAGAGAATTGATGACGGAATCGTGAGAGAAGAGAATTGTATGACGGATCGTGAAGAGAGAGAATTGTATGACGGGATCGCGAGAGAGAGAGAATTGTATGACGGAATCGTGAGAGAGAGAGAATTGTATGACGGAATCGCGAGAGAGAGAATCGTATGACGGGATCGCGAGAGAGAGAGAATTGTATGACGGAATCGCGAGAGAGAGAATTGTATGACGGAATCGTGAGAGAGAGAGAATTGTTGGCGGAATCGCGAGAGAGAGAATCGTATGACGGGATCGTGAAGAGAAGAATTGATGACGGGATCGCGAGAGAGAGAATCGTATGACGGATCGCGAGAGAGAGAATTGTGACGGAATCGCGAGAGAGAATCGTATGACGGATCGCGAGAGAGAGAAATGATGACAGGATCGTGAGAGAGAATCCTATGACGGGATCGCGAGAGAGAATTGTATGACGGATCGCGAGAGAGAATCGTATGACAGGATCGCTAGAGAGAGAATCGTATGACAGGATCGCGAGAGAGAATCGTAGGACGGAATCGCGAAAAGATAATCAGTATGACGGATCGCGAGAGAGAATCGTAGACGGGATCGCGATAGAGAGAGAATCCTATGACGGATCGCAGAGAGAGAATGTGCATGACGGAATCGCGAGAGAGAGAATCGTATGACGGGATCGCGAGAGAGAGAGAATTGTATGACGGAATCGCGAGAGAGAGAATCGTATGACGGGATCGCAAAGAAGAGAATGTATGATGGGATCGTGAGAGAGAGAGAATTGTATGACGGAATCGTGAGAGAGAGAGAATTGTATGACGGGATCGTGAGAGAGAGAATTGTATGACGGAATCGTGAGAGAGAAATTGTATGACGGATCGTAAGAGAGAGTGTATGACGGGATCGCAGAGAAGGTTTATGACGGAATCGTGAGAGAGAGAATTGTATGACGGAATCGCGAGAGAAGAATCGTATGACGGGATCGCGAGAGAGAAGATTGTATGACGGTTCGCAGAGAAGAGATGTATGACGGAATCGCGAGAGAGAGAATTGTATGACGGAATCGTGAGAGAGAGAGAATTGTTGGCGGAATCGCGAGAGGAGAATCGTATGACGGATCGCGAGAGAGAGAGAATTATGACGGATCGCGAGAGAGAGAGAATCGTATGACGGGATCGCGAGAGAGAGAGAATTGTATGACGGAATCGCGAGAGAGAGAATCGTATGACGGGATCGCGAGAGAGAGAGAATGTATGACAGGATCGCGAGAGAGAGAGAATTGTATGACGGAATCGTGAGAGAGAGAATCGTATGACGGGATCGCGAGAGAGAGAAAATTGTATTACAGGATCGTGAAGAAGAATCCTATGACGGGATCGCGAGAGAGAGAATTGTATGACGGGATCGCTAGAGAGAGAATCGTATGACGGGATCGCGAGAGAGAGAATCGTAGGACGGAATCGAGAGAAAGATAATCATTGACGGGATCGCGAGAGAGAGAATCGTATGACGGGATCGCGATAGAGAGAGAATCCTAGACGGATTGCGAGAGAGAGAGAATTGTATGACGGAATCGCGAGAGAGAGAATCGTATGACGGGATCGCGAGAGAGAGAGAATTGATGACGGAATCGCGAGAGAGAGATCGTATGACGGATCGCGAGAGAGAGAGAATTGTAGACGGATCGAGAGAGAGAATCGTATGACGGGATCGCGAGAGAGAGAGAATCGTATGACGGGATCGCGAGAGAGAGAATCGTATGACGGATCGAGAGAGAATTGTATGACGGGATCGTGAGAGAGAGAGAATTGTATGACGGGATCGCGAGAGAGAGAATTGTATGACGGAATCGTGAGAGAGAAGAATTGTATGACGGAATCGTGAGAGAGAGAGAATTATGACGGAATCAGCGAGAGAGAGAGAATTGTATGACGGAATCGCGAGAGAGAGAATTGTATGACGGAATCGCGAGAAGAGATGTATGACGGAATCGTGAGAGAGAGAGAATTGTATGACGGAATCGTGAGAGAGAGAATTGTATGACGGAATCGTAGAGAGAGAATCGTATGACGGAATCGTGAGAGAGAAGAATTGTTGACTGAATCGCGAGAGAGAGAGAATTGTATGACGGAATCGTGAGAGAGAGAGAATTGTATGACGGAATCGCGAGAGAGAGAATTGTATGACGGAATCGCGAGAGAGAGAGAATTGTATGACGGAATCGTGAGAGAGAGAATTGTATGACGGAATGCAGAGAGAGAGAATGTATGACGGAATCGCAGAGAGAGAATTGTATGACGGAATCGCAGAAGAGAGATTGATGACGGAATCGCGAGAGAGAGAATCGTATGACGGGATCGCGAGAGAGAGAATTGTATGACGGGATCGCGAGAGAGAGAATTGTATGACGGAATCGCGAGAGAGAGAATCGTATGACGGAATCGTGAGAGAAGAGTTGTATGACGGAATCGTGAGAGAGAGAGAATTGTATGACGGAATCGTGAAGAAAGAATGTATGACGGATCGTGAGAGAGAGAATTGTATGACGGAATCGTGAGAGAGAGAATTGTATGACAGGATCGTGAGAGAGAAGTGTTGACGGAATCGCGAGAGAGAATCGTAGGGACAGGATCGCGAGAGAGAGAGAATTGTATGACGGGATCGTGAGAGAGAGAGAATTGTATGACGGAATCGTGAGAGAGAAAATTGTATGACGGAATCGTGAGAGAGAGAGAATTGTATGACGGATCGTGGAGAGAGAGAATTGTATGACGGATCGTGAGAGAGAGAATTGTATGACGGATCGCGAGAAGAAGAATTGTATGACGGAATCGTGAGAGAGAGAATTGTATGACGGAATCGTGAGAAGAGAATGTATGACGGAATCGTGAGAAGAGAGAATTGTATGACGGAATCGCGAGAGAGAGAATCGTATGACAGGATCGCGAGAAAAGAGAATGTATGACGGAATCGCGAGAAGAGAATTGTATGACGGAATCGGAGAGAAAAGAATTGTTGGCGGAATCGCGAGAGAGAGAATCGTATGACGGGATCGCGAGAGAGAGAATTGTATGACGGGATCGCGAGAGAGAGAGAATCGTATGACGGGATCGCGAGAGAGAGAGAATTGTATGACGGAATCGCGAGAGAGAGAATCGTATGACGGGATCGCGAGAGAGAGAGAATTGTATGACGGGATCGCGAGAGAGAGAATTGTATGACGGAATCGTGAGAGAGAGAATCGTATGACGGGATCGCGAAGAGAGAAATGTATGACAGGATCGTGAGAGAGAGAATCCTATGACGGGATCGCGAGAGAGAGAATTGTATGACGGGATCGCGAGAGAGAGAATCGTATGACGGGATCGCTAGAGAGAGAATCGTATGACGGGATCGCGAGAGAGAGAATCGTAGGACGGAATCGCGAGAAAGATAATCGTATGACGGGATCGCGAGAGAGAGAATCGTATGACGGGATCGCGATAGAGAGAGAATCCTATGACGGGATCGCGAGAGAGAGAATTGTATGACGGAATCGCGAGAGAGAGAATCGTATGACGGGATCGCGAGAGAGAGAATTGTATGACGGAATCGCGAGAGAGAGAATCGTATGACGGGATCGCGAGAGAGAGAGAATTGTATGACGGGATCGCGAGAGAGAGAGAATCGTATGACGGGATCGCGAGAGAGAGAATCGTATGACGGGATCGCGAGAGAGAGAATCGTATGACGGGATCGCGAGAGAGAGAATCGTATGACGGGATCGCGAGAGAGAGAATGTATGACGGGATCGTGAGAGAAGATTGAGCGGATCGCGAGAGAGAATTGTATGACGGGATCGCGAGAGAGAGAATCGTAGGACGGGATCGTGAGAGAATCGTATGACGGGATCGTGAGAGAGAAATCGTATGACGGATCGCGAGAGAAGAATCGTAGTACGGATCGTAGAGAGAGAACCCTATGACGGGATCGTGAGAGAGAGAACCCTATGATGAGCACTCTTTAATTATATTTTTAACGTCGTATATTTTGGGTTCGATCTACGCTAAAGAACATTTACTACTTTGCAATTTTTTCTGACTGGGTGTGATCGTTCCGGTTTAGGAACATTAACTACCCTTCTAGGACTAGTCAGTGAGACGGTCACTTGTCGGCTGCTTCGTGTGTTCATTGCTCTTTAACGATCATTTTTTGTCGTATATTTGGGCTTTTTGATCTTTGCCTAAGAGTTTGTTCACACTATGTGTCCTTCTGACTATATGAGATCGTTCTGGATTAGGAACATGCTCAGGCTTAACATGATAAGCCATACACATAAGCTTATCGTGCACCACGGCAACCTACTCGTATAGGTCACCGTGAAAAGTGTCGTCCTTACTTTTCTGCCACTGAGTTTATTTCGAAGTAGTAACATTCTCAGTCTTTTCGAGACGCGTATCGGCACTTGGCAATTTGCAGTTTGAACTCTGCAATTTCCCTGACCCTGGGAAACACTTGACTGGGGCTGCACACAGATAATCTAGAGGGTCGTTTCAAATGACGCTGTCAACGCAGCTGAAAATGTTGCGTGCGCCACTATCACCCGCTCCAGTTCTTCCAGGGATGTTAGTTGTTATTGCAACAGTACCTTGCCCGGTTGTTCCAAAGAGGGTAGTTTCGTTAAGTCCCAGAACGCCACTTCAGGATTTGCGCTTTGATATAAGATGTGTGCTACTAAAATACTGCATATATTGTGTCTTTCCAACAGTTCCTTCGATGTGGAACTACATTCGCCTTGTGTCTATGATTATCTTTGTGTCAATGGAGTCACATTCTGTGGAAACTGGGAGCGAGGTTATAGCTTTAGTTATCTGGTTCCTGCTAATAAAACATTCACTTTAGGATTTACTGCTGATCGTACAAATACAAGAAGCGGGTTTGAGGTGAGATTTATTCATTTAATTCAATCGTAATTCATGATAAGATAATTTTATTCATTTAATTCAATCTTAATTCATGATAAGATAATTTATTCATTTAATTCAATCTTAATTCATGATAAGATAATTTATTCATTTAATTCAATCTTAATTCATGATAAGATAATTTTATTCATTTAATTCAATCTTAATTCATGATAAGATAATTTTATTCATTTAATTCAATCTTAATTCATGATAAGATAATTTTATTCATTTAATTCAATCTTAATTCATGATAAGATAATTTTATTCATTTAATTCAATCTTAATTCATGATAAGATAATTTTATTCATTTAATTCAATCTTAATTCATGATAAGATAATTTATTCATTTAATTCAATCTTAATTCATGATAAGATAATTTTATTCATATTTCATGGTAATCAGCTATCAGTTATATGAGGACTATCATCATATCACTCCAGACATGTCTATAGGTGCTCCGGTCTCCATCCCAGCAAATCCAGCATCGTCCAGCGGCCCAACACGCCAGTTCGATGTTGATTAATCAATCTCTTTGCATATTTAGTATATCGTTCTTTTCGGGCTTCACCAATATTGACACCCATCTCTTTCAATCTGATCAGCGAGTGGGATTCACAGCCCTGAAACTCCTCTTTTCGGAGACTCTCTCAATGCGTGAAGAATGTCACTTCGATCCATTGCAGCTCCTCTGATATTGTAGCTAAGCCAGCCAATCTATCAGCTCGTTCATTACCCCTAACTCCTGCGTGCCCAGGGACAAAAATAAAGGTGATTTCTCTGATCATTGTACCAGTACCTCCACCCAGTTGCGTCTCACCATACCTGATTCGACTTTATGAATCATGTTCATGGAGTCATCGAGTATGAAAACACGAGAGTAGTTGTGAGATGCCAACCAGTTCACCGCCTCCGTAACCTTCCGAACCTTCATTGTCAAACTACTTGTGGTTGTTGCGTGGGCCCCACTGGCCTCTCTTATTATTTTTCCTCCTGAGCGTGCTGACAAATCCCACGCACAGCGTTGTTGGCGAATGACTGAACCATCGGTGTAAATAACCACATTCTGTGTCATTGATGATGTACATTTCATGGTAATACACATTTTAAGTAACTGGTGGTACAGCTTTTAGGACTTAGATGGTATGAGATGGTATGAGATGGTATGAGATGGTATGATATGGTATGATATGCGGAGCTTCTGGAGACATTGACTGATTGCTTGATTGATTGATAGGACCATCATCATTGCACTTGGGTGAATAACCATGTGTGCTCCGATCATCTTTCTTACACAGGAAGATCTCAGCTGCAGTGCACGAACTCCGTAGCACCGACGAGAGTCCGATGTAGTTTTAAAGAAGGTGAAGATATTTTGTAGAAATTTTATTTGTCTTTTTCTAATGAATTTTGCCCGGACAGGCGGCTTTCCAGCCTGCTCTTCTCGATTTTGAACTACCGAGGGTTCTTTTACGTGCTCAAATTGAACACAGGACCTACGTTTTATTGTCCGTCTACGATAAGAATAGAACTCAATCACTTACACTGAGATCAGGATCTCTGGAAAATATCAGATGGTGCCACAAGGGAACGAACCTGGTACCTTTGACACTAGAGGCGAGCACCTTACCTCTATGCCACAGAGACCACTTTAAGGAGAAAATGGGACAGATCCCAGTGAACCCAGAGATGAAGAAAATGGGAAAGATCTCAGTGAACCCAGAGATGAAGAAAAGATGATGGTGCTGGGCAGGACAAACCTTAAGAAAATCCGAGGAGATGATAACAAGAAGAATTATTTCTTAGAACCCATGGGAGAAGAGAAAACGAGGGAAGACTAGAAATACACGAAAATTTTTAGAGACATGGATTAACGATACACAACAGCGTTAGTAGAAGCTGCAAGAGAAAGCTGAAGATAGGAAGACTTGACATGGTTGAGCGACTATGTCATGACAGAGTTAGTAGAAGCTGCAAGAGAAAGCTGAAGATAGGAAGACTTGACATGAGTTGGTTGAGCGTCTATGTCGCAATTGAAGTTGAAAGGTCCAATCTGGAGGAACAGGAACAAGAGCGAGTGAGAGGGAAGGGGCAGGGGGAGGGGTCAGAGCCGATTAGCGTAGACAATCATGTGTCGCTACATCTGCCTGTCTCTGGTATAATCTATCAACTCCGTTACCGAACCATTGCCAAACCATAATTTCAAGCGTAATTGTGTCCCTCTGTCTCCCCCTACTCTCTTCCCCCGTATTGTGTCTGTTGTAAGCAAATGTTCTAAACTGCCCTTCTAATTATATGTCCGAAAAACCTTGATTGTCTGCTTCTGACTCGATTGATCATTATTATACATTACATTTAGTAGTCATTAAATTATGCTACAAATTGGCAAAGCAACATCAGCTTTTAAAAGTCTAAATAAAATATGGAACTGAAAGTTATATAGTATTAAAACTAAATTACGAATTTTCAATTCAAATGTTGTATCAATCCTAACATATGCTAGCGAGAATTGGAAAATGACTAAAGATATAGAAAGCAAGTTGAATGCATTTGAAAATAGATGTCTGCGAAAAATAATGAATATAAATGGAACGAATTCAGGAGAAGTGATGAAATCAGAGACATGTCTGGTCAACCACTAGTGACAACTGTTATAAGAAAGAGAAGATGGAGATATGTTGGGCACACCTTGAGAAGAAATGATCAACGAATATCAAAGCAGGCATTGAAGTGGGAGGTAAAAGGTTCACGAACGAGAGGAAGCCTTAGGAAAACCCTGAAACAAACCTTATTGAGAGAGGTGAGAAATATCGGACTCAATTTCAAAGAAGAGATTCAGCGAGTTGCCCAGGACAGAGCGGTATGGAGAATTTACTCGCACGTTCTATGTATTTTATAGCGGTACGAGAATATATATATATATATATATATATATACTAGCTGATGAACCCGACTTCGCACGGATGAAAGTTCTTAGTAATCCTTGATGAGGAATTGGTGAAGCCGTTCCAAGAGATGTCTTCTTCTTCTTCAGCGATCTCTGGTCATGTGCTTAATTTACTGTGGACCACACAATAGACAGTCAGCTTCAGGTCTGTCAGGTATCCCCAAAGCTTAGTTTTCAGGTCGACTGGGTGTGGTCACATGTTGCTTCTCAGCTCACCCAGGAGAGGACAGTCTTGCAGGATATGCTTTGGTATCTGTTCCACCTGCTGACACTGGCAGAGAGCTGTTTGACTTATTTCTTATCTATGTCTGTGTTTGTTGAGTCTACAGTTTGTTGAGTGTCCGGTGCGTAGTCGAAATATAATGACCAGATCTGTTCTGCTTAGGTCTTTGAAGGAGTCTTTTCCATAATCATATCCAATGTTTGTCTTCCAGCCTACTGCCGATTTTATCTGTATGAGGGTTTTGACCTCTTGAAAAAACAGGAGTATGTAAATTTACTCTTTGGCACTGCCATCCTTAGCTAAGACATCCGCACTCTCATTGCCTGCAATGCCACGGTGAGATGGATGAATGCTTCATTCTTCAACAAAAACCATTTGGAAACTCGTGCTATTGCTCGTCGTCTGGCGTCTTGCTCGAGTCGGACTGCTGTTTGTTTAAATGTTTCATTTGATCGATTATTAGCCTGGCGTGTTCTATTAGCTTCAAGTCTAATCAAAGTAGCGTCTTCGTTTTCTTCCGCTCTGAAAATTGTCATTCGCGAACTATTAGCTGCACATTGAATGTAGGTTGCATCTTCGTTTTCCTCAACTACATTTTCTATAGACCTACGTGCTGCTCTTCGTTTACTGTCAATGCTGGTCTGACTGAAAAGCGTTCTTTTCTTAGGCGGCATTGTATATAATATTTTAACAATATCAATATAAAAGGACCTGCGGAATCTTGACAAAACAGAAAAAGTATTAAACAATTGAATGGAAAGTTAACACATAAAACGTTAGCACAGAAACCTAATATTGATGCAATTTCAAAATTGAGGTTATATTGAGCTTATACCATTGAAAGTTTCCGCTGTCGAACAATCAGTTTAGCGAAGGAAATGACAAAGCGTATCTCACGGTAGTTACCCTTCTTCAACTGTAGAAAAATATATTTGGTAGAGGTCACGTGGTGACTACCCCTACCGGAACGTAAACATTTTAAGTGGGATAAGACATATCAGTTTTGGTTTTATTTATTATTTTTAAACGAATATTGACCCGATTTCGAGTCAATATTCAAAATTATACAGTTTGCTCAAACCAAAGCAGACGAAAATACACAATTTTAATAGCCTAGTTTGAAATAACAAATTAAGGGACGCAATCCATGCCTATGTTGTATCTAGCAATCTGTGGATTATATCCCTTTACTTCACCCGCGTGGTCGAAATATGTAGTATCAGACATCAAGAATTCAATTTAAATTAATTTTAAATCTAATATTGATCCGATTTCGAAACTGTTTCTTTTAATGATCCAAACTGTTTACGATAAAAGTGTGCAGAAAAAAATGGTGAATTTAGGATGTAAACTGACGCCGTCTATACCCGGACTGCACATCCAGACAGTAAGAAATATATAATAGATAGTAGTCATTGAAAGGATACCATGTTGTTTGCAATATTATGTCAGAAGACATATGTGATAGTTTGGCAAACGAAGGATGAAAGCTTCCATATAAAGCATTGTTTGCAATATTATGTCAGAAGAGATATGTGATAGTTTAGCAAACGAAGGATGAAAGCTTCCGTATAAAGCATTGTTTGCAATATTATGTCAGAAGAGATATGTGATAGTTTATCAAACGAATGATGAAAGCTTCCGTATAAAGCATTGTTTGCAATATTATGTCAGAAGAGATATGTGATAGTTTATCAAACGAATGATGAAAGCTTCCGTATAAAGCATTGTTTGCAATATTATGTCAGAAGAGATATGTGATAGTTTAGCAAACGAAGGATGAAAGCTTCCATATAAAGCATTGTTTGCAATATTATGTCAGAAGAGATATGTGATAGTTTATCAAACGAATGATGAAAGCTTCCGTATAAAGCATTGTTTGCAATATTATGTCAGAAGAGATATGTGATAGTTTATCAAACGAATGATGAAAGCTTCCGTATAAAGCATTGTTTGCAATATTATGTCAGAAGAGATATGTGATAGTTTAGCAAACGAAGGATGAAAGCTTCCGTATAAAGCATTGTTTGCAATATTATGTCAGAAGAGATATGTGATAGTTTATCAAACGAATGATGAAAGCTTCCGTATAAAGCATTGTTTGCAATATTATGTCAGAAGAGATATGTGATAGTTTATCAAACGAATGATGAAAGCTTCCGTATAAAGCATTGTTTGCAATATTATGTCAGAAGAGATATGTGATAGTTTATCAAACGAATGATGAAAGCTTCCGTATAAAGCATTGTTTGCAATATTATGTCAGAAGAGATATGTGATAGTTTATCAAACGAAGGATGAAAGCTTCCGTATAAAGCATTGTTTGCAATATTATGTCAGAAGAGATATGTGATAGTTTATCAAACGAAGGATGAAAGCTTCCGTATAAAGCATTGTTTGCAATATTATGTCAGAAGAGATATGTGATAGTTTATCAAACGAAGGATGAAAGCTTCCGTATAAAGCATTGTTTGCAATATTATGTCAGAAGAGATATGTGATAGTTTATCAAACGAATGATGAAAGCTTCCGTATAAAGCATTGTTTGCAATATTATGTCAGAAGAGATATGTGATAGTTTATCAAACGAAGGATGAAAGCTTCCGTATAAAGCATTGTTTGCAATATTATGTCAGAAGAGATATGTGATAGTTTATCAAACGAATGATGAAAGCTTCCGTATAAAGCATTGTTTGCAATATTATGTCAGAAGAGATATGTGATAGTTTAGCAAACGAAGGATGAAAGCTTCCGTATAAAGCATTGTTTGCAATATTATGTCAGAAGAGATATGTGATAGTTTATCAAACGAATGATGAAAGCTTCCGTATAAAGCATTGTTTGCAATATTATGTCAGAAGAGATATGTGATAGTTTATCAAACGAATGATGAAAGCTTCCGTATAAAGCATTGTTTGCAATATTATGTCAGAAGAGATATGTGAGTGTTATCAAACGAATGATGAAAGCTTCCGTATAAAGCATTGTTTGCAATATTATGTCAGAAGAGATATGTGATAGTTTATCAAACGAAGGATGAAAGCTTCCTATAAAGCATTGTTGCAATATTATGTCAGAAGAGATATGTGATAGTTTATCAAACGAAGGATGAAAGCTTCCGTATAAAGCATTGTTTGCAATATTATGTCAGAAGAGATATGTGATAGTTTATCAAACGAAGGATGAAAGCTTCCGTATAAAGCATTGTTTGCAATATTATGTCAGAAGAGATATGTGATAGTTTATCAAACGAAGGATGAAAGCTTCCATATAAAGCATTGTTTGCAATATTATGTCAGAAGAGATATGTGATAGTTTATCAAACGAAGGATGAAAGCTTCCGTATAAAGCATTGTTTGCAATATTATGTCAGAAGAGATATGTGATAGTTTATCAAACGAATGATGAAAGCTTCCGTATAAAGCATTGTTTGCAATATTATGTCAGAAGAGATATGTGATAGTTTAGCAAACGAAGGATGAAAGCTTCCGTATAAAGCATTGTTTGCAATATTATGTCAGAAGAGATATGTGATAGTTTAGCAAACGCAGGATGAAAGCTTCCGTATAAAGCATAGTCAACGTCTTCGCAAAACGAAGGATGAAAGCTTCTGTATAAAGCATTGTTAACGTCTTCGAACTCTCCATATTTCATCCACTCTGTGTAATTTGTATGTGATATGAGCCTTAGAGCGATTGTACGTTGTGCCAGTTATGCGCCTACAAGTAGTCCAGCACATCCGATTTCTGCAATGCTTTTTATTTACTAGGGTACCTTCTCTAGAAGACCACAAAGAAGATGGATTCAGGATGTAACTGATGGTTTGAACATGACAGCTGCAGAGGCAGGACATCTAGCATATGAGAAAAATTCCGGAGGACTGTTGGGGTGGCAAAGTTCTGCTCAGGACAAGCTATTTGATGATGATGAGCTTCCTAGGTCCCTACATCAGTCGCCTCTTACGACATGCCTTGTAGGTTGCAGTGGTACTATTCTTGGCTTCTCTAGGTCCTACATCAGTCGCCTCTTACGACATGCCTTGTAGGTTGCAGTGGTACTATTCTTGGCTTCCCTAGGTCCTACATCAGTCACCTCTTACGACATGCCTTGTAGGTAGCAGTGGTACTATTCTTGGCTTCCCTAGGTCCTACATCAGTCACCTCTTACGACATGCCTTGTAGGTTGCAGTGGTACTATTCTTGGCTTCCCTAGGCCCTACATCAGTCACCTCTTACGACATGCCTTGTAGGTTGCAGTGGTACTATTCTTGGCTTCCTAGGTCCCTACATCAGTCACCTCTTACGACATGCCTTGTAGGTTGCAGTGGTACTATTCTTGGCTTCCTAGGTCCTACATCAGTCACCTCTTACGACATGCCTTGTAGGTTGCAGTGGTACTATTCTTTGCTTCCTTACGGGCCCCGGTACCATAGGACAATCAATGGTCAACACAAGGAAGACAACCTTTTCAAGAACAATAAAGAAAATAAGAACAATACAAACAATAAAAAACAATACAGAACAAACAAGATCAATCAGAACAATCATATCAATACAACAATACAGAACAATACTGAAGAACAATACAAGAACAATACATGGAACAATACGAAACAATACAAGAACAATGACAATACAAGAACTATTTACAAGAACAATCAAGAAACCAAAAGAACAATTCAGAGAACAATACAAGAACATAAAGAACATCAAGCAATACAGAAAATTCCGAGACTGATGAGGAAAATCAAGCAACAGACAAGAACAATACAGAGAGCTCAAGAAGCAATTCAAAACAATCAACACATCAGAACAATACAAGACAATACAGAAACAATACAGAAACAATACAAGAACAATACAGAACAATCAAGAACAATTCAAGAACAATTAATGAACAATCAAGAACAATACAAAGCAAAGTGCAAAACCAACACCCTCCCCTTCCCCGCCAACAAAAATTCAAATAATAGATACAACCAGCTTTATCAGGAGAGGGCAGATAATGTCATATTTCCCATTTAAAAAGGGGTCGAAAGTTAAAAGACTGCACCAGGGTTCTCCATATGATGCAGCCCCTTTCAGCAGAAATGTCGAGTTTCTTACTGCAAAGCACGAACTCCTAGCTCGCTAAATCCTATGGATATAATGGTAATATTGCAAAAGTGACTGTCGGATTCGAACCAAAACCCTTCAGAACGACAGGTAAACATCTTAATTTACTTCGCTATAGAAGCCCCTACTTCTCCACAGAACAGGACACAACAAAATGAAACACCACTTGTACACCAAGTTAATAACAGACAGCAATATCCAGTTTATGACACAGTCAAATTGAAGATATCATGCCAGAACAGATTGTGACAAAACTGTCCACTTTAGGCAGTAGCGGCTCATCATTAAGGACCAGTAGGGTCGGGCACTACAAATAAAAATGATTACGGGCTACCACTAACTGTAGGTAGAGCTTAGTAATAAAATGTAACGTACATCAACAAACTGTAAAAAAAAAAAAACTAAATAATAAAACTGAAATACTGAAACCAGTAGCAGGCTATATCAAAGAAGTTAGAATTTCAATCTAAAGTAAATGGTGATCACAGAAAATGAGAAACAAGAAGTAGAAGAAGGAGAGGATAAAGAAAAATTACCTATCGAATGAACTTTACAGCTCACAGTTTCGTACCAAGCACTGAACTCACTAGTTGGGCGACTAAACCGGGTCCAACAATTCTAAATATACGATAAAATGTGTTTTATGAGCTGCTCCCAGAATTAGACAACATTCCAAGGTCTTAACGGTCTGTCCATCTTTCCACCATCTTGACTAGATAATCGTCCGTTCTTGACTTGGTAACAGAAATATGGTATAAATATTGTCCGTCATAAATAATCAAACTGGATTTAACTTTGTATCCGTCAACGTGTTACCAGGGCTTGCAATGGGAGCAAAGAATAATAAGAACTGTGCACCTATAGGGACATCCCATCTGAGAGCAGAGACGTCGATTCTAACTAATTTTCATTGTCTTTATTTTGTGCATTGTCTTCCCAAACAGGTATTCGTGAGCACTAAAGACGACTACAGCAATGGTAGCAGATCAGAAGCTACTGGTGGATATGGATCGCATTACAGTTGGATCACATACCAACTGTCTAATCCACGTGATTACTACGACAGGTGCAATTTTGAAGATTACGCCTATACTACTCCAGACTATACCTACACTCCTGACTGGAGTTACCAACAGACTACAGATTATAACTGGGGCTATCAGCAGACTACAGACTATAGCTGGGGATATCAACAAAGTACAGACTTAGGAATAGGGAACAATGGTGAGGTAAGAAATATTTCCCAAGATCATAATTATTCCCTTTCCATTACGATTTCTTTTACACAATTATATCGTCGTTATACAATTATCTCATAGTTATACAATTATCTCATAGTTATACAATTATCTCATAGTTATACAATTATCTCATCGTTATACAATTATCTCATGTTATACAATTCTCATCGATACTCATATTGTTTAATATTTGACAAGTATTCTGAACGTCTTAGAATATCACTTGACAAGTAGTTGGTTACTGAACCGGGCTGTAGAGAGCCTAACACAACACCACCTTGACAAGTATTGGTTACTGAACCGGGCTGTAGAGAGCCTAACACAACACCACCTTGACAAGTATTGGTTACTGAACCGGGCTGTAGAGAGCCTAACACAACACCACCCATCACAAAGCGGACATGTTCTCTGTACCTCAACGACACTATGATTCTCAGCTATGCGGGTTCCTCTTTTCTTGTTACAGCGCCACATTTGGCGATTTTGAACAAAAGGGATTTCCAGCACATGGTGTCTATATCAAAGCATTTCAGAGACACTTTAAGAGTGTCTTTAAGCGTGTTTTCTGTCCGCCAGCAGAATGCCCTTCAAATTCGCTATACATCAACTGTTTTGGGATGCGTTTATCAGGTATTCGAGAAACGTGACCGGCCCATCTCACTTGGGTCTTCTGCAACAGGGTGTTGACGCTTGGGATCTTTGCCCTTGTGGGGACTTCTGCCTATCTGAACGCTTGGGATCTTTGCCTTTGTGGGGACTTCGCTATCTGAACGCTTGGGATCTTTAACCTTGTGAGGACTTCGCTATCTGGAACGTTGATGCTGGTTTAGCATTCTCTGCACTTCTTGTTTTAGTGGAATCTACTCCCCGATGAAGGAAGGGGGTGGGGTTAAATATATTTTCAAGAAAATTAATTATTTTGTTTAAATAAATAATTACAATTCATACAGTAAATGTTTCCAAAATTGAGAAGTTACATTCATGATTCTATATCCCTACAGATCTACTGTGGTAACTTTCAACAAGAGGTATATGTCAGCAATGGTAGTTCGTATTTGGTGAGAAGTGGTCGAGCGAATGGCAGTGACAGGTATCTTGATAATGATCGCTGCTCGGTCGCTTTCAGAACAACTAGTACACCTCAGCTGTTTACAGTTACTTACAAGTATGTATTAGAATTGTATGTCTTGTTGTTTGTTTGTTTGTTTGTTTGTTTCGTTCACCCGCTGTCAGTTCAGGCGGAAGTCATGACGCCTGATCTTGCGCTTCTGACTGATTTTTGCGTGAGGCCTGCTTACCAGTGTTTACTGGTGTCCCTCGCTCTTCACCGTCTTCAGAGGTACTTAAAGATTAGATCTTACAAGTGTGATCGTTACCCGAAACCTGGTGTCCAAGTAACACTTAACCTTGAGTCCTCGTACCATTGGTACTTTTACAGCCGGAGTTAGTTAGTGAAATTCGACTTCTCTATCGGATCTCCTGCGTTTGGTGAGGTCGTTCCGTACGCATCGTATGATAAACACTCTTTAATGATCTTTTAATACCGTATATTTGGGCTTGGATTTACGTCAAAGAGCATTTACTACTTTGCGCTGACTGGGTGAGGTCGTTTCGTTTAGGAGCATTCTCAACCCTTCTAGGTTAGTTATTGAGCTGTCACCTTTCTTGTATTCATTGCGCTTTAACGGTCTTACGGTCGCCGTATATTTGGGCTTTATGATCTTCGTCTAAGAGTATGTCTACAGTATGCGTTCTTTCTGACTATGTTAGCTCGTTCCTTCTTCTTCTTTCTTCTTTTGTGACATCAAGGAACAAGGAACAAGGAACTGCTACCGGGTTGTTGCCCAGTGTCGTGGTTTTCTGTTTTTGTCTTGCGCTGTTCTGGTGGCTTGTGTGATTGTTATCTTTGCTCTTTCACGTGATTCTGCTACGCCATCTAACCATCTTTTCCGTGGTCTTCCTCTTGCCTTCTTTCCCGATGTTCTGTTGTAGAAGACTCTGTATACTGTGGAGTTTGGATGCATTCTTATTAAGTGGCCAAACCACTTCATTCTTTGTTTATCTATGTAATTCAAGCACGGTTTTGTGCCAACTTTCTTTCTTATGCTGATGTTGGTGATTCTGTTAGGTCGTTCCGAATTGGGAATATTCTCAGTCATTGGAGACACATGTGCTTGTCACACAAACCATCATTTTCGGCTGTTTTATTGGCCTTTATATGATCTGAGCTTGGACGTCATCTTACTCTGTGTAGGATGATCGGCGTCCGAAAAGTATCGCCATTCGTCAATGCTTGGGTTTGTACCAGTCAAGCCTTTGCATTATCGGCCTTATTTTTCTATCCGCGGTGAGTTTATTCCTGAAAAGGAGTATTCTCAGTCGTTTCGGGGCACGTGTCGGCACATGGCAATTTGCAATGTCTACTCTGCATTTTCCCTGTCCCCGGGAAACACTGGACTGGGGCTGCCCACAGATATTCTAGAGGGTCTTTTTATTCGGCGCTAGCAAAGCAACTGAAATTTTGCGCTCGCTAACATCACCCACCCCGATCTTCCGGGAGGTTAGTTAGAAGGTTGCATTTAGTAGTGTAACAGTACCGTGCCCGGTTGTTCTAGGGGGAGCAGTTTCGTTAGGCACAAGAACGCAACTTTAGGATTTGCGCTCGATCAAACTTACCCAATAAATGTATCTGCTCTCGGCCTCTGACACGGAGTTTACTGCAATCTTTCCTTGTGTCGACACGACATATTGCATCTTCTCCGACTATTCTTGCCGAGAGCTGACAAATTTGATGCAACCATTGTTTCGAGGAGACGGCCTCGTGACGACTCGTAACTTGTTAATTCTTACGATTCGTTTTTATTTATTCAGCTTTTCCTATCGGCTCCGAGAGACTTGCAGAAACAGTCACACTGGGATTCTGTGTTGCGAGTAGCTCTCGTATATCGTAACTGCTATTGCACTACTACTTATACCAGAGTAGTTCTCCCTCGATCCCAACCCACTTAGCTAGACAGGATCCTCTGTCTGTTTCCATGGTCACCACCTGGAGGTGGGGTAGGATCTTGATTGGTGCCAGCTCACTAATCCTGACGCGACATTGTCCTCATGACTGCGCCTTTGACCTCTGTGTATTGTTGTCATATTCAGGTACATGTTTGCTAATGTCATATGTCATGTACAAATTGTACATTTGTTCCTTGATGTCATATGTCATGTACAAATTGTACATTTGTTCCTTGATGTCATATGTCATGTACAAATTGTACACTTGTTCCTTGATGTCCTATGTCATGTTACAATTGTACATTTGTTCCTTGATGTCATATGACACATCTCACGCACTACTACTTCTTCTTCTTCGAACGATCGATCAATGTTAACCACTCTGTGTGACTTACATGTGATCTGAGCCTAAGAGCGATTGTACGTTGTGGCAATTATGTACCTACAAGTAGGCCAGCACATCGGATTTCTGCGATGCTTTTATTTACTAAGTAGTTTCCCTAGGCCCCCAACTACAGTCGCCTCTTACGACATGCCTCGAAAGTCGCATTGTTACTATTCTTTGCTCCCCTTGTGAGCCACGACAACACACGGGTGAAGGGTACAACATCAATACTGAACATCAAGAAGCAACAAATTAAATGGAACACATAAGTAGATTACCAACAGACAGTGCGACTCAAAGCGAAATGTGACTCAAATTCAGTGGATACAATTAAAAAGTTATCCATGTAAAAGGGTGGACCACAGAAATAACAGAGGCAGTGACAGACAACATGTGCGTAACGCAGATAATAGCCCGTTCTAAAAATATCCTCGAATCCTGACGCTGTGTGGAAATAAAAAATTCGAGAAAGAAGAAGATGGTGAAGAAAAAAGAATAAAACAATAGGAATAAGAAAGAGACATAACAGAAGAAGAAGAAGAAGAAGAAGACAGAACAAACATAGAAGAAGAAGAAGAAGAAGAAGAAGAAGAAAGAAGAAGAAGAAGAAGAAGAAGAAGAAGAAGAAGAAGAAGAAGAAGAAGAAGAAGAAGAAGAAGAAGACAGAACAAACATAGAAGAAGAAGAAGAAGAGGAAGACAGAACAAACATAGAAGAAGAAGAAGAAGAAGATGGAACAAACATAGAAGAAGAAGAAGAGGAAGACAGAACAAACATAGAAGAAGAAGAAGAAGAGGAAGACAGAACAAACATAGAAGAAGAAGAAGAGGAAGACAGAACAAACATAGAAGAAGAAGAAGAAGAAGATGGAACAAACATAGAAGAAGAAGAAGAAGAGAAGACAGAACAAACATAGAAGAAGAAGAAAAACTGTGGAAGCTGGCCCAAAGCGTGAGGATGAAAACACCAGCAGACCACCTATGTCCTCGAACAAGACAAGAAGATGGCTTCGGGTAAGGAAGCAGCAAACATCCTGATGCAACAATATGCCGAAGTCAGCAGAGTAAGCATAGCAAAGGAAAAAGTTGATGCCACCAAGAGAAAAGCTCGGCTCTCCAAGGCGAGCCGAGAAAAGCAGATAGTCACCTAACGGACACATTCACCAGTAACGAGCTGGAGGAGGCTTTAAGGGACCTGAAACCCAGAAAGTCGCCTGGAAAAGATGGGATCACCAATGAGATGCTTAAAAACTTGGGAATCAGAGCAAAGGTCGCTCTACTGTCCGTTCTCAACATGTCGTGGAGAACAGGCATAGTACCGCAAGAATGGAAAGAAGCAATCATGGTGCCCATCCTAAAACCAGGAAAAAATAAACTCGACCCAGCGAGTTACAGACCAATAAGCCTCCTAAGCTGCACGGGCAAACTTATGGAGCGCATGGTGAACAAACGCTTATCCTGGCACTTGGAGAGCAAAGGGCTGCTTATGGCACAACAAGGCGGTTTTCTGAGATACAGATCCACAGAGGATCAAGTAACCTACATTGTCCAGGGAATAGAGGACGGTTTCCAAGAAAAGAAACAGACACTGGCGGTCTTGGTAGATATGGAGAAGGCTTTTGACACAGTCTGGAAAGAAGGATTAAGGCTAAAACTGCTCACCCTCGGCGTAAAGGGAAGAATGTACAATTGGCTCGATAGATACCTAGAGAACAGAACAGAAAGGGGTTTCCCAGGTTCAGGGTACAAAAGTATGAAGGCCACACTGGAGCAAGGAGTCCCCAAGGAGGAGTGCTCTCACCGACTCTCTTCTAGTCTTCGTCAATGACTTTTGCAACATGCCTCCCAGAACGAGTTCACTCTGCCATGTATGCCGACGACTTGGCAATATGGGCGAGAGAAGAGTCAATGCCCACAGCAGAAAATCGACTGCAAGCTACATTAAATAACCTTGAAGTGTGGTCAGCAAAGTGGAATATGAAAATAAATCCTTCAAAGACCACTTACACTGTGTTCTCCCAGAATAACAAGGATTACAAGATAACGCTTAAAGTCAATGGGCAGAACCTTCCAGAAAATAAAACCCCAACGTACCTAGGAGTCACACTCGACAGAAAGCTGACTTGGTGCACCCAGATCGAGAATGCTACGGCAAAAGCGAGACACAGGCTAACAATGATGCGAAACTCGCAGGTTCCACATGGGGAGCAAACAGCAGAATTCTCAAGACACTTTACTCTGGTAGAGTGCGACCGGTCCTAGAGTACGGTATGGCAGCGTGGAGCAATGCATCGAACAAGCAATTCGCAAAAGTGAGCAGCAGTCAAAACCGGGCCCTACGCATTATCACTGGAGCCCTAAAGTCCCTCCCATCAAGGCGAAGGGGGACCATTACAGGCATCCAACCAATGACTGACCGAAGGGACAAGAAAGTAGTAGTACCTGCGGAAAAACTCAAACGGCTCAAATCGCATCCAATGCACGAAAGAATGTTTCAATCAGGAAAGTGAGAATACAGAGATCTAACTTCGTTAGAATCTCTAACGCACTGACCACAGACCACCCAGTCTTGTCCAAATGCACAGCTAAACCAATCCCGGCAATCGACAAGTGTCCGCCATGGAAAACAAAAATGCCAGAACTAATGGAATCAATCCCAGGCATAATGAGTAAAAGGGACCAAACGAACCTCGACAGAAAAACTGCAGCAGTAGAGCACATAGAATCAGAGTACCCTGAAAATGAGTGGACGCACGTCTATACGGACGGATCGGCAAATAACGCAATAAGCGACGGCGGAGGAGGAATAGTGTTAAAATCTCCAAGAAAGTCACGGTCAAGAAAACGATTGCAACTGGCAAATACTCGAATAACTACCGAGCTGAGGCAGAGGCAATCAAAAAGGCGGCCGAAATGATCTTGGAAGAAAAACACTACACGCAACAAGGTCGTGATATTCACCGATGCTCTATCGGTCATCACGGCACTCAAATGCGTCGGCAAAACTGAGATGAATGAGCTCAAAACGTCCCTCGCTGAACTAACGAGTTCACTCAAACGCACTGTCATCCAGTGGATACCGTCACACTGCAACATTAAGGGAAACGAAGCGGCCGACAAGCTAGCCAAAGAGGGCGGGCGACTACCCCAGACTGATCTCGAGATCAGCTATGATGAAGTCAAAACAACCATCGGTTCGCACTATCGAAGCAAGTGGGCAAAAGACCACCCGCAGTACACAGACAGTGACGGTTACTATGGTCTCTCGCGCTGTGAACAAGTTACCATATTTCGCCTCCGTACCGGTCACAACAAGCTCAGAGCCCACATGTTCCATAAATTTAAAATTGGCACTAGCCTGTGCCCATGCAATATGGCAGACATGACGGCAGAACACGTCTTGCAAGACTGTCCACGTTTAGCAGGTATACGAAAAAGTACTGGCCACAACACACAGAGCTTCATGGAAAAGCTGTACGGAGGAACGGAGTCCCAAAAACAACAGTTAAATTCATGATAGAAGTTGGTCCATCAGGCTAGGCCGGGAACGCAAGAGAGAGAGAGAGAAGAAGAAGAAGAAGATGGAACAAACATAGAAGAAGAAGAAGAAGAAGATGGAACAAACATAGAAGAAGAAGAAGAAGAAGGAGAAGACAGAACAAACATAGAAGAAGAAGAAGAAGAGGAAGACAGAACAAACATAGAAGAAGAAGAAGAAGAGGAAGACAGAACAAACATAGAAGAAGAAGAAGAAGAGGAAGACAGAACAAACATAGAAGAAGAAGAAGAGGAAGACAGAACAAACATAGAAGAAGAAGAAGAAGAGGAAGACAGAACAAACATAGAAGAAGAAGAAGAGGAAGACAGAACAAACATAGAAGAAGAAGAAGAAGAAGAAGGAGAAGACAGAACAAACATAGAAGAAGAAGAAGAAGAGGAAGACAGAACAAACATAGAAGAAGAAGAAGAAGAGGAAGACAGAACAAACATAGAAGAAAGATGGAACAAACATAGAAGAAGAAGAAGAAGGAAAAGAAGACAGAACAAACATAGAAGGAGAAGAAGAAGGAGAAGAAGAAGACAGAACAAGCATAGAAGAAGAAGAAGAAGAAGACGGAACAAACATAGAAGGAGAGGAGAAGGAGAAGAGAAAGAAAGGAAGATGTTTTTAAAGTCGCCAAAGACAATGGGTTGACTTCACTGTATCTGTTTTTCCCATATTGCTCTCTTTCTCTCTCTGTACTCTCTCACATTCTCTCTCTCTACTCTCTCACACGCTCTCTTTCTCTCTTTCTTTCTCTCTCTCTCTCTCTCTCTCTCTCTCTTGGTAGAATTAACACGCCGCCGGTTGCATAAAGCACGAGCTCTGCAGCTCCAGCAGAAATCTTAAGGATCTCCAGAAAAAAGGAAATGTAACTGAAAATCTGGATTCAAACCTTTGCAACCTTCAGAACGCAAGGCACAAGTCTTAACCACTGTGCCACAGAGGCCTCCCATTATACCTACACGGAAGTATCAAATCAATACTTTATAATTTCGAGATTAATCAATCTCGTTTTCAATAAACAAATCTAGGGGACACCGATAACAAAGTGGATAACAAGCTTTCCTAGTCAAACCCGTGTAGAGTCAATTCTCAGGTTTCAGGAACCAACTTGGGACAAAATATAATTTCGGTGCGCACACACTAGACTACAGGTTTCCTGATCTTTTACTTGGGAATCTAAATTACAAGTACCTCAGAGGGTTAGGTAAGTCTCGCCTGAATGGCGAGGGACACAAGTAAAGCAAGCATTCACTCTATGAATTCGGACCACGACTACGCCGTAAATTCGAGCTCTGACTAAGCCATGAATTCGGACCACGACTACGCCGTAAATTCGAGCTATGACTAAGCCATGAATTCGGACCACGACTACGCCGTAAATTCGAGCTCTGACTAAGCCATGAATACGGACCCTGACTGACTACGCCCGAATTTGGGCCCTGACTTTCTTCTTTCTTTCATTCTCGAATCCTGTTTGCCTTACAGCGTCTGGTCAAGAAGAGATTTCTAAAACGGGCCCTTGTATGCGCTTCGTAGATAGTCTCTTTTGTCCCCTCTGTTATCTCTGAGGTCCATCTTTTGCGTGGCCGGCCTTTTGCTTTGTACCCATTGTATCGGAGCAGCATTGCTCTTTGAGGCTCACTGTCTGTTGGTAATCTGCTTACATGGTCGAACCATTTAATTTGTTGTTTCTTGATGAAGTTCAGTACTGATGTTGTACCCACTTTTTTTCTGATGTCTTTATTTCTCAACCGGTCTCTTCTTGTTACACCCAGCATTCTGCATAGACACTTCATCTCTGTCGTGACTAGTTTTCTTCTATCGTTTGTTGTCAGTGTCCAGGTTTGGCACTGGTAACATAATGTGGGGAGAAAGATTGTGTTGAACATTGCTCTTTTAGTGTTCATGTTGACGTGTTTGCATCTTAAAATTGACGCCATTTATCCTATTATTTGATTTGCTTTGTTGCATCTGGGTTGAATTTCATTAGTTATTCTTCCGTTTGCTGAAAAATGCTCCCCAGGTATGTGAAGTCTTTTACTTGATTAATTGGGCGATTGTCGATGGAGATATTGGTAGTGCTTTCCTCTCTGGTGAATGTCATTACTTCTGTTTTGTCGATGTTAATTCTCATGTTATATTCGTTACATGCTAACTGAAGTCTGTTAATGTGTTGTTGTAGCTGTTCTTCTGTTGTTGATATGATTGCCTGATCGTCTGCAAAAAGAAATTCATTTAAGAGTTCTCTAGGCCTGACTACGCTTTGAATTCGGGCCCTGACTGGCTACGCCTGAATTCTGACCCTGACTACACCTGAATTCTGACCCTGACTACACTGAATTCTGACCATGCTCGTCTGAATTCTGACCCTGACTACGCCTGAATTCGTAACGGACAAATGCAGAATACAAATAATGTAGAAATCTCTTTGTTTTAATATCAGATGTTTGCTACTGAAATACTGCATTTATTTTGTCTTCAAACAGTCGCTTCGACGTGGAACCAAACCTGCAGTGCGTCTATGATTCTCTTTGTGTCAATGGAGTCAAACTTTGTGGACAATGGCATCTACCTTATAACTTTAGCTATCTGGTTCCTGCTTATAAAACATTCACTTTGATATTTACTGCTGATTCTTCAAATACAGGAAGTTTTGAGGTGAGATTTACTCATTTAATTCATTTTGATTTCATGATAACAAATGGGACTCATATTTTAAAGTAGATCAGGGTAGAACGGGATACAGGCATGTAGTAGGATGGAGTTTGTAGGTTGAGGATTTCAAGATGTAGTTATTTTAGTTGTACGATGAAGTTTATGTCTGGCTAGTTCCATACGACTGGTTAATTCATGGTCAATCTCTAGTATGAATACGATACTGGTAGCTTGGTCAGTGGTAGACTAGACCATTGAAGTACTGGTTAATTCATGGTCAATCTCATATGAATACGATGCTGGTAGCTTGGTAAGTGGTAGACTAGACCATTGATACATTATTGTGAATGTTGTTTATTTCATGATGTTAATAATTTAACAAAGCATCTCTCTGGTTTGTACCAAGTTTATTGATGTAACATTATTGCTCTTGCTAAAACATGTAATAAGAAACTGGACAGTTTTGAGAATAACTGTCTCCGAAAATTATTAAAAGTAAAATGTAGTGATTTCGTTTCAAACAACACAGTGAGAGATAGAACACACCAACAACCCATATCAAATATTATAAGGAAACGAAGGTGGAAATATTTAGGTCATGTTCTTAGAACAGACGGACAGAGACTAAATCGACAAGTCCTTATGTGGTCACCAGTTGGAAAAGAAAACGTGGAAGACCAAAGATCCCTCTTCGAAGAACCATCCAACAAGAAAGTAAACTATTGGGATGTAAAACCATACAAGATCTCCAACTGCTAGCAACGAACCGCATCACATGAAGATCTAAAACCTCTGTCCTATGTGCCGCCTTTGACACGAAAGGAACAAACTTACTAACTAAAACACGTCTACTCACTTTCAATGTTTGTGTTCGTCTCTTTGTTGTCACTACGTCGTTAAGCAGTACTAACTAATCTACGTCAACTAGTTTCACTACGTCGCTAAGTAGTACTAAGCGATAGAGTAAAGACAGGTATATACAGTATTACATAAGAAGGGTAAAATTAATTATAAGATTTGAAAAAAACAACACTCAACGTTTCGGTGCTAGATCTTTATCAAGAACAAAAACTTAACAAAACTAAATTAACTAAAACATAATACTAACAAATGATGTGAATCAAAAGATACTGGCATACGTACCTGCGTGGCTCTTGGTCAGCATCTCGTGAATGATAGAATGGACAGGAAATAGGAAGACTATTAGGTTATCGGTTGACTGGTCAATCGGAAAGGGTCAGTGGCAGGTTACGTAAGATATTGTTTGTACAGGTGGGAACAAAGACCACATGTGGGAAGAGCAGGAGAGGTAGGTGGAAGAAACGTGAGATAATGGCGTTAATTACCGACATAGCATACTGATGTGTAGACACGTACACCCCCATACAACATGAGCCCTGACATAGCATACTGATGTGTAACACGTACACCCATACAACATGAGCCCTATTAGGCTAATATGGATTGCATACACTCCGATAACAAAGGCGGTATGTACTCCAATGTTCAGGGGGAGGGTTGTCAACAGTATCACACTGTAAGTGTCCCACAGATATTTATACCAGACGATAACGTGCAGAAGATAAGTATGCAAGTAAGAAAATGGGATAGAACATGACACTACAACGGGTCCCAGTGACTAAACTAGGAATGTCTCGACCACCGTTCACCAAGAATTATTATATATTCGCTGCTACCTCCTTTCTGCTATCACCTGTGTTATTTTTAATCTCACTTAGCACTATAGTTATTTCTTAGTTAACTATTCACCTTCCCTTCTTCTTGTATCTTTCCATCATGCCGTCCTTTCAGCGTTTATCTCAATCAGTTTTGCCTTCCTCACTTTTAAGAAAACTCGTTTCAACTGACATCATAACTTCCTTCACAATTGTCTTCGCCGTCATGTCTTACCACGTGGCTTTTCATCGTCCTTTCACCCTCACTTGGCCATCTTCACCCCTCTACTCTCCAACGATTGAATCGCATTGACCGGCAATGCGGTTTCCACCACATGCGGGCGTATCCGACAGTCATACTCGACTGATTCGGGAACTGGGGGTATCCATCTCTCAACTGCGCATTCGTCTCATCTCTCTCTCATCCTACGACTTCCCTCTTCAGCTCTTCCTTCTACGCATGGTTCACTCTTTCAACAGGAACTTCACGTGTCTCTCCGCATCCCACAAGAAAAGATTTCCCGTCTTCGTCCACCCTCCGCCACCATCCGGATCTCCCCACCTTGTCAGGTGTATCCCCCCCGATCTTCCTCTCTCTGCTGATGAAATATCCATCCTCAGCAAAGGTCTCAACTTCATTCCTCTCCGTCCCACCTCGGACAAATATACCCTTATCAGTGACGTTCACGCCTTTCATTGTGGGCTTCGAATTCGGCACCACTTCTTCAATCAACCACCACCTCCTTGTCCCCCTGTCGACGAACCTTTCTTTGGCTCTCCCCACCGCAAACACGATTGGACCCCTCCTTCTTTGCGTCCCTCTGAACCCCTGGAGCGTTATATCTCCAACACTCTCCACTCTATCCTACGTCTACGACCGCCCCCTCTTCGGCGTTCCAATATCACCCCAGCGGAGCCCCGGGTTCTTACCAGTCTTCGTTTTCAGGATGATATTGTCATTAAACCTGCCGACAAGGGGGTGCGTTGTTGTATGACGGAAGGGCCTATACATTCGTGAGGCCTCTTCCCAACTCTCTGACACTTCTTCATACCGCCCGAGTCTGGTGGATGCAATACCGCAACACAATAATCTGGTGCACCAGACCATCCAGACATTCATTCTACAGAACGATCTTCCCCCTAGCGCAGATTCTCTTCGTATCATGAAGGCCAATCTTGGCAATCCATGTCTCTACTTGCTTACTAAGATCCACAAGCCTAACAACCCGGACCGACCCATTGTATCAGCTTGCTCTGCCCCACCGAATCGATTTCGGCCTTTCTTGACGGCATTTTCCGACCCTTGGTGGAACACTTCCCGTCCTTCCTAAGACACCACACATGCTATATCTACCTTTCTTTCGACCTCCCTACTCCCAGGTCGCACCTATCGTCTCTTCCTGTTGGACGTATGCTCCCTTTATATCTCCATCCCCATCGCGATGGCTTAGCTGCTCTCAGTTCTTCCTGGATCAGCGACCCATCCCTCTATTGCACTACTACTCTCACTCGCTTAGCTGAACTGGTGCTACTACGAATTCATTCGAGTTCAATGGTGAATACTTTGATCAGATTAGCGGCGTTACCATGGGCACCAAGATGGGACCCAGTTATGCTTGCCGTTCATGGCCACTTGGAACATCTCATCTTTCAGAGTTATCTGGATCCTATACCTTTCATGTACCGCCGATACATTGATGACGGAGTGGGAGTTACAGACATGTCGAAAAGTGACTTCGCACAGTTTATTCGATTCGTCGGTGACTTCCACCCGTCAATCAAGTTTACCTCTGCCATCTCTCTCACGTCAGTAAACTTCATTGACATCACTGTCTCCATCGGTGTCTCATCTCTCCTTACCACTGTTTACTATAAGTCCACTGACTCTCATAACTACCTTCTATATACATCATCACACCCTTGGCTGTCGCACCTCTCTACCCTTCTCTCCAGTTACTTCGTCTCCGACGCTTGTCATGACGACGATGATTTTCGTCACCGTGCTCAAGAGATGCTCGACTTCTTTCGACGCCGTCTTTACCCTGAGGAGGTTCTCATCAACGCTCTTCGTCGTGTACCTACCTATCTCTCGTCACCGCTCTCTCCTTCTATCCGTCCCCCTTGTGACCGTACCAAATTGGTGTTCACCTTAATCCCACAACGCCCCTGCTGTCCGAATCCTTCTCCGTGAGCTGCGGATCTTCCGGGAAGACCCAGCTTCCTCACGGATCTTTTCCTCTCCTCCCCTGGTGGCCTTCGGAGGAACAAGAACCTACGCGACCTTCTGGTCCGCAGTAGGCTCCACCTCTGGGGACACTGGGGACTGTCACGTGCTCTAGGTCCCGTTGCTACACCTGTCCTTACGTTTTCCAGACTACTACTATCTCCTCCCTAACACTTCCTTTACTATCCGACAAGGCTTCACTTGTGTCTCCCGCAACCTTATTTATGTTATTCTCTGCAAGCGCTGTGGGATGGCATATATAGGTGAGACAGGCTGCGCCTTGGTGATCCTTCCTCAGCATCTCCGGATATCTCTAACAGTGCACCCACCCCAGTAGCTGTCCATTTCAATGGCCCCTGTCACTACGGCAGGACAGATGTTTCTATCACCGGTCTAGTGTCGTGCTCCTCCGATGACCGCAGCAGGTTATTATTGGAATGTCGGTTGATTGACCGTTTGGGTGTAGTGCCACCCAAAGGGATCAATGTACGACTTCAGCACGACGCGTAGTGTCTATGCCCACTGGTCTTTCTTCAAACAATACCTTACGTAACCTGCCACTGACCCTTTCCGATTGACCAGCCAATCGGTAACCTAATAGTCTTCATATTTCCTGTCCATTCTATCATTCACGAGATGCTGACCAAGAGCCACGCAGGTATGTTTGCCAGTATCTTTTGATTCACATCATTTGTTAGTATTATGTTTTAGTTAATTTAGTTTTTGTGTAAGTTTTTTTGTTCTTGATAAAGGTCTAAGCACCGAAACGTTGAGTGTTGTTTTTTTCAAATCTTATAATTAATTTTTCTCTTCTTATGTAATACTCTATATACCTGTCTTTGCTCTATCGCCTATTTGCTCAGTATTACCGCAGCCACCCTAACGATTTTCTCCAGATCTGATCTGATCCAGTCTGACCACCTCAGATTTGTTGATTTTCGTACATCGCATAAGCAGTACTAACTAATCTACGTCAACTAGTTTCACTACGTCAAGGTTTCGTTCTAGTGTTTGCTATCTGCTCGTAGTGGGCAGCTTTGGTGTGCAAACACTGTGTTCTCTACCTATGTCATTTCTACTTTACTATCTATCTATAAACTACCTGTCTAGTCTGTTAGCTACTACCTTGAAGTTGGGAAACGGTCGTACATGGTCCTAGTACAGGCAGGTGAAAAAGAGATAAGGAGCAGAAGGTGGTGATGGATAGGACACAGACTGAGGAAACCGCTAACAGCATTACAAGACATGCTCTCGATGGAACCCCAGGAAATAGACGTGGGGAAGACACAGAAACACCTGAAACGGGAGTTGAGACAGAATGCAAGAAAATGTGGAGAGAGTGAAGAGATCTGGAAAAGATGGCCTTGAACAGGCAGGCTTGGGAGGCCTTGGTTGTGAACCTATGCCTCTCTAGGTGGTAAGAGCTTGGGAGGCCTTGGTTGTGAACCTATGCTTCTCTAGGGTAAGGCTTGGGAGGCCTTGGTTGTGGACCTATGCCTCTCTAGGGGTAAGAGGGAAGAAGAAGATCGGTCTACCAGCTGACATCATTATACAACATTCAAAGATTAAGATGGAAGTGAAAAGACTTACTTATTCCTCTCCGCTCCTCGTGGAGCATAGGGCCCTAACAGTTGTTCGTCACTCTTTTCTTTATGGTCTCCCAGGATAATCAAGCACTCTTCAGTTCGTCGAGAAGACTTCATCTCCAGGTCTGTTTAGGGCGTCCTCTTTTTTTGTTTTCCTTGCCGGTTAAACTCAAGTTCTTGTTTAGTGACACTCGACTGTGTCTTCTGTAGGGTATGCCCGACCCATCGTTATTTTCTCCTCTTAACCTGAGTCATCATGGGTTCCTGTCCTGTTTTTATGCACAGATCTGTGTTTGTAAATCCAATCATACCATCTCAGTCTGAGAATCCGCCGAAGACATCCGTTGACAAAGGTCTGAATCTTATTTGTATTTAACTTAATCTTCTTCTTTCTTCTTTGCCTTCGTTCTTTACGACCAATTTTAATCACTCTTTGTGACATGTTTGATCTTCACCAAGAACCTGTATACGTTCCACATTGGTTTGTAGGCCCCTAAACGCATAGACTTCTACACGTTTAGGACATGTGCATCCGATTTCAGCCGATCCTCCTTAGTCGCCTCTTACGACATGCGTAGCAGGTAACAGTGGTTCTATTCTTTACACCCCAAATTTGGGCCACAGTAACCACTACACACAGATGATAAAAAGTAGTTTTCTACCAACACTTTGCTACCAGTGCCAAACTTGGTCTCTGACAGCAACACGCCACAGAAAACTCACCAAGTGTGAAATTAAATGCTTGAGGGAGTCAGTGGGGATCACCAGGAAAGATAGACTACGAAATTTTGACATAGGAAGCAGAATGGGCATAATTTCATGCACCAAATACATCGAAAGACAACAAATGCAGTGGTTTGGACATTTAATGAGAATGGAGTACAACCAACCACCAATAACAGCATACAATAAAAAGAGATCAGGTACTGGAGCCAAAGGAAGACAAAGAAAAAGATGGATAGACAGTATCAAGAACACACTACATATAAACGGATATAACGCAAGGGCGACTCATCTGGCCCAAAGACGCAAATTAAATCTCCAACTCTTACGCTTAACGGCAAGAGTGGACAACCAATTCCATTATCCACCTGGGGAAGATGAGAAGATAGTATAGTAGTCATTAAATTATGCTACAACATGTCAAAACAACATCAACTTTTAAAAGTCTAAATAAAATATGGAACTGCAAGTTATCTTTCTTTCTTTCTCGAATCCTGTATGCCTCACAGCGTCAGGTCAGGAAGAGATTTCTAAAACGGGCCTAGTATGCGCTTCGTAGATAGTCTCTTTCGTCGCCTCTGTTATCTCTGAGGTCCATCTTTTGCGTGGCCGGCCTTTTGCTATGTACCCATTGTATCGGAGCAGCATTGCTCTTTGGGGTGCACTGTCTGATGGTAATCTGCTTACGTGACCGAACCATTTAATTTGTTGTTTCTTGATGAAGTCTAGTACTGATGTTGTACCCACTTTTTCCTGATGTCTTCATTTCTCAACCGGTCTCTTCTTGTTACACCCAGCATTCTGCGTAGACACTTCATCTCTGTTGTGACTAGTTTTCTTCTATCGTTTGTTGTCAGAGTCCAGGTTTGGCACTGGTAACATAATGTGGGAGAAAGATTGTGTTGAACATTGCTCTTTTTGTGTTCATGGTGACGTGTTTGCATCTTAAAATTGGCGCCATTTGCCCTATCATTTGATTTGCTTTGTTGCATCTGTGTTGAATTTCATTAGTTATTCTTCCATTTGCTGAAAAAATGCTCCCAGGTATGTGAAATCTTTTGCTTGATTTAGTAGATGATTATCGATGTAGATGTTGGTAGTGTTTTCCTCTCTGGCGAATGTCATTACTTCTGTTTTGTCGATGTTAATTCTCATGTTGTATTCGTTACATGCTAACTGGAGTCTGTTGAAGTTATATAGTATTAAAACTAAATTACGAATTTTCAATTCAAATGTTGTATCAATCCTAACATATGCCAGCGAGAGTTGGAAAATGACTAAAGATATAGAAAGCAAGTTGAATGCATTTGAAAATAGATGTCTGCGAAAAATAATGAATATAAAATGGAACGAATTCAGGAGAAGTGATGAAATCAGAGACATGTCTGGTCAAGCACTAGTAACAACTGTTATAAAAAAGAGATAATGGAGATATGTTATGTTATGTTATGCGATCGACGTCATGGCACATTGGGCATTCCCGTTCGTGCTCTGTCCTCCGTTGCAGCAGCCATCCCAAAGTCCATTTGCTCACAGTACCCATAAGAAGTTGATTACTATATCGTCTCTCTACCACGAAGACGACACTGTCTGGCATGTCCAAACTTAACGCCTAATTCTCGAACTCGTTCCAGTGTCTGAGACCCGCCAATGTCACACAATTGAGAGCGTACCTCATTGATGCTATCGGCTCTGTCCATGCTTCTGCCCACTTGAGTCGGGGCACTGTTTGCAAGAGAGTCAGCACGCTCGTTACCCCGCACTCTAGCATGTCCAGGCGTGTACAGCCAAGTCATTTTCTTGAGATGTGATCTCCGAATGATGTCCACCCATTCCACACGCATACTTCCAGATTCAATCAGTTGAAGCATATTCATCGAGTCTGATATGATGATCGTATGGGTAACCTGTTGCTCAGCCACCCATGACAGAGCCCTGGAGGCAGCGGTGATCTCCATAGTCCTGCTCGATGTTGAGATAAGATGGAGATATGTTGAGCTGGGGCCTCCGACAACATATGTTACCAGATGCCACGGTTGGACATGCCTTGAGAAGAAATGATCAAAATATTTTTTTTAAACAGGAATTGAAGTGGGAGCTAAAATATTCAAGAGAGGACGGCCTAGGAAAACGCTGAAACAAACTTTGTTGAGAGTGGCAAGAAATATCGTTCTCAATTTCATAATATAGATGAGAACTATTTGATTGGCAAAACACGTAATCACAAAGTACTGTAGTTTTACAAATTACAAAAACAATGACAAAATATTCATAGAAGAGATTGAGCGAGTTGCCCAGGATAGAGCGGTATGGAGAATTTATTCGCATGTTCTACGTAATTTATAGTAGTACGAGAAGAATAGTAGTACGAGACGAGTAGTAGTAGTAGTAGTAGTAGTAGTAGTAGGTAGTAGTAGTAGTAGTAGTAGTAGTCATTGAAAGGATGTCATCTTGTTTACAATATTATGTCAGATGTAATATATGATAATTTGGCCCAAAAATAGGATGAAAGCTTCTAAAAAAACTCATCAACTTTTTTTTCTTCTTCAAACGCTCCATATCGACCACTTGTTAACCATTCTGTGTGATTTGTATGTGATCTGAGTCTAAGAGCGATTGTACGTTGTGGTAGTTATGCGCCAACAGGTAGGCTAGCATATCCGATTTCTGCGATGCTTTTTATTCATTAGGGTAGCTTCCCTAGGTCCTACATCCGTCTCCTCTTACGACATGCATTTTAGGTCACAGTGGTACTATTCTTTGCTTCCCTTGTGAACCCCGACACCACATGGGCGACAACTGGTCATCAACAAGGAAGAAAGAAGGACAATACAAGAACAATACAAGAACAATACAAGAACAATACAAAGCAAATTGTAAAACAAACCACTACTAAACAAACTACTACTAAACAAACCACTACTAAACAAACCATTACTAAACAAACCACTACTAAACAAACCACTACTAAACAAACCACTACTAAACAAACCATTACTAAACAAACCACTACTAAACAAACTACTACTAAACAAACTACTACTAAACAAACCACTACTAAACAAACTACTACTAAACAAACCACTACTAAACAAACCATTACTAAACAAACCACTACTAAACAAACCACTACTAAACAAACCACTACTAAACAAACCACTACTAAACAAACCATTACTAAACAAACCACTACTAAACAAACCACTACTAAACAAACCACTACTAAACAAACCACTACTAAACAAACCATTACTAAACAAACCACTACTAAACAAACCACTACTAAACAAACCATTACTAAACAAACCACTACTAAACAAACCATTACTAAACAAACCACTACTAAACAAACCACTACTAAACAAACCATTACTAAACAAACCACTACTAAACAAACCACTACTAAACAAACCACTACTAAACAAACCACTACTAAACAAACCACTACTAAACAAACCATTACTAAACAAACCACTACTAAACAAACCACTACTAAACAAACCACTACTAAACAAACCACTACTAAACAAACCATTACTAAACAAACCACTACTAAACAAACCACTACTAAACAAACCATTACTAAACAAACCACTACTAAACAAACCATTACTAAACAAACCACTACTAAACAAACCACTACTAAACAAACCATTACTAAACAAACCACTACTAAACAAACCACTACTAAACAAACCACTACTAAACAAACCACTACTAAACAAACCACTACTAAACAAACCACTACTAAACAAACCATTACTAAACAAACCACTACTAAACAAAGCATTACTAAACAAACCACTACTAAACAAACCATTACTAAACAAACCACTAAGAATGGATACAACCAGCTTTATCAGAGAAACAGAAGATGTAATATTGAATTTAAAATAGGGTCAAGGTGAAAGACCACAGATTCTCAAGCGTGCCCATGTCAAAATGACGAGGCTACTCAAAGCACGAACACTGTAGCTCCAGAACAACCTAGGGATCAAAATGAAAATTGGTCATGCAATCGCCCAGACATAGCGGGTTACTGATAAGAAAACCATTTAAGAAAGATCATTCTACAAGAACACTAATGATGTTGATGCTATCGAGAATCAAAATGGCATGTCGTGGATGGCCAGGCTGAGAGAAGAATTGCCACGTGATCACGGTTGCGATTCTACAAAAGAAGAATGATCCCAACAGAGTACACAACCAACTATATCCTGATGGGTTTGAGGAGGTGTTTAATCAGCGAGTCAGGGAACCATCAGTATGCATACTTTTCGATATCTGTGGGGGAGACTGACACATATGGTCGCCGGAGACAATGACGTCAGATTAGTAACCAAAATCACAATAGTAACCACTAACCAATAATTTAGTAACAAACCAACAACTAGTAACATAACCATAACTGTAACCAATAACAATAATAGTAACTATATAATAACTAGTAACCAATAACTAGTAACCATACCATAACTAGTAACCAATACTAACCAATAACTAGTAACCAATAACCAATCCCAATAACTAGTAACCATAACCTACTATAAAATAACATCCAATTAACATAACTAAACATATAACCAATAACCAATAACTAGTAACCAATAACTAATAACCAATAACCAATAACTAGTAACCAATAACACTAACTAACCAATAACCAATAACTCATAACTCAACCAATAACTAGTAACCAATAACCAATAACTAGTAACCAATAACTAATAACTAGTAACCAATAACAAATAACCAATAACTAGTAACCAATAACCAATAACTAGTAACAATAACTAGTAAAATAACCAATAACTAGTACCAATAACTAATAACTAGTAACCAACTAACTAGTAACAACAATAACTAATAACTAGTAACCAATAACTAATAACTAGTAACCAATAACTAGTAACCAATATCACACAATAGTAACAATAACAATAACAATAACCAATAACTAGTAACCAATAACCAATAACCAATAACCAATAACAATAACCAATAACCAATAACCAATAACAATAACCAATAACTAGCAACCACAATAACCAATAACCAATAACAATAACTAATAACTAGTAACCAATAACTAGTAACAATAACTACAATAACTAGTACCAATAACTAATAACTATAACCAATAACTAGTAACCAATAACCAATAACTAGTAACAATAACAATAACAATAACCAATAATCAGTAACTAATAACCAATAACTAATAACCAATAACTAGTAACCAATAACCAATAACTAGTAACCAATAAACAATAACCAATAACTAGTAACCAATAACCAATAACCAATAACTAGTAACCAATAACTAATAACCAATAACCAATAACTAGTAACCAATAACAAAACAATAACTAGTAACCAATAACAATAACCAATAACCATAACTAGTAACCAATAACCAATAACTAGTAACCAATAACCAATAACCAATAACCAATAACTAGTAACCAATAACCAATAACTAGTAACCAATAACTAATAACCAATAACAATAACTAATGAAAATTTTCCCAAATGTGACTCGGTCCGGATTCGAACTCAAAAACTACAGAACGACAGGTAAACATCTTAATTTACTTCGCTATAGAAGACCCTACTTCTCTACAGAACGACAGATAAACATCTTAATTTACTTCGCATAGAAGCCCTACTTCTCACAGAACGACAGGTAAACATCTTAATTTACTTCGCTATAGAAGACCCTACTTCTCCACAGAACGACAGGTAAACATCTTAATTTACTTCGCTATGAAGCCCTACTTCTCCACAGAACGACAGGTAAACATCTTAATTTACTTCGCTATAGAAGCCCCTACTTCTCCACAGAACGACAGGTAAACATCTTAATTTACTTGCTATAGAAGCCCTTACTTCCACAGAACGACAGGTAAACATCTTAATTTACTTCCTATAGAAGCCCTACTTCTCCACAGAACGACAGGTAAACATCTTAATTTACTTCGCTATAGAAGACCCTACTTCTCCACAGAACGACAGGTAAACATCTTAATTTACTTCGCTAAAGAAGCCCTTACTTCCACAGAACGACAGATAAACATCTTAATTTACTTCACTAGAAGACCCTACTTCTCCACAGAACGACAGGTAAACATCTTAATTTACTTCGCTATAGAAGCCCTTACTTCTCCACAGAACGACAGGTAAACATCTTAATTTACTTCCTATAGAAGCCCTACTTCTCCACAGAACGACAGGTAAACATCTTAATTTACTTCGCTATAGAAGCCCCTACTTCTCCACAGAACGACAGGTAAACATCTTAACTTTACTTCGCTATAGAAGCCCTACTCTCCACAGAACGACAGGTAAACATCTTAATTTACTTCGCTATAGAAGACCCTACTTCTCCACAGAACGACAGGTAAACATCTTAATTTACTTCGCTATAGAAGCCCTTACTTCTCCACAGAACGACAGGTAAACATCTTAATTTACTTCGCTATAGAAGACCCTACTTCTCCACAGAACGACAGGTAAACATCTTAATTTACTTCGCTATAGAAGCCCCTACTTCTCCACAGAACGACAGGTAAACATCTTAATTTACTTCGCTATAGAAGCCCTTACTTCTCCACAGAACGACAGATAAACATCTTAATTTACTTCGCTATAGAAGACCCTACTTCTCCACAGAACGACAGGTAAACATCTTAATTTACTTCGCTATAGAAGCCCTTACTTCTCCACAGAACGACAGGTAAACATCTTAATTTACTTCGCTATAGAAGACCCTACTTCTCCACAGAACGACAGGTAAACATCTTAATTTACTTCGCTATAGAAGCCCTACTTTCCACAGAACAGGACATAACAAAATGAGACACCACTTGTACACCAAGTTAATAACAGACAGCAATCTCCAGTTTATGTCACGGTCAAATTGAAGGTATCATACCAGAACAGATTGTGATAAAACTGTCCACTTTGGGGGTAGCGGTCATCATTAGGACCAGTGGGGTAGGACACTACCACTAAAAATGATAACTGGCCGCCACTAACTGTAGGCAAATCTTAATAATAGAATGTGATGGACACCCATCAACTTTAAGAAGAAACTAAATGGTAGAACTGAAACCGGTAGCAGACTATATCGGACAAGTTAATATCTCAATCTAAAGTAAATGGTGATCACAGAAAATGAGGAACAAGAAGAAGAAAAAGAAGAAGAGGATTAAGAAAAAAAAACCTACCGAATGCACCTTACAGCTCACAGTTTCGCACCAAGCACTGAACTCATAAGTTTGGTGACCAAACCGGGTCCAACAAGTCTAAAAATACTATAAAATGTGTTTTATGAGCTGCTCCCAGAATCAGACAACACTGCAAGATCTTATCGGTCCGTCCATCTTTCCACCATCTTGACCAGATAGTCGTCCATTCTTGACTTTGTAACAGAAATTTGGTATAAATATTGTCCGTCATAAATAATCTAACTGGATTTAACTTTGTATCCGTCAACATGTTACCAGGGCTTGCAATGGGAGCAAAGAATAATAAGAACTGTGCACCTATAGGGACATCCCATCTGAGAGCAGAGACGTCGATCCTAACTAATTTTCATTGTCTTTATTTTGTGCATTGTCTTCTCAACCAGGTATTGGTAAGCACTCAAGACGACTACAGCAATGGTGGCAGATTAGAAGCTACGGGTGGATTTGGATCAAATGTCGGTAGTATCACATACGAACTGTCAAATCCAGGTAATTACTACGACAGGTGCGCTTTTCAAAATTACGGCTATCCTACTCCAGACTATAACCGCACTCCTGACTGGAGTTACCAACAGACTACAGACTATAACTGGGGATATCAACAAAGTACAGACTTAGGAACAGGGAACAATGGTGTGGTAAGACATTTTTCCCAATATCCTGATTTTTCCCCTTTTCATTATAATTTTTTTACTAAATTATCTCGTCGTTATACAATTGTATTTTTGTAGAAATATTTTTCTAACGTTTTATCATTTCCATTCTATATATAATATAATTATTGATTATTGAACGGGCTGGAGGAACCTAACACAACACCACACACACAAAGCTTTACAGAAGCAAAGACTGGAGGGAGCCTAACACAACACCCCCCAACACAAAGCTTTACAGAAGCAAAGACTGGAGGGAGCCTAACACAACACCCCCCAACACAAAGCTTTACAGAAGCAAAGACTGGAGGGAACCTAACACAATACCCCCCAACACAAAGCTTTACAGAAGCAAAGACTGGAGGGAGCCTAACACAACATCACCCAACACAAAGCTTTACAGAAGCAAAGACTGGAGGAAGCCTAACACAACACCCCCAACAAAAAGCTTTACAGAAGCAAAGACTGGAGGAGCCTAATACAATACCCCCAACACAAAGCTTTACAGAAGCAAAGACTGGAGGGAGCCTAACACAATACCCCCCAACACAAAGCTTTACAGAAGCAAAGACTGGAGGAAACCTAACACAATACTCCAACACAAAGCTTTACAGAAGCAAAGACTGGAGGGAGCCTAACACAACCCAACACAAAGCTTTACAGAAGCAAAGACTGGAGGGAACCTAACACAATACCCCCCAACACAAAGCTTTACAGAAGCAAAGACTGGAGGGAGCCTAACACAATACCCCCCAACACAAAGCTTTACAGAAGCAAAGACTGGAGGGAGCCTAACACAATAGCCCCCAACACAAAGCCGTACAGAAGCAAAGACTCTCCAGAAACAATCCAGAAAAAGTATGTGGAGATAAACAAACGGATGATACAAACCAGAGCACGACAGTATAAATACACTAAACAGAAAAGTACAGACCACAATCTTCAGACTTAGAACGAGACCCCTGCAGTCTCAGAGCACATCTTCATAGAATGGGTTTCAGAGACTCGGCTGCATGCACCTGTGGAGCACCAAAGCAGTCCCCAAAGCACATCCTGCAAGACTGCCTCAGTCTGAGCAGGGTGAGAATGGAAATCTGGCCAACAGAAACAACACTACAAGACAAACTATGGTGAACCGGTGAAGACCTCAAGCGCACCGCCCTGTTTATGACACGTACCGGAGTAGCAGCATAGCAGAAGTTGATCGCAGAAGAAGAAGAAGATTATTAACCCACCGTCATTGCACTCCGGTCAGACTCATTAGTTTTCAGTCTTCCCCCCGCCCCACCAAACAGATGTCGAAGGGTATGTATACTGCTGATGATTCCTGTGGTACGCTGGTTACAACTCCCTAATGTACTCATTATTGCTTAATTGTAGTGTCTATACATTTTCTTTGCCTGTTGCTATCTAGTAGAATATAGATTTATGGCAGCAGTGAGCTAATATCATCATCAAATATCTTGTTGCTATGTAGTAGAATATAGATTTATGCCAGCAGTGAGCTAATATCATCATCAAATATCTTGTTGCTATGTAGTAGAATATAGATTTATGCCAGCAGTGAGTTAATGTCATCATTAAACATATTGTTGCTATGTAGTAGAATATAGATTTATGCTAGCAGTGAGCTAATGTCATCATTAAATATATTGTTGATATGTAGAATATAGGATTTATGCCAGCAGTGAGTTAATGTCATCATTAAACATAGTGTTGCTATGTAGTAGAATATAGATTATGCTAGCAGTGAGCTAATGTCATCATCAAATATCATGTTGCTATGTAGTAGAATATAGATTTATGCCAGCAGTGAGCTAATATCATCATCAAATATCATGTTGCTATGTAGTAGAATATAGATTTATGCCAGCAGTGAGTTAATGTCATCATTAAATATATTGTTGCTATGTAGTAGAATATAGATTTATGCCAGCAGTGAGTTAATGTCATCATTAAACATATTGTTGCTATGTAGTAGAATATAGATTATGCTAGCAGTGAGCTAATGTCATCATCAAATATCATGTTGCTATGTAGTAGAATATAGATTTATGCCAGCAGTGAGTTAATGTCATCATTAAATATATTGTTGCTATGTAGTAGAATATAGATTTATGCCAGCAGTGAGTTAATGTCATCATTAAACATATTGTTGCTATGTAGTAGAATATAGATTTATGCCAGCAGTGAGTTAATGTCATCATTAAATATCTTGTTGATATGTAGTAGAATATAGATTTATGCTAGCAGTGAGCTAATGTCATCATCAAATATCATGTTGCTATGTAGTAGAATATAGATTTATGCCAGCAGTGAGCTAATGTCATACTCAAATAGGTTGTTGCTATGTAGTAGAATATAGATTTATGCCAGCAGTGAGCTAATGTCATCATTAAACATATTGTTGCTATGTAGTAGAATATAGATTTATGCCAGCAGTGAGCTAATGTCATAATCAAATAGGTTGTTGCTATGTAGTAGAATATAGATTTATGCCAGCAGTGAGTTAATGTCATCATTAAACATATTGTTGGTATGTAGTAGAATATAGATTTATGCCAGCAGTGAGTTAATGTCATCATTAAACATATTGTTGGTATGTAGTAGAATATAGATTTATGCCAGCAGTGAGCTAATGTCATCATCAAATATCATGTTGCTACGTAGTAGAATATAGATTTATGCCAGCAGTGAGCTAATGTCATCATCAAATATCTTGTTGCTATGTAGTAGAATATAGATTTATGCCAGCAGTGAGCTAATGTCATCATCAAATATCATGTTGCTATGTAGTAGAATATAGATTTATGCCAGCAGTGAGCTAATGTCATCATCAAATATCATGTTGCTATGTAGTAGAATATAGATTTATGCCAGCAGTGAGCTAATGTCATCATCAAATATCAGGTTGCTATGTAGTAGAATATAGATTTATGCCAGCAGTGAGCTAATGTCATCATCAAATAGGTTGTCCTGAGTGGAACTATGTTACCTTAACGTTCCTTCGAATTTTCTCTCTCATATGTCATAGGTCATAGGTCATATACCCACCCCCCTAGCACCCGTCATGCTCAATTCATCAGTTACATCATGAATCCATCTTCTCCGTGGTCGTCCTCTTCTTCTATTTACCGAGATTCTCCTTCCATAATGTTCTTCTCCAGCCTTTCATGTCTCCTTATACTCGTATGTCCAAAATACTTCAATTTTCTCATTCTTATTTGTAGCATCAGCCAGTTTTCTTTGATTTTGAATTCTTTCTGGATAGATCTATTTGTTCTCTTCTCTGTCCAAGATATACGAAGAACTCTTCTGTAACACTTATATTCAAAAGCACATATATGTTTTTGTACTGCTTTGTTAAATGTCCATGTTTCACATCCATAAGTTAATAACATAATACCATTCAGTAGATGCTATTGAATAGTGTGCCTGGCCGATACTTCGTCTTTCTTATTCTTCTTCTTCTTCTTTTTCTTCAACGCTCTATATCGACCACTTGTTATACCACTCCTTGTGATTTGTATGTGATCTGAGCCTAATAGCGATTTTATGTTTTGTTTCTATAACATTTTATCCAACAGGCATATTCAATATTCCAATGCGGAAACAACGAGTTTGAGACGTATGTCAATTCTAACAGCAACTATCTAGTCAGAAGTGGTGAGGGGACAACGGACCAGATATAACAATAACGACCGCTGTTCGGTGAAGTTCACAACTAGAAGTACCCCTCTAATGTTTACAGTCCGCTTCAAGTACGTAATAAGAACTATTTTCTCTTGCTGTCACAGTGTTTGTCACATTATTTATCACAGTGTTTGTCACATTATTTATCACAGTATTTGTTACAGTATTTATCACAGTATTTATCACAATATTTATCACAATATTTATCACAATATTTATCACAGTATTTGTCACAGTATTTGTCACAGTATTTGTCACAGTATTTGTCACAGTGGAGATCTCTCAGTCACAGTGGAAATCTATCAGTCACAGTGGAGATCTATCAGTCACAGTAGAGATCTATCAGTCACAGTGGAGATCTATCAGTCACAGTGGAGATCTCTCAGTCACAATGGAGATCTATCAGTCACAGTGGAGATCTCTCAGTCACAATGGAGATCTATCAGTCACAGTGGAGATCTATCAGTCACAGTGGAGATATATCAGTCACAGTGGAGATCTATCAGTCACAGGGAGATATATCAGTCACAGTGAAATCTATCAGTCACAGTGAGATCTATCAGTCACAGTGAAATCTATCAGTCACAGTGGAGATCTCAGTCACAGTGGAGATCTTCAGTCACATGGAGATCTCTCAGTCAAATGGAATCTATCAGTCACAGTGGAGATCTCTCAGTCACAATGGAGATCTATCAGTCACAGTGGAGATCTATCAGTCACAGTGGAGATATATCAGTCACAGTGGAGATCTATCAGTCACAGTGGAGATATATCAGTCACAGTGGAGATCTATCAGTCACAGTGGAGATCTATCAGTCACAGTGGAGATCTCTCAGTCACAATGGAGATCTATCAGTCACAGTGGAGATCTCTCAGTCACAATGGAGATCTATCAGTCACAGTGGAGATCTATCAGTCACAGTGGAGATATATCAGTCACAGTGGAGATCTATCAGTCACAGTGGAGATATATCAGTCACAGTGGAAATCTATCAGTCACAGTGGAGATCTATCAGTCACAGTGGAAATCTATCAGTCACAGTGGAGATCTCTCAGTCACAGTGGAGATCTATCAGTCACAGTGGAGATCTCTCAGTCACAATGGAGATCTATCAGTCACAGTGGAGATCTATCAGTCACAGTGGAGATATATCAGTCACAGTGGAGATCTATCAGTCACAGTGGAGATCTATTAGTCACAGTGGAAATCTATCAGTCACAGTGGAGATCTATCAGTCACAGTGGAAATCTATCAGTCACAGTGGAGATCTATCAGTCACAGTGGAGATCTATCAGTCACAGTTGAGATCTATCAGTCACAGTGGAGATCTATCAGTCACAGTGGAGATCTATCAGTCACAGTTGAGATCTATCAGTCACAGTGGAGATCTATCAGTCACAGTGGAGATCTATCAGTCACAGTGGAGATCTATCAGTCACAGTGGAGATCTATCAGTCACAGTGGAAATCTATCAGTCACAGTGGAAATCTATCAGTCACAGTGGAGATCTATCAGTCACAGTGGAGATCTATCAGTCACAGTGGAGATCTATCAGTCACAGTGGAGATCTCTCAGTCACAGCGGAGATATATCAGTCACAGTGGAGATCTATCAGTCACAGTGGAGATCTATCAGTCACAATGGAGATCTATCAGTCACAGTGAGAAACTATCAGTCACAGTGGAGATCTATCAGTCACAGCGGAGATCTATCAGTCACAGTGGAGATCTATCAGTCACAGTGGAGATCTATCAGTCACAGCGGAGATCTATCAGTCACAGTGGAGATCTATCAGTCACAGTGGAGATCTATCAGTCACAATGGAGATCTATCAGTCACAGTGGAGATCTATCAGTCACAGTGGAGATCTATCAGTCACAGTGGAAATCTATCAGTCACAGTGGAGATCTATCAGTCACAGTGGAGATCTATCAGTCACAGTAGAGATCTATCAGTCACAATGGAGATCTATCAGTCACAGTGGAAATCTATCAGTCACAGTGGAGATCTCAATGGGGAAGTGGTTAAGTTGTTTGCCTGTTGTGGGTTCGAATCCGGGCCAAGACAAATGTGCAATTTTTTCATGAGATTGTTGCTGGAGCTACGAGTTCGTGCTTTGTTTCTGCTGACAGCGACAGAGCTGTATCGGAAACCGGTGCAATGCTATTTCTGCTGACAGGGACGGAGCTGTATCGGGAAACCCGGTGCAATGCTATTTCTGCTGACAGGGACGGAGCTGTATCGGGAAACCCGGTGCAATGCTATTTCTGCTGACAAGGACGGAGCTGTATCGGGAAACCCGGTGCAATGCTATTTCTGCTGACAAGGACGGAGCTGTATCGGGAAACCCGGTGCAATGCTATTTCTGCTGACAAGGACGGAGCTGTATCGGGAAACCCGGTGCAATGCTATTTCTGCTGACAAGGACGGAGCTGTATCGGGAAACCCGGTGCAATGCTATTTCTGCTGACAGGGACGGAGCTGTATCGGGAAACCCGGTGCAATGAATCCATTCTTTCGCTTTTGGACCCTTTGTCACAGTATATCTGACATTGGACGCCCTAGGGAAACTCTGAAGCTAACTTTTGGAGCCATTGTCACAGTATATCTGACATTGTCACAGTATATCTGACATTGTCACAGTATATCTGACATTGTCACAGTATATCTGACATTGTCACAGTATATCTGACATTGGACGCCCTAGGGAAACTCTGAAGCTAACTTTGTTGAGAGAGGCAAGAAATATCGGACTCATTTCCAATGAAGAGATTGAGCGAGGTTGCCCAGGATAGAGTGGTATGGAGAAATTACTTAAAGACCCTATGTAACGTATAACGGTACGAGAGGAATAGTAGGGCGCATTGAAAGTAATGCCTCCAAGTCCATAACTTTGTTAATATACATAATTTACAAATGAAACATACATTTTCAGACAGATTGAGATGTCCACTACACATAGAGTCATTATTTTCGACATAGTCCCTCCACGTTCCCACAACACACGCCAACGTCGAACTAGTTGTTTTATCCGTCGAAGAAAAATCTGATGATTTTTCACGAAGCCAGGTACGCACATCTGCTGCCACATCCTCGTCAGAAGCATATATGTTTCCCCTGAGATGTTCCTTGAGCTTTGGGAACAGGAAAAAGTCACAAGGTGCCAAATCGGGGCTATATGGTGGGTGCGCTAAAATGTCGTCAAAATTGAGACGCTCTAATGTTGCCGCTGTTTGTCTACTGCGTGTGGACGAGCATTGTCATGTTGAAGGACTGCGTGTTTTAGGGCGAACACAGCAGTCTTGCCCGTAGTTTCTTCATCGTTTCCACATACCGATCAGAATTGACAGTATTGCGCGTTCCAAAAATGCTGTGTGGATTACGCTCAGGCAGTCCCAAAATGGTCATCAAACTTTTCCGCTGACGCGACAGTTTGAATTTTTGGGTGGGTGAGTTTGTGCCTGTATTCCATAGACCGGCGCTTGTTTTCAGGGTCGTAATGATGCACCCATGACTCATCGCCAGGGATATTTCTGCAGATAAAGTCATCGCCTTCTCGTTCATATCGCATCAGGTGTTCCTGACACGCCTGATGTCATCAGATTTTTTCTTCGACGGATGCAACAACTAGTTCGACGTTGGCGTGTGTGTGTGGAATGTGGAGGTGACTATGTCAAAAATAATGACTCTATTGTGTAGTGGACATCTCAAGCTTTCTGAAAATGTATGTTTCATTTGTAAATTATGTATATTAACAAAGTTATGGACTTGGAGGCATTATTTTTCAATGCGCCCTCGTATATATAGTTATATGTCACATTCATTGTTATATATAGTTATATGTCACATTCATTGTTATATGTCACATTCATTGTTATATGTCACATTCATTGTTATATGTCACATTCATTGTTATATATAGTTATATGTTACATTCATTGTTATATATAGTTATATGTTACATTCATTGTTATATGTCACATTCATTGTTATATATAGTAATATGTCACATTCATTGTTATATGTCACATTCATTGTTATATGTCACATTCATTGTTATATGTCACATTCATTGTTATATATAGTTATATGTCACATTCATTGTTATATGTCACATTCATTGTTATATATAGTTATATGTCACATTCATTGTTATATATAGTTATATGTCACATTCATTGTTATATGTCACATTCATTGTTATATATAGTTATATGTCACATTCATTGTTATATGTCACATTCATTGTTATATATAGTTATATGTCACATTCATTGTTATATGTCACATTCATTGTTATATGTCACATTCATTGTTATATGTCACATTCATTGTTATATATAGTTATATGTTACATTCATTGTTATATATAGTTATATGTTACATTCATTGTTATATATAGTTATATGTTACATTCTATTGAGGCGTATGAAAATTTAAAGAATGCCTGGTATCGTCTACACAGAGAGGCACACAGAAAAAGTATAACAGTATAGAACAAGAGGAAGACCACACAGAAGATGAAGGATAGCATCAAGAATAGTGTTAAGAAAATAAATAACAGCCTACAAAGTGCATTAGAACAAGATCACTACCCCTCCTCCCAACCTGCCACCAATACTTCTATAAAGAAGTAAATGGAGGAAGAGTAGAAGGAAATGGGTCCAGACCAGATCTGGAGAAAACCTGGGAAACTGTAATACTGAATAAACGAGTGATATAGACTAGGAGAGAGATCAGAGCAAATTTTGGACACGTCCGATGAAGATAATATTTGTTTTCGTTCACCCGCTGTCAAATTCAGGTGGAAGTCATGACGCCTGCTATTGCGCTTCTGATTGAGTTTTGCGTGAGGCCTACTTACCATTTTACCGGTGTCCCTCACCATGCGGTCTGGCTCGCCGTCTTCAGGGGTACTTTCAAGTGTGATCGTTACAAGAAACCTGTTGTCCACGAAACCTTGCCTGAGTCCTCGTACCATCGGTACTTTTACGGCCGGTGTTGATTAGTCAAGTGTGACTTCTCTATCAGATTTCCTGCCTTTGGTAAGGTCGTTCCGTACGCATCGTATGATAGACTACAGCCAACTCTAGATAACTTGGCCAGACAACTGACCGGGGATTCCCTGACCTAGATCAGAAAAGGGGCTGGAAATTACAGATGTTTGATTGAACACTGACGTATTTTTACTTCAATTCTGTGAGTCTATGAGTTATTTATTGGTGGAAAATATTCATATATATTTATTATTGTTAAACTTAAATTGTTGCTAATGTAACTTCGATTTAGCATTTTGTATTGATTTAAAATGAATTCGTCTTATACACCAATAGTGGAATGCGAGGTCCGTGGTGTAGTTGGTGTCTGATTTCCATAATTCTTACCTGAGTCCGAAGGTCCATAAGTTTATACTTGGCTCTGGATAAACACTCTTTAATACCGTATATTTGGGCATGGATCTGCGCCAAAGAGCATTTACTACTTTGCTGACTGGGTGAGGTCGTTCCAGTTTAGAAGTATTCACAACCCTTCTAGGGCTAGTCATTGGACGGTCACTTTTCTTGCAGTCATTGCACTTTAACATTCATTTTTCGCCGTACATTTGGGATTTATGATCTTCTCCTAAGAGTATGTCTATAATATGCGGTCTTTCTGACCATATGAGGTCGCTCATAAAGATAATCCTCAAATGAGTAATGAGCAAAAAAAAACAATGAACATATTTCCCTCTGTAGCAAACTGTACATATGTTTCTCGATGTCATATTTTAGTACAAGTTTCTGATATATTTATTATATCATTTATAGCATCATCATCATCAAGTAGCTTGTCACTTCCGGAACCTGGCTCCCATGACAGCAGTCATGAAAACTCTCTGTTCTGTGCAAGTTGTCCGGCGTCAGCAACAGTCATTCTCAGATCGTCAATAACATCTTGCATCCATCGTCTTCTTGTTCTTCCTCTTGTTCTTCTTCAGGCCCATTTCTTCCAAAATTATTTTCTCTGGGCACTCATGTCGTTTGATGTGTCCGAAATATTTAATTTTCCTTGTTTTTATGCTTTGTAATAAATAGCCAACTCTCTTTAATATCAAGCTATTGCAGAACAGAAGCATTTATTCGTTTCTCTGTCCATGATATTCTAAGTACTCTTCTGTAGGATTCAAAGGCATTAATGATCTTCTCTGCCGCTTTGTCAATGTTCCATGTCTCACAACCATATGTTGTCAATGTTCCATGTCTCACAACCATATGTTGCCAAGGAAAAAACGCAGTCTTTATTAATTATAAGACTAGGTATATTTATATTTTCTCCACACAGTTCCTTTGATTTGGAAGGTAATAAAATGTGTTCATTCGACTCACTATGTGTGAATAACGTCAAGTTTGTGGAAGCTGGTTGCTGGTTACTCGTATAGATATTTGGTTCCTGCATACAAGACCTTCACCTTGACATTTTCTTCAGATGATTCTGTTATCAACAGTGGCTTTGAAGTGAGTGGTTACTTTCGTGATTGGCTGTTTTATTTTATGTTATTGATTGGCTGTTTTATTTTATGTTATTGATTGACTGTTTTATTTTATGTTATTGATTGGCTGTTTTATTTTATGTTATTGATTGGCTGTTTTATTTTATGTTATTGATTGACAATCCATTGCGAAGGCACCCACTGCTATGTTCAAATTAGCAAAGCGTGTATGGGAAAATAGGGCACTCACAAGAAATACCAAGACACGAGTATATAAGACATGTGTTCTCAGCACTCTGCTGTATGGTAGTGAGACATGGACCATATATACCAGACAAGAACATCACCTCAACACCTTCCACATGCGCTGTCTCAGGCGAATATATAACATCAGATGGCAGGACCACATCTCCAATATAGAAGTCCTGGACAGTGCTGGCATTACAAGTATGTACACCTTGCTGAGTCAGTGACGTCTGAGATGGTTGGGCCATGTGTGATGTATGAGCGATGGTAGAATTCTAACGGGTCAGCCAATGCATGTAGACCTTGCTGAGTCAGTGACGTCTGAGATGGTTGGGTCATGTGTGCTGTATGAGCGATGGTAGAATCCTAACGGGTCATGTAATGGGTGCCGTAAGAAATAAGGGTTTCTGGTTCAAATCCAGAGTTTGGTAATTTGGTTGTTTTCCGGAAGTCCTAATAATTGTTCTCTTGTCTATTTATTGATCATAGAATCTGACAAATGGATTGAGAAATTATTAGAGAAAGTGAAAGAGAAAAGCGAAAAACAAAATCAATATCTCAATGTGACAAAAACAAAAATAATGACAACAGATAAAACGAACATGACAAAAAATATTTTTATCATATGAGAGAAAATAGAAAATATGAACAGTTTTGAATATCTTGGTTCACTGCTAACAACAGATGGAAATGTGAACAGTTTTGAATATCTTGGTTCACTGCTAACAACAGATGGAAATGGGATGAAGGAAATTAAAAGAAGACAAACATGGCTTTACAAAACATTAAACAACTCAAAGAGAAAAATGTGACCTTTAAAGCATGTGCAAATCTGGCTAAGAGTGTCGCATGGGATGAATTCTGCAGTGGGCTATGCGCTGAGAAGTCCCTGTCGACGTTCTGGAGATTTCACCAGCGCATGAATGGTACTGCAAGACGTAAATGCATCCGGGATTTCCAATGCACTGACTCGGTCTGGCAGAAGTCAGACGAAAATAAGGTCACAGCTCTTCTCCAACGCTACATACAGCAGACAGACCACAATGACGAGGCAGAAAGACTCATGACACAGGGGGCCATAGAAGAGCTGTGCAGCGCTGTTGTGTTGGATGAAGAGCTGTGTATCACTCCGGAGTCATCAGGACAACACTGAAAACGTCTGGAAGCACTGCGCCAGGGCCTGATGACATTCGATACAAGGATATTACTGATTTATCAAAAGACGACATCGAGGGACTGGTAAGAAAATTCAACGTCAGCATCCAGGACGGTGAGATCAGGGAGGAGTGGCTTCATAGCTACATACTACCATTGCCGAAGCCCAACAAAGATCACTCTCAGATAGCCGGCTACAGAATCATTGCATTGCAAAACACGACAGGCAAGCCTCTTGAGAAAATCGTGGCACGTCGACCGGCATGGGACCTCGAAAGTCGTCATATCTTCCCACCAACTCTTGGAGGTTACAGATCTGGGAAAGAAACATGGTGCAACGCTGCGGTCTTCGCCTATGATGTCTTCGAGGGTTTCTATGCAGGTATTGAAACATTTGCAGCAATGGTGGACTTGGAAGACGCATACAACAGAGTGCCCTATGATTATCTTATGCACCAGCTCATCAAACTCCAGGTGCATCCTCTATACATAAGATGGATAGCTGCTGCGCTGTTCAAAGGAAGGTTGTACTGCGATGTGGTGGTTGGTTTTCTGAACCGGTGACTGTACATTCCGGTCTCCTCTCTCCCTGTCTTATTCAATATATACACGGTGTCAATCACAGAACAACAACTCGATTGCAGAGGTAGAACTCTGTCATTTGCTGATGACATCCTAGTGTATAGACAAAGGAAAGACAGGGATGCAATTTCCGGTGAGATACAGAGGGAACTCGACCGCAACACAGACTGGTGTGATGTCTCTGGTGCACTAGTTAACCCTACCACAGCAGCAGTGACATGGTTCTCACTCAATAATCACACCGTTAACGCATGTACGCCTAGTGTGAAACTTCGCGTTATTGTTTTGCCCGTAGATAAATCGATGAAATTTTTGGGTGTGACATTTGACCGCAGCCTGTGTTTCCGGAACATGTTGAGTATGTCATTGTCAAGGCACGCAAAGGTTTGGCGGCAAATGAGAGTCATGACGGCTGTTAACGTCGAGCAACGACTGCTTGTCATCCTGTATCAGACACTGGTCCTCTCCACCATTGAATATGCAATGCCATCCTCACTGTCAGCAAAACGAAAGACTGGAGGAATACAGAACGAGCTTGCGCATCATCCTCGGTTGCACAAGGGATACACCCTGTGTGGCGATGAGGCTTCTCCTGGATTTTCCCATGGAGTATAGACTCAAGATAGCTAGAGCACGTGCCTATCTCAAAATAAGTACCAAAAAGGATCAACCATTGCATGAACAGCTCAGCACCAGTGGTGGAAATCGGCTAAAGCGGCGCAAGGCATGGGTTGGCCGTGCCGCAGATACTGTTCATCTAGTATGCGGGCTCAATAATATTGACTATGGGGAAGAATGAATACCGATGCTTCCAATATACTGGAACACTTTTTCAACCATCATTAAATTTGACAAAGGTTGCAGAGAGGAAATCCCGTGGCGTTGAATGCAGACGTGGCGTTGGATGCAGACGACGTGATTTACACTGATGGATCGGTAGTTCGTCATGAAAAGTCTGCATGGGACTTCTCTGCAAGCTCGTGTGACAGAGTGGTCAAGGAAGCCAGTGGTGCATTCAGTTGACAACAAGCAGCATGACAATGGAGGTACTGGCGGTGACCAATGCACTACTCTGGCTAGAGTAAAAAAACTACACTCATGCGTGCATTCTGAGTGACTCATTGAGTATGATCCGAAAGGTGGAGGCCGGTTCGGTGCGTAGAAAATGGACTGAATCACTGCAGGCGTCAACAATTTGCAGAATTACACTTGTCTTTGTTCCGGGGCACATGGGTGTCGTTGGCAATGAGAGAGCAGACAGGTTGGCTGACTCTGCCGCCATATCAGAGGGCCAGCCAATGGAACAGAGCTTACATCGTGAACGTCCTCATAGAGCGTGGCCGCAAAGAAGATCTTCATCTAAACCAATCCACGTCAACTACTAGATTGCGAGAACTGGGTTTGAAGATTGGTATAGCAAGAAAAGAACGGTACAACAGGTATACGAGTAGGCTCATCAATCAAAATAGAACTGGTACGGTCAGTCGCTGAACGCTGTTGGAGATATTGCGAAGGAGATCGGAGCACCTATGGACATGTCCGAGTGCAATGAAGATATTCCAAACTGAAACTGAAACTGAAACTAAACAACTAAAAAACAGTATGGAACGGAACTGATAAGAAAACAACAATCAGAATACTAAGAGCATGCATATTCCCAGTGACAACGTATGGGTGTGAAACATGAACGTTTAATAAGGCAGTGGGAAAATATATATGTGCTTTTGGGGTCAAAGGCTCATGAGGTCATGGTGGTAACATGAGCCAGGGTTAGCGAGGGCGCGCTACAAGACCCTGCCCCTAACCTCCACGCGGTGACCCTGGAAACAGACTATGGTTCTGGTCTGGCAAAGAGGGGCAGGGATCGGGGAGAGAAAACTACTGGTAGGGGTAGCGGTGCAAGTACGGAAACACGATAAAGATACATACAAAGAAAATGCACAAATCTCCTGACCGATGTCCAACAAGATATTGCCCAAGTCCCTGAACGCAAAGAAACAGAAACGAAACGTCTCAGACATGGATGAGAGGTGCATCCAGTGACCAAACGTATGCCCACGTAGGGAGAAGCTCGAAGCCCTGAGGAGGGGCAAACATTGCCAGCCCGTCGGCAAGAATAAATAAGACAGGACCGTAACGAATAAAAGTCTACCCTCGTGTTGGTGCGAGAGAAGATTGCAGCTGACCTAGCATTGGTAGCCTGGTGCAGACACATGTACTGGGCAAGGTTTGCCGAGCGCAAAAGAACAAGTTGCGTTTAGTGCATAACGAAACTACCCGCCCTGGGAAAACCGTGCAAGGTACTGTGCAACTAAAAATTAACATCCCCGGAAGAACTGAGGTTGGTGATTCCTAACGGGACTGCCAGCCATGGGGCAACCGGGCAATGTTCGATTGCAGTCGTAACTAACATCCCCGGAATAACTGGGGCGGGTGATGGCGGCGAGCGCAAAATCCTCAGTTACGCTGATAGCGCCGACTGAAACGACCCTCTACATTGTTTGTACTCGGCCCCATGCCAGTGCTTTCGACGTTAATTGCAAATTGCCACGTACCAATGCGCGTCTAGAAAAGGCCGAGAATGTTCCTTCTTCGGATCAGACTCAAAAATGTACGGTAAAGCAAGGCCGACAATGTACGGACCTGACAGGAAGTCCGGGTCTGAACATTGGCGAAGGCCGATACTTTACACGGTGTCTTATACGAGTAAGACGCCGTCCGAGGATAAGCTTACAAGCCCCGAGAAATATTTCTCAGTCAGAACGGGCATGAACAGCGTAACTCACTGTCCCGGCGTAGATCACAAAGCCCAAAATACGGCAAAGCTGATCGTACCCTAGGGAAAGCTCAGCCTAGTAAATCAAAAGCTGGCTGAAAACGAACACCCCACCGAAGGATAAGCAACTGGGCTTCAATAGGTGCTGAAGGCTGGTGCACGTACATTACGTTCGGACGTTTGGCTGTTTATATATCACAATGAGAATGATTAAAACAGGCCTAGAACGATCGAAGAAGAAGAAGAAGATATATGTGCTTTTGAATATGAGTTTCACAGAAGTGTCCTTCGTATATCTTGGACAGAGAAGAGAACAAATAGATCTATCCAGAAAGAACTCAAAATCAAAGAAAACTGGCTGATGCTGCAAATAAGAATGAAATAATTGAGATATTTTGGACATATAAAAAGACATGATGGGCTGGAGAAGACCATCATGGAAGGGGGCATACCGGCAAAGAGAAGAAGAGGAAGACCATGGAGAAGATGGATTCAGGATTTAACTGATGGTCTGAACGTGACGGCTGCAGAGGCAGGACATCTGGCCTATGAGAGAGAAGTTCCGGAGGACTGTTGGGGTGGCAAAGTTCTGCTCAGGACAAGCTATTTGATGATGGTTGTGAGAATCCCAAAAGACATTCTATATAGCCAACTCGCAACTGGTACTAGACTGCATGGGCGCCCATTATAGAGCTTTATTGACACTTGCAAGCGTGATTGACGCTTGCAGCATTGACAAAGAAAATCGGAAGCTGTTTGCCAAAGACAGGCATACATTGTGAGGACAGTGAGGATAGCTCCATAAAAGGAAGAGAAACGTAATCACATATGGCGCATACAAAATGATTTGGTTTTTTTTTTTATCTTTGGGGACGCTCTGAGTAGATTAGCCTATTCAGTTTACAAAATCGTAAAAACGCTACGCTGTCAGATTTCTAACTGTGTCAACAACAGATTTCTTACACCGCTACTCTAGCGACATCTCTTTACACTGCAACTCTAGTGACATCTCTTTACACCACTACTCTAGCGACATCTCTTTATACCGCTACTCTAGCGACATCTCTTTATACCGCTACTCTAGCGACATATCTTTACACCACTACTCTAGCGACATCTCGTTACACCACTACTCTAGCGACATCTCGTTACACCACTACTCTATCGACATCTCGTTACACCACTACTCTAGCGACATCTCTTTATACCGCTACTCTAGCGACATCTTTTTTACACCGTAACTCTAGTGACATCTTCATCAATTTTTATAAGTATCCATTTTCATCTGAGTTACTAAATAATTGTTTACTTGACAAGTTATTTGCAGCCAACTTTTTTCTCTCAATATTTTAAGGTATCTGTACAAATTGAAAACGTCCAGCCATGGTTAGTATTGGACGAAATAAGCGGTGTGGGGGACATCCTATCAGGATTGATATTCAGTGCCTCCAACCAATCTGAGTACAGGGACGAATGCACAAACGAACCATTGAGCTCAACTAGTTCTGATTCTTACTTTACAAGACTATTCTTCCCCACTACTTCTGCTTCAACCCGTCAACCAGCACGAGTAATTGAAGCTGATGACTCAAATAGCCGCCCGGATTTTATCAATGAACATTTTCATGTGATTCAGAGAATTATAGCAAGCGCCCAAGATCGTATAGGATACGCCTATGATCTGCTGACTGCTCTGTTCTAACGGTCAACCAATGATACACAGTCGTATATATCATACTATCGGACTATGCCACAAAATGACGTCAATATGAACAGAATAGTTTCATAAACTGAATAAAATTATGAGAGCAATGTTTTTGACTTGGCGTGACTTCTGTTTATGTTAACATTGAGTCTATGACATATATGCAATCAAAAAAGTGACATGCTTGCTGACGTAGGCGATCATGTGTATCCACAACTCTCTTTGCTTGGTGCATGTAATCAGTTCTGATGTCGATCTTGTGTCGAACCATGATGTCAGGCCATCCAACATCTTCTCCTTCTGTCTTCCACAATTTCTTCTTTCCTGAATTTTACCTGTTGTCACCAAATGTTCTAAACCTTCTCTTCGCATTATATGCCAGAAGAACCTTGATTGTCGGATTCTTATTCTTTTGATAAGGTTTCTTTGTGTGTAGGCCTGATTTAAAACCTCCCCATTTGTTTTCTTCACTGTCCATGGAATTTTTAGCATTCTTCTATAAAGCCCCATCTCTCTCTCTCTCTCTCGTTCGCTTTCGGCCATGTTTATCATTCTAATTGTAATATATGCACAGCCTTTGCCAAGAACGCAATTTTACGTCACAATGTTCAGTACCATTTGGAACTCTAGTGCTTATCCTTCGGTGAAGTGTCCGATTTCAACCAGCGTTTACTGGGTTCGCTCTCCGTTAGCCTTTTGCTGTCCCCAGCCAAACCCACAAGGCAGCAGGTTGCTATTTTTTTCAGAGGAGCGACCCATAGACGACCTGCCCTCCCGGGTTGATGAGCGTCATCTGCCCAGCTAACCCGTCTTTTTGTGGACAACTTGGTTTGCCTTTCGTCCAGTTTTTGTACGGTTTGCTCCGCTAGCCTTTGATTGTCCCCAATCAAACTACAAGGCAGCAGTAGCTTGTGCGAGCGGAAATGCGCACTGGCTTCAACCACTGCTGGGCTTTCCAGTTTTTGCACGTTTGGGTGATCCGCTCACCCTCATGCCTGCCACGCCTGCCTTGCCTGCTGCGCCATCTGCACCATCTGCACCGTGCACGTCTGCTTATCGTTGGGCCCACCCGTTCATCGTCTGAATGCGTGCTCGCTGTACCATGATGCCTGTCTCACCATTTCCGTCAGTTCTTACCGTTCTCACATTTGCTTGGGCTGTCCGGGCCGGGCCTGGGGCTTTGCTCGGTCCCCCACCCCTGAGATGGAGGGGGGGGGCAGGTTTTTCCCCATGTGGGCCCACCCGTGCATCGTCCGCATGCGTGCTCGCTCTGTCCTGGTGCCTGCCTCACTCCGCATGTGGGCTCGCTCTGTCCTGGTGCCTGCCTCACTCCGCATGCGTGCTCGCTCTGTCCTGGTGCCTGCCTCACTATCTCCGTCTTTTCTCACCGTACTCACATTTGCCTCTAGGCTGTCTGAACCTTGGGCTTAACTCGGTCTTAACTGGGGACCCGAGTTTTGCCTTATGTAGGCCCACGTCTCCTCACTGGATGCACCTCTCATCCTATGTGTTTATTTGTCCCCCCCCCCTTCAGGGCTCGGAGTTTTGCCGCGTGCAACTCAACTCGGGGCACTACCTTCGGACTCAGAGTTTCGCCTCATGTGGGCCGACGACTCTTCTCGGGATGCACACCTCATCCCTTGTTGTTTATCCATCCAGCTTTTCCATCGGCTGGAGAGACGAGCATTAATAGCCACTCTGGGATTCCGCTTATCTGTTTTGCGAGCGGATCCCATCTAGCGTGACTACCTCTGCATCTCTACCTATACCAGAGTAGCTCTCCTTCGATCCCTGCCCCCTTAGCCAGACCGGAACCAAATTCTGTTACCAGGGTCACCGCGTGGAGGTGGGCACAGGGTCTTGATTAGTGCCAGCTCCACTAATCCTGGCGCGGCGTTGTCCCCATGCGCCTTTAACCCCAAACCACATCTCTGTGGCTTCCAATGATCTTATTTATTGTTTGTTCATTGTCCATGATTTACTGCCATACATAAGTATTGGTTCAATATAGCACTGGAGTACTCGTTTTCCCAATGTCATTTGTAGTGAGTTCATGCAGAATGTGTTTTCATTTTCATAAAAGCTGCTTTCGCTTGAGCTATTCTACTTCTAACGAGAGATATTAGGGTGGCCATAAGTCCTCATTTTTGCTGACATCCTCATTTAACAAGTAAATGTGAGCTTCCGCAAACAATTTTGAAAATGTGTAGATTTGTCCGCAATTTTACAAGACAAAATTACCAGATTGTTAACTAACAAATGTGTTCACATAGGTGATTCAAAGTGCTGTGTTCAGTACTGCAATCTGGAGATATTTGCATCCACCTATAACAAATCAAGGATCATCCCCAAAAAGTGGTGTGTCTATATTGAAAACTGTAGGAGTAGTGAAATGTAACTCTGAAATCATGAAGATAGTAATAGTTCATCTTTGTTATTCCAGCAGACAATGCTTCGGTAGAAAGACTATTTTCTTGAATCCATATCCAATGGATGAATGAGAGAGATCCTGTTAGTGTGGATTCAGTCATCATTTTCAACTGTTAAATTTAATTTCAAACATTTCACATACAGAAAATTGATGGACATTTGATGCAAAATAAAAACATTCTAAAAAAGATCAGGTCATCAGAAAAATATATATAAAATACAATTTAAGTGGAATTTAATGTTAAGAGATGTGTCCTCATTTCGGAAGATCCAAATATGGCAACCCTAGGAAATTTAAACTTTCAAATCAAAAGGAAGGAGACATCCCCGCACAGAGGAGAAGAGGAAGACCCAGAAGAAAATAGATTCAGGATGTGATTGATGATTTGAGAATGACATCTGTATTGGCGGAACATCTGACCTATGAGACATCTGACCTATGAGACGTGTGACCTATGAAACGTGTGACCTATGAGACATGTGACCTATGAGACCTGACCTATGAGACATCTGACCTATGAGACATCTGACCTATGAGACATGTGACCTATGAGACATGTGACCTATGAGACATGTGACCTATGAGACATGTGACCTATGAGACATGTGACCTATGAGACATGTGACCTATGAGAGAAAGGATTTGCTGTTTTCTTCTTTCTCTATTCCTGTTTTGTCTGACAGTGTCATGATAAGACGTCATGATAAGACGTCATGATAAGACGTCATGATAAGACGTCATGATAAGACGTCATGATAAGACGTCATGATAAGACGTCATGATAAGACGTCATGATAAGACGTCATGATAAGACGTCATGATAAGACGTCATGATAAGACGTCATGATAAGACGTCATGATAAGACGTCATGATAAGACGTCATGATAAGACGTGTTGTTAGAGTGACAAAGTTTTACTCGGGACAAGCTAGTGGATGATGACTGAAAGTCAGTTGAAAGAACTATCTTCTTCTTCTGGGTTCTCACTAGATTGGGATTTCGGATTCTCTAATAAAGGCAGCCGTCTGTCTCAGATTATCAGCCACGCCATACAGTTTGTCTTGGACGCTGGTGTAAGTGGGCCACCTCTTTCTTCTCAAGTCTGCATACTGGGAGCAGTTCTGTAGGATATAATTCCTACGGTTTCTGCTTTCTCGTTTGTGCCGACCTCTTCCTGCAGTAAGTTTTGGCCACCCTCGTGATGGTTGGTCTGACATTCTTACTGCGTGGCTAAATCTCTGAGGCAGATTGGCGACCGTAAAATCCGTTATCCCATTCCTCATTGTGAGGGCTCGTTGCACCATGTTATGCGCCTTACAGCCTGGTGCATCCGTTTTCTGCAAGCATTTGTTTCGGGTTTGCATTCCCTAGCGGACACGTGCATCCGATTTCAATCAAACCTCCTTAGACGCCTCTTACGACATGCATGGCAGGTAACAGTGGTTCTATTCTTTACACCCCAAATTTGGGCCCTGTAACCACTCGGGCGGAAAGAACTATCAATACTTGCTACAGAAGTTGATGTCGCTAGACAATATTTGAGACAGGATAGGTCAAAAGAACTTCAGGATAGGTCAAAAATAAACAAGCTACATTAAATAACCTTGAAGTGTGGTCAGCAAAGTGGAATATGAAAATAAATCCTTCAAAGACCACTTACACTGTGTTCTCCCAGAATAACAAGGATTACAAGATAACGCTTAAAGTCAATGGGCAGAACCTTCCAGAAAATAAACCCCAACGTACCTAGGAGTCACACTCGACAGAAAGCTGACTTGGTGCACCCAGATCGAGAATGCTACGGCAAAAGCGAGACACAGGCTAACAATGATGCGTAAACTCGCAGGTTCCACATGGGAGCAAACAGCAGAATTCTCAAGACACTTTACTCTGGTAGAGTGCGACCGGTTCTAGAGTACGGTATGGCAGCGTGGAGCAATGCATCGAACAAGCAATTCGCAAAAGTGAGCAGCAGTCAAAACCGGCCTCTACGCATTATCACTGGAGCCATAAAGTCCACGCCCATCAAGGCGATGGAGACCATCACAGGCATCCAACCAATGACTGACCGAAGGGACAAGAAAGTAGTAGTACTTGCGGAAAAACTCAAACGGCTCAAATCGCATCCAATGCATGAAAGAATGTTTCAATCAGGAAAGTGGAGAATACAGAGATCTAACTCGTTAGAATCGTCTAACACTGACCACAGACCACCAGTCCTGTCCAAATGCAAGCTAAACCAATCCGGCAATCGACAAGTGCCCGCCATGGAAAACAAAAATGCCAGAACTAAGGAATCAATCCCAGGCATAATGAGCAAAAGGACCAAACGAACCTCGACAGAAAACTGCGTAGAAGAGTACATAGAATCAGAGTACCCTGAAAATGAGTGGACGCACGTCTACACGGACGGATCGGCAAATAACGCAATAAGCGATGGCGGAGGAGGAATAGTGCTTAAAATCTCCAAGAAAGTCACGGTCAAGAAAGCGATTGCAACCGGCAAATACTCGAATAACTACCGAGCTGAGGCAGAGGCAATCAAAAGGCGGCCGAAATGATCTTGGAGAGAAGAAACACTACACGCAACAAGGTCGTGATATTCACTGATGCTCTATCGGTCATCACGGCACTCAAATGCGTTGGCAAAACTGAGATGAATGAGCTCAAAACGTCCCTCGCTGAACTAACGAGTTCACTCAAACGCACTGTCATCCAGTGGATACCGTCACACTGCAACATTAAGGGAAACGAAGCGGCCGACAAGCTAGCCAAAGAGGGCGGGCGACTAACCCAGACTGATCTCGAGATCAGCTATGAGGAAGTCAAAACAACCATCGGTTCGCACTATCGAAGCAAGTGGGCAAAAGACCACCCGCAGTAAAAGACAGTGACGGTTACTATGGTCTCTCGCGCAATGAACAAGTTACCATATTTCGCCTCCGTACCGGCCACAACAAGCTCAGAGCCCACATGTTCCATAAATTTAAAATTGGCACAACTAGCCTGTGCCCATGCAATATGGCAGACATGACGGCAGAACACGTCTTGCAAGACTGTCCACGTTTAGCAGGTATACGTAAAGAGTACTGGCCACAACACACAGAGCTTCGCGAAAAGCTGTACGGAGGAACGGAGTCCCAAAAACAACAGTTAAATTCATGATAGAAGTTGGTCCATCAGGCTAGGCCGGGAACGCAAGAGAGAGAGAGAATGTAAAACTATGTAAGATTTTTGAATAAAAGTTAAAACAAAATTTGAAATCATATTTACGACATCAGATACATATTCAATGATCTACACCCAACCATAGCTTTTCAAACGACGTCTAATGTCATTGATTGTGAAGACCGTCACACACAAGTAGTCTATTGAATTAACCATATGACAAATTTATGTTCAAGATTAATCATGAGAAGGGAGCTAATCAAGTTTAGTATAGAAATCATTAATGTACAATATGAGTGTTGAAGGCAAGGGCACAAAATTCATACATTATATATATATATCATCAAATAGCTTGTTCTGAGCAGAACTTTGCCACCCTAACCAGTGCTGGATTAGCCTAGTAGCAGAAGTAGCAAATGCTACGGGTCCCGCGCTTCTATGGGGCCCCGCGCCTATGTGACAGAGATGAAAATGGAAAAAATAACCAGATGTTATTTCAAAAACACGCATTCTGTCTGAATTTTTAATGTCGTATGTGATGGTGCCGAATCCAAAGAAATCGAAACAGAAAATACAGAAGACGTGTCCCACTGTGTAGTGGATGAAAGCAGTGCTATAGAAGAATCATCATTACCAATACTACCATTAAGATCAGTAACTCTTCACGATTTAGCCACATTTTTCACAAGACAAACTGAAATCGAATGTACAGAAAGTCCTCCCAATTTAGCCATATCAACTTCAAGCCAAAGAGAGGCAGAAAGCACAGCACATGCTTCTAATGTAGTAACATCTTCTACAAGCCAAAAACACTACGAAAGTAAAATGTACTCCAACGATATTGGTGAATGGCCAAACAATTTCAATCGAGATTATTGGATTGTGAAAGAAAGTAGCGAAGTGCAACATATGAACAGTGATTTCTTGTCTTAAAAAAACAACATACAATAAAGAAAACAATCCACGATTTTGTCGAAAGTCGTTTTTCACATACACACATACACCAACAAACAAAACTCACGTGAGAGATTGGTTGTGTTATACAGATACTAAAGGACAACTGTTCTGTTTTGTTTGCAAAGTTATTGATTTAGGCTGTACCATAGAGTGACTGGTGTATTTGGAATACTCCGGCAGTTAAAATCTATTACAGCAGAAGAGGTCTTGAAAAGAACTCCAAATATTGTCAGCTCTTACCAAGAGGATTTGGAAGAAAGTCTAGGCGACGAACTTATGCAGTTCACTGAACTTCTTAAAACTAATGTAGCTGCTGCTATTAGCAACGAAAAGCATGAGGCTCTTGAACTGCAATTTTATAAACTTAAAATGGAAAATTCATTAGAGTCGTGTTTCCCAAATGTAGAAATAGTCTTACGAATTTACTTGTTTTTAATGATTACTAACTGCAGCGAAGAAAGTTCTTTTCGACATATAAAGCGTATTCGAGCGTATAAAAAGTGAGTTCAGGAACATGATGGGACAAGAATATAAAAATAACCTCACCTTAATGAACATTGAATGTAATTTACTTAGAGAAATTAATTTGTCTAGTGTTATCTCTAAATTTGCTCACATTAAATCGAGACAAGTTTGTTTGTAAAGGTTGTGTTTTATTTTATTATCATACAAAATCTAGGGCCCCGAGCTAAAATTTGCTACGGGCCCCGCGCTAGCCTAATCCGGCACTGACCCTAACACTCCTTCGGAATTTCTCTATATCATAGGCCTTTACAGTCGTCGTGCTCAAATCATCAGTTTCATCCTGAACCCATCTTCTCTGTTGTCTTCATCTTCTCCTCTTCGTCGGGATGCCTTCTTCCATAACGATCTTTTCCAATCCTTTGTATCTTTTTATATGTCCAAATTACTTCAATTTTCTTATTCTTATTTCAGCCAGTTTTCTTTGATTTTGAGTTCTTTCTGGATAAATATATTTGTTCTCTTCTCTGTCCTTGATATACAGAGGACTCTTCTGTAACATTTATATTGAAAAGCACATATATGCTTATTCACTGCTCTGTTAAATGTCCATGTTTCACACCCATACTTTATCACTGGGAATATGCATGCGGAGGGACTAGCTGATGACAGAGTTGTGTGGAAAGCCAAATTACGGAAGGGCGCAGAGTCTCTTGAGAAGAGACTTATGTACGAGCTGAACAACAAGAGAGAAAGCGAAAACTCAGAAGTTGTCACAGTAAAACACTTGCCTATTGACCGTCTGTAAAGATGAAAAGGGCCATATACATATATAGTATTCTGATCTTTGTTTTCGTATCAGTTGCCTTCCATGACGTTTTTAATTGTTTAATTGTTTAATTTTTTGGAAGTTTTTATTTGTTATTCATTTAATTTCCTTCATTTCAATTCCATCTTAGTTAGCAGTGGACCGAGATAGTCAAAACGGTTTACATATATATATAGTATGTATCTATATCTCTTTTTCTTTTCTTTTGTCGTCACACTGTTACCGGGTTGTTGCCCAGTGTCGTGGTTTTTGTTTTTGTCTTGCGCAATTGTTATTTTCGCTCTTTGACAGGATTCTGCTATGCCATCTAACCATCTTTTTCGTGGTCTTCCTCTTGTCTTCTTTCCTGATGTTCTGTTGTAGGAGGCTCTGTATACTGTGAAGTTTGGATACATTCTTATTAAGTGGCCAAACTACTTCATTCTTTGTTTCTCAGTGTAATTCAAGCAAGGTTCTGTGCCAACTTTATTTCTTATGCTAATGTTGGTGATCACTTTTTCTGGTGTTGTTGGTAACTTTTTGTAGGCATCGCATTTTACGTGCTATTATTTTTTTCGACTGTACTTTGCTCATTGTCCATGTTTGGCTCTGGTAACATATAGTAGGGAGAAGTCTGAAGCTTTAGAGGTAGTGTGCTCGATCACACCTAAAGCGAATCTGGTTCAAACATTGCGGCTGGCAGTTTGGAAGCAAATTCGTTCCCGTGGTATTTACGAACTATAAAAATATTCCTCACTGTTCAGAAAGCAATGGCAAACTACGGAATTTATAAATAGTGCTTAGAAAATAAAAAAACTCGTTTGCTGTGGCTGATGTCTAAGTCTTCTAAAGGATATGCTACAATTTTCATTTTCAACACAGAGTAGACGTGAAAATGTTGTTGATCATCCGTTGTTTAGCTATCAGTGAGATGTTTGGGTGACTTAACAATGGGGCTAGCAGGTAGATTACAGCATTTACTTTTATGTACTCTACCCGCTATCATATGTTAATGCGATGAAAGAGTTGAATGAACAGATCAAATGTATATCAACATTAAAAAATGGCAGTCATCATTGTTGCAGTATGCTGTGAGAAAACTGCGTTTAAATTTCAAATTACGAAATCAATGGGGGACGCAATAGATGACAAACGAGAGGACATATTTTAGACATCCTAACGTCATGATGCAGAAAATTGCCCAAATCGAAACTGAGAGTCAAGTTCCCAGGGCTGACTTTGTGAATATCCCAAATCTAAAAACTGCAATCGGCACAACACGATACCGATGATGAGAAACTTGCCAAGTTGAAAAATCAGTAAGATCTAGCGACTTATGAACACAAACCTAGCGACATATTATTCCGAGTTGACAACAATGTTGCAGACGCATATTATTGTGAGAGCTAGATTTCTAAATTATAAACAATTAGAACAAAATATGTCCAACTTCTAATCATCATGAAACAGTGATCGCTACATTTAAACATTTGGATTTTCCTAGAGTTATTTCTTACTAACATCAGCGGACAATGCTTCATTGTTTTAATCATTTATTAACATAAATATGGCACGACCTCACCGACCTGGTGAGCGGATAAGACTCAAAGACAGAATCATCGATAATATATCAAAGTCCATCAAATCGGTTTGTATTTACTTTTTTATCATTATTGTGGTACTAATTATGTTAGCTATCTTAACGTAGATCATTGTATACATCTGTATATCTTTCTAAACTAGAACTGTATTTCAAGAAGGGCCGTAAAATGAATAGATTATGACAGAAAGAGAAATGAATTGACATGTCACAAATACTAGTCACATTACAAACCTTTCACTTTCAGAGCATAAACATAAACATGAAAGAGTCTGAACGTAAATACTAAATTCTGTTTAAAAGAAAGTCGTTCGATCACAGTGACAAAGTCAATAGACAGACCTGACTAAAGCTGATACGAAACGCATAAACATTAATATGTGCACTCACGAAATATGTGATAAGGATTTAAGGACGATGGGGAAAAATTAAAAAATTAACATTTTGGAATGCCATTACTCAGAGACTCAGATTTGTATTGATTATTTGGTTATTTCAATCAATGATCTAATATATGCTGGAAAACGATATTTAACAATTTGGAGACACATTATTAGTGGAAGCATTAATGGCTGGCTCACAGTTTCTTCATATTCTTCTCTCTTCATAAGCAACATATTCATATTGTAAATAATAGGAATTCTATTTTCCAATAAGAGTGTAATTCCTTTGTTCACATTCATACTGACATATTCTTCTTCTTCATTGTCTTCTACTTCACCTTTCAACTTGGGTGATAGTTATTTTTTGCTTTCTGACAGCATTCTGGTATGCCATCTAACCATATTTTTCATGGTCTTCTTCTTGCCTTCTTCCCTGATGTTCTTTATGAAGACTCTGATACTGTGGATTTTCGTTCATTCTTATTAAGTGGCTAAACCACTTCATTCTTTGTTTCTCAATGTAATTCAAGCAAGGTTCTGTGCCAACTTTCTTTTTATGCTGATGTTGGTGACTGTCTTTTCTGGTGTTGGTAACTTTTCTCAGACTTGATTTCACATGTAGTTATTTTTGCTACTGCACTTTGCTCATTGTCCATGTTTGGCTCGGTAATCATAGAATAGGTAGGAAAAAGGCTGGTGATCATGTGTTGTTTAACTGTTAGAGAGATGTTTGGGTGCCTTAACAACAGGGCTGGCTGGTAGTTTACATCATTTGCTTTTTGCACTCTAGCCTCTATCTCTCTGTCTAGTCTCCGTCATCTGTTGTTTAGCTGTCAGTGAGATGTTTGGGTGCCTTAATAATGGGGATTGCTGGTACATCACAGCATTTACTTTTTCACTCTATTCTTTATCTATCTGTCTAGTCTTGGATTTTTGGTGAATATGCTTTCTAAGTATTTGAAATCTTGCACTTGGTTGATTCTATAGCCATTCTTTCTGCTTTTTTTTTTATCCTCCTCTGCTTTTTTTTTTATCCTCCTCTGCTTTTTATCATTAGGCGTTGCAGGTTTAACTGATGATTGGTTTCCGAGATAGTATACGCTCGGTGCTTGATATCCGAGATAGTGCACGCCGGTTGCTTAAATATGCTGTAGTATTGTGAGGTTTTAAGATGTCTGTAACTCCATCAATCCATCTTTTCTTGGTCTGCCCTTCCTCTTGATGATTCCATTTTCAAGTTGTACGCTCTTTTTCTAACTAGGCTGCAGTTTTCACTCTTGGGCAGCCAATGCCAAATTGTAGAATCTGCATGTGTTCTGTAATTGTGGAAGACTAGTGTAAAGGGTATTATGAACAGATGGGTGTGGTGGGAGGAGTTCTTGTCTAGCTTTATGTAGTCCAGGATATTCAAGCAAGATATGATGTACTGTCTCACATGAATGACTGCACTTTCGACAGTGTGGTAGGTGTGTGGGGTTTATTATGTGTAGGTGGTAATTCAGTCCAACATGTCCTGTTCTTAACTGAAAAATAGTGCTTTGATCTTTTTGTTGTAGCAGATTTATATTGTCCTTAGTGTTTGGTCTATTCATCTCTGCGTACATCTTAGTGTTTGGTCTATTCATCTCTGCGTACATGTCCCGAGCAGTCCTCCCTATAACCCATTAGAGTCACTGTTTTTCAATGAATCTAATAGCAGATGTTGTTCCAACTGTTCTTCTATTGTCATTAACATGGATATTTAGTTTTTTTTTAACATGTATTTCTTTTGTCTTGGTTAGATCCAGGAGCTTGTCTACTACCAGTACAAGGATTCTGTGTTGACAGGATCTAATGATGGTGTCATTCTCTATGGAATAATCATCTGTGCCACAAGCTGTGTGAAAATTTGGGACCATACTTTGCTTCATGGGTAAATATCATTCTATCGGGGTCTCCTGTGACATAGAGCTAGGTCATTGAGACATAGAGATCGGGCGTCTCTCATGCCAAAGGTACCAGGTTCACTCCCTAGTGGAGCCATCTGGATATTTTTCCAGAGATTCCTGATCTCAGTGTAGGTGAGCTCGAGTTCCTAGTCCTATCAGAGACGGACGATAGACATAGGTCCTGTGTTCAATTTGAGCACTTAAAAGAACTCTTGGTAGTTAAAAATCGAGAAGAGCAGGCTGGAAAGTTGCTGCCTCGCTATTCATTAAAAGATTGAAAATAATAATTCCTGCAAAATATTTTCACCATCTTCTAAACTACATTGGGGACCGTCGCAGGAGCTACGGAGTTTGTGCACTGCAGCTGAGATCTTCATGTGTAAGAAAGAGATTGAAGCACACATAGTTACTCACCGAAGTGCAATGATGATGGTCCTATCATATTATTCATCAGTGTGGGAGTTAGTATCATTCTATCGTCAGTGTTGAGGTTGAGGCCATTTTGCTGCCTCCATTAGTTCTATGGGACTTGGTTTACTGGAGCCGTTGTTGTTTCTGGCTCTCAGTTGATGCTTGAAGATCCTGAATGGCAGGTTATGGTGTGAATGCATGTCATCTATAGAGGTTTCTAATCTTCAGAGACTCACATGGACTTGGTCATGCAGGTTTTCACGGCAACAGGAGAGCAGACATGCTTGCGTCGATTGTTGGGGAGTTTAATATAGTTAAGAGGAATGTACTTTGGTCTCTTGACGACCTACTGTTGGATGAGGACACTAAAATTGATGTTGAACCAATCCAGCGATTTAGGGAGTTTGGAATTACACATTGTACAAGTAGAGATGGTTGCTTGAGGGAAAAGAGAAGTGTGTTTAACCAGCAAGCCACAGGAACCATCATTATGCATACCCTTCAAAATCTCTTGGAGGAAACTGAGCACCTATGGGTCTGCCCAGAGTGCTGTGATGTCAGTTCATTAACCAATAACCAATGAGAGATATACTGTGGAGATTAAAGCACTTATGGTCTAATTTGTTTGATGTGCAGTGATGATGATCTGACAACTAAACTATTCTTTTGTGTGTCGGGGAACTTCTCAGGTAGTTCGATCACTAACTTTTCTAATTACAATTTTAATTTTCTTATCGTGGTTGTTCATTAAAAAAATTGAATTTTGTTCCGCCATTGAGCATGTCCATAATCAAGTCCCGCTAAGCTAGTTAAACTCTTATGTTATCTTCTTCTTCAAACGCTCCATATCGACCACTTCCTAACCACTCTATGTGATTTTTATGTGATCTTAGCCTTAGAGTGATTGTATGTTGTGCGTTATGGGCCTACAAGTAGGCAGTATATCTGATTTATTCGATATTTTTTATTTACTAGAGTAACTTCCTAGGTCATACGTTAGCCCCCTTTCGCCGAGTGGTTACCGGGGCAAAATTTGGGATGTAAAGAATAGAACCACTGTTACCTGCCACGCATGTCGAGGTGCACTAAGGAGGTTTGGCTGAAATCGGATGCACATGTCCTAAACATGTAGAAGTCTATGCATGTAGGGGCCTACCAAACCAATGTGCAACGTATATACGTTCTTGGCAAGATCAAACATATCACAAAGAGTGTTTAAAAATTGGTCGAAGAACGAGCATGAAGAAGAAGTCCTCTTGCGACATGCCCTGTAGGTTGCATTGGTACTATTCTTTGCTTCCCTTGCAGGCCCCAGCATCATACAGGCTAGGTTATCTTAAATCTGTTATTCTCCCGAGTGGAGCACCAAGAGTGATATCAAATTCTCATCAAAGTCTTGCTCATTCTCAGTTAATTTACTAGTTCATTGTTCCGACAGAACAACAGTAGAAAGTTTTCTCAGTTGTATGTTCATTTATACTTTCATTCACATTCGGAAGAGGAGCATCTGTCTGATTGGATTAGAGTGGGAGACCCATGTTCACTTCACGATAAGGCCAAGGACATTTTCTGTTGTGGGCATAAATGAAAAATCCTAACCTGAACAGCTGTCGCGAAGACTGCAGTAGCCATGCAGCCATTAAATTCCTCAGGCTCTCGTCCCACCTGTCCTACACTGTCCTAAAAGTGGTACTGCTGGCAGCAACAACATTTTTTTGTTGTTGTTTTTTTATTCACATTTGTTGCTCACTTAGTTAACTCATTGTGGACTAAATGCCACATTATATGACATTTTTTAACTCTAAAAACATATTTGCCCTGGTCTACTAAGAGTTAACATAGGAAAACTTACAAAGTTCATACATGCAAATCGTTAACCTGTCTAGAAGGATGAGAAAAAAAAAGACTCAAGCTTAAGTGCCTAGTTCTGTTATTTCAAGGTTAGTTGACCCGAAGGGGGCTGGGGCTAACATACATTTCCCCAAATAAGGAGGCCTCTGTGCTATAGAAGTTAGGTGCTCACTTCTTGTTCAAAAGGTACTTTGTTCGCTCCCTTGTGGAGCCATCAGGATATTTTCCAGAGATCCCTGATCTCAGTGTAGGTAAGATCGAGTTCCTAGTCTATCGGAGACGGCCGAAAAGCGTAGGTCCTGTGTTCAATACGAAACACAGGATATAGAGAACACAGAAAAACGGGCACTTCACAATTGAGAAGAGTAGGCTGGAAATTGCTGCCCTGGCAAAATTCGTTAGAAAAATTCAAAAATAAAATTCCTACAAAATCTTCTACATTACATTGGGAACCCTCACAGGTGCTGCGGAGTTTGTGCACTGCAGCTGAGATCTTCCTGTGTAAACAAGAGATTGGAGTACACGTACTTACTCAAAGTGCAATGATGATTGTCCAATCAATCAATCATTGTTAAATGTCCATGCTGCACACCCACATGTTTTTCTACTACCTTGTTAAATGTCCATGCTGCACACCATATGTTTTCCCATTGCCATGTTAAATGTCCGTAGATGACATTATATGATAAAATATTCTCTTCATTTTGTCCTCCGCAGATTAAAACATGTTATATGTGGATACTGGCGTGTGGTCAAACAGTTGTCCCCTCATGCAATGGTCAAGGATATTGAGATGCTTGTTAATGTAACTACAGAGTTAGGAAAAGGTAAGAGAAATCATATATGTAAGCTCATGTACCAGAATGGTCAAGGTATCCAGTGGTGCATTTAGTATGACACCACCAGCATGACAATGGAGTTACTGGTGGTGACTAGGGGACTACTCTGGCTGGAGTCTAAATCTATACTCATGAATGCATTCTGAATGATTCATTGAGTATGATCCGAAAGATGGAGGCTGGTTTGATGTGCAGGCAATGAACTGAATCACTGCAAGCATCAACAATTTGCAGAATTACACTTATCTTCGCTCCAGGGACATGGGTGTCATTGGCGTAAAAAGAACAGATAGGCTGGCTGGCTCTCCCACCATATCAGAGGGTCAGACAATGGATAGAGCTGACATTTTGAACGCCCTCAAACCAATCCATGTCAACTACTAGATTGCAAGAGCTAGGAATTGAAGATTGGAGTGGCCGAAAAGAATAGCACAACAGGTATATGAGTAGACTCATCAGTCAAAATCGGACTGTTACTCTCAGTCGCTGGATGCTGTTGGAGATATTGCGAAGGAGATCGGAGCACCTATGGACATATCAGAGTGTAGTACAGATATTAGCGGAACACATAAAAACAATGTACTGTAGTTTTACAATAACGATATAGCAACAGCGTTTTGACCAAAGGCCTTTATCAAGCAAAGGGTACAACATTAGTGAAGAAATTCACTTCTTACACAGCACAGAACATATAGAATCATACTATAAATTGCTAAAAGCTCTAAAATGAAAATATGTGACTAAAAACAAATAACAAAATAAATGCAAAGAAACTAGAAGTAGAAAAAAGAAGATAAACAATAAAAATCGAATATATTACATATATACATTTAACATATACACATATAGAATATGGAGCATGAGAAGCGAAAGTACTAAAAGCATATGAATGTAGTGTGTTGTCCATGAGGTCATAGAATCCATATCTTCTTCTTTTGTTGTCACACTGTTACCATTTTGTTGCCCAGTGTCATGGTTTTCTGTTTTGTCTTACGCTGTTCTGGTGGCTTGGGTGATTGTTATTTTAGCTCTTTCACAGAATTCTGCTGTGCCATCTAACCATCCTTTTCGTGGTCTTCCTCTCATCTTCCTTCCCGATGTTCTGTCATAGAAGACTGTATATTGTGGAGTTTGGGTGCATTCCTACCAAGGTACCATATAAATATATAAAATGATTCTCGAGAGCAAATCAACTTCGATCATCAGAGGAACATGATCAGATGATATTGTGAGCTTATATCTATAATGTACTTCAAGCATGGTTCTGTCCCAACTTTCTTTCTTATGCTGATGTTGGTGGCTCTGTCTTTTCTAGTGTTGTTGGTAACTTTTTGTAGGCATTCCATTTTACGTGTGATTATTTATCTGACTGTACTTTGCTCATTGTCCATGTTTGGCTCTGGTAACACAAATAGGTGGGAGTCTGTAGCTTTAGCGGTAGTGTGCTCAATCACAGCTGAAGCATACTTGGTTCAAACACTGCGACTGACAGTTTGGATACAAATTCGTTCCTGTGGTATTTACGAAATGTATAAGTAGTACACCGGACAACATGGAGGCGCATGATGGAAGAGGAACTGGACACCACATCTCTGACGTGGGGCTCTGCGCTGAAGGTTGCACAGGACAGGGGGCATGGAAAGTCCTGTCTGAAGCCCCATGTGTCACTAGGCATGACGGGATTAAATAAGTAAGTAAGTATAAGTAGTAGCTAGAAAATTGAAAACTTGTTTACTGTGGTTGATGGATAAGTCTTGTAAAGGATATGCCATGATTTTCATATCAACAGAGATTATTGTTGATCATCTGTTGTTTAGCTGTCAGTGAGATGTTTGAGTGACTTAACAATGGGGCTACCTGGTAGATTACAGCATTTGCTTTTTGTGCTCTACCCGCTATCATATGTTAATACGATGAAAGAGTTCAAAAAACAGATAAAATTGATATCAATATTAAACAACCGCAGTCGTCATTCTTGCAGTTTGCTGTGAGAAAACTGCGTTAAAATGCAGATATTCCAAACTGAAACTGAAACATGTTCTAACATTGTACACACTGTTATCTTTTTGTTCTTGTGTTTCTTTAGGTCGGGCCTGGCTGTATGCTTCTTTGAATGAAGGACTCCTGGAGAGCTACATACGATTACTCTGTGATAACGACAAGTTACTGAAGAAGTATTATGCTAAGGAAGCGTTGTTACTTGATAGAGATGTAAGTATGATTGTCTCTGTAACCTAGAGGTTAAGTCTTGTGCCAAATGATAACTTGTTCTAATCTGCTCATATTATAATAATCATCTTGTGTTGGTATTTGTGGCTTTCTCATTGATTTATTCATCATTTTCTTTTGTTGGTAGGTAACTGGCACATCTGGTTGCTCTCCTGCAGCACCTTCCTTGGCCAGTTGGTCTGCTGTTTCATTTCCTGGTATTCCACAGTGAGACAGTATCCACTGCAAGATGACCCTATGCTGCTTGTGCAGTTTAGATTGTAGGGTCTCTAGAACTGACAATTTTCTGGACTGGAGTGCTTAGAGTGATCACTAAGCTAACTCAACTGCTCTTGAATTTCGTATGCATGTTACTACAGCATTTGTGGGCGCTGATAGCTTAGTCGATAACACACTTTGCTTGTAACCACATGATGTGATATTCCAGGGATTCAAGTCCAACAAAATTATCAGTGTGCATGATACATATGGATTCCTGATCCTTTACTTGGGTTTATAAAATACATGTACCTCAGAAGTAGGAGTAAGGTTCACCTGAATTGTGATGGACACTGGGGATTGAAAAAACAAGTATTCACGCAAAAAAATCAGTCACTATATTAGTCATTATATTTGTCCTCTGAAGTTTGTAACGACCTGATTGCATGGCGAGAAGCACCAGTAAAATAGTAAAGCAGACTTTCATGCAAAAATCAGTCAGAAGGGCCATACCAGGCGTCATGGCTAATGCCTGAATTCATGCGGGCGAATGTGAAGAAGTCACTATATTTGGCCTCTGTGAAGTCGAAGAAGGCGTGTCTGCATGGTGGGGGAACACAGATAATAAGAAAATCAGGCATTCACGCAAAAATTAGTCAAAGCGGCATATCTGGTGCCCTGACTACACCTGAATTCAAAGCTGGAGAATAGGCCAAAAAATTCTGTTTCGTTGCATCAGACTAAACTTCTGTCCTACACTAGTAGGGGCCTAACAGGGCGCAAGCGTTCTAATCATTCTTGGCAAAGACTGTTTATATATCACAACAAGAATGATCAAAATGGTCGAGAAGAATGTTTGCAAACAAACAACATAGCGGAAAAATGAAAGAAAAAAGTTAGATCAAGTTTTGTGAATGCTTCATGTTACTGTGTCATTATGTGTTACATGATTAACTAGCTATTACATTGTGTGATATCTGTATACTCTACAGAGGATGAGTGTCCTTCTTACCCTTGCTTCCGGTCTGGAATGTGTCACATTTCGTTACAATATGTAAGTATATGAACCACTATGTTTATGCGTGTTTTTCATCCATGCTACATAGTTTTACGGTATAGTGTTCCGTTACATATCGATAATAAAACTAACTGTTCTGATATAATTTGGTTCTAATAATTCTGCAGGATGTGCCCTACCTTGATCTAAATGCGCACCCGCCGCAGTCGCAGCGGTTCGGAACAGGAAGGGGATGTTAGCACTGATTCGTCTGATTCACACATGAGCTACCATAGCCATTACATGTCAAGGTCAGAGGTTAGTATTGTCTAGGTCAGAGGTTAGTGTTGTATAGGTCAGCGGTTGTCACAGTGTGTGTTATAGAATACCTCTGAAGTCAGAGAAGGTACACGTATATGGCAGGGGACACTTATAAAAATATAAGCAGCCCTGCACGCAAAAATCAGTCCAAAGCTTCATACCAGGTGCTCTGACTGTCTGAATTCATATTGGCCAAACGCAAGAAGAAGTTATAGATAATGTTTAATTTTTGCTCAGAATCGTATTCCTATCATCTATATTTGTGATCATTGTTGTAGTCTGTGACCAGTCGAGACTGTGACCAGTCTCTTTCTCTCTTCTCTCTATGCTGTGACACCCTTGGCATATAGGACAGCAACAAATGCACATCATTCTTCTCTATTCTTGTCCATCCTCTGTATTGTGTTCTAGCTATGTTTCATTTCTTTTAGTTCTTGTTCTACTGTTCTCCTCCAGGTTGTTTCATGTCCTCCACATTTTCTTTTACTCTCTGACGTCCATCTCAGTGCAGTTTTTGTGACAGAGTTAGTCTCCATTCGTATCACATGTCCGATACATCACCAGCGTCTCTTTTGTATGATGGTACTCATATTCTCTTGTTGACACTGTGTAAGCAGTTCTTGGTTAGAGTTCTTAACCAGAACACATATCGAAATAGATACGTTTGTTTGTTTGGTTAGAACCAGCATAAAACTTCCAATTCTGGCAGGGTGAAACTTGTCTTAACTTTCCACCCTCATAGTTCCCTTGTGAAGAAAGTCTTATTCCGTCATCTCTCCATTCTTCAGTCTGATCCTGAGACACGTTCAATCTTCCAACACTATCCTTTGGTGCGTACAGACGGGACAGAAGCCTTAGGGATATGTTGTTCACATCGCCTCAAGCCTAATATCAGAGTCATTTTGGCACCATCCAGTGTGGCCGTCGGCGCTGCAACACTTGTGCTTATGTAATACAGACCAACACGGTGTCTTTTCCAAAAGCCACATTCGTTGTTGAAGACAGTTTCACGTGCGAGTCCCGTAATATCTATGCCATTATCTGCAAGCGGTGCAACAAGGCTTATATTGGAAACCGGCAGGAGACTCAGTGACCGATTCGCCCAACACTTGCGCGATATACGCCAATGCTCTGTGACCCCTGTAGCTACCCATTTCAATGATACTGGCCATTCAGGAGCTTGGATGTCCAGGTACAGCCATCCGATCATGTTCCTCTGATGATCGTATGCATTTGCTCTGGAGAATCGGTTGATTTCTTTGTATGGTACCTTTGCACCACGCGGCTCAACGTATTACATTCTTATGTCTTAGTACTTTTCTTCCATGCTTTGTAATCTATATGGGTATATGTTGCATGTATTCAAGTTATATATTTACTAGATGTTTCATTGTTTCTTTTCCGTTCTATTTCTAGTTTTTATGTGTGTTTTTTGTGCAATAGTGGTATGGAGCAAAGAACTATACCTTCAGGAAGGCCGCAACCAATTACTTGACACCCAATTCTATAGAACTAGTTCTTCTGATGTCACACTATCTAACAATAGTAAAGTCCGTACAGTAATTAAGAACTTAATTGCCTCTAACGACCTTCCTACCGGCGTATCATCACTTTGTGTCATCGATAGCTGTTTAGGAAAACCCCTTTATATGCTCCCAAAATTCATAAACTGAACAATCCGGGTAGGCCCATCGTTTCTGCTTGCTCTTGTCCTACGGAACATATCTCCGAATTTCTTGATAGTATCTTCAATCCTATAGTCAACACACTACCTTCATTCTTGAAAGATACGAACCACACCTTGTCTGTTTTTTCGTCCTATTGAGTTGTTGCCTGGCAGGACTTCCCACGCTCTTCCTCCTTGATGTGTGCTCATTGTACACCTCCATACCTCATTCCGACGGACTTCAAGCTCTCCAGTTCTTTCTCGACAGGAGAACTAACCCACTTGTCTCCACCTCGGCTCTCCTTCGCCTTGCAGAACTAGTTCTAACTCTCAACTCCTTTCAGTTCAATGACCAGTTCTTTGAGCAGATCAGTGGGAGTCACATGGGTACTAAAATGGGAACCAGTTATGCTTGTCTATTCATGGGTCATCTTGAGCACCTAGTATGGAATTCCTATGATGGCCCTCTTCCGTCTGTGTATCATAGATACATTGATGATTGTATTGGCATTACCGATATGCCTGAAGCCGATTTGTCACGCCATTAATTTCATTAATGTCTTCAATCCGGCTATTCGGTTTACATCTCACATCTCTACCTCTTGTGTCAACTTTCTTGACATCACTATCACTATCAGCCTATCCACCATCACTACATCAGTATACTACAAGCCTACTGATGCACATAGTTTTCTTCTTTATACCTCTTCCCATTCCCAGGCTTGTCGTGATTCTTTACCATTCTCTCAACTCTTGCGCCTTGTCGCCTCTGTAGCGAGGGACGACGATTTCTCGATAGAGCTCACGAGATGCTGGATTTCTTTCGTAAGCGCTTATACCGGATAAGGTGCTTGCTTCTGCTATGCGGCGCGTTCAGCAAATTCTGCCAGGAGGCTCTCTCTAACCAGCATAGAACTTCCAATTCTGACAGGGTGAAACTTGTCTTAACTTTCCACCCTCATAGTTCCCTTGTGAAGAAAGTCTTATTCCGTCATCTCTCCATTCTTCAGTCTGATCCTGATACACGTTCAATCTTCCAACACTATCCTTTGGTGGCGACAGACGGGACAGAAGCCTTAGGATATGTTAGTTCACAGTCGCCTCAAGCCAAACATCCAGAGTCATTTTGGCACCATCCAGTGTGGCGTGCGCTGTAACACTTGTGCTTATGTAATACAGACCCGCACGGTGTCTTTTCCAAAAGCCACGTCTCGTTGTTGAAGACAGTTTCACGTCGAGTCCCGTAATATTATCTATGCCATTATCTGCAAGCGGTGCAATAAGGCCTATATTGGGGAAACCGGCAGGAGACTTAGTGACCGATTCGCCCAACACTTGCGCGATATACGCCAATGCTCTGTGACCCTGTAGCTACCCATTTCAATGATACTGGCCATTCAGGAGCTTGCGATGTCCAGGTCACAGCCATCCGATCATGTTCTCTGATGATGCGTAGTCGATTTGCTCTGGAGAATCGGTTGATTTCTTTGTATGGTACCTTGCGACCACGCGGCTCAACGTATTACATTCTTATGCTTCTTAGTACTTTCTCTTCCAATGCTTTGTAATCTCTATGGGTATATGTTGCATGTATTACATTCTTATGCTTCTTAGTACTTTCTCTTCCCATGCTTTATAATCTATATGGGTATAAGTTGCATGTATTCAAGTTATATATTTACTAGATGTTTCATTGTTTCTTTTCTATTTCTAGTTTTTATGTGTGTTTTTGTGTTACTTTTATTTCGTTATTCGTTTTTATTCCAGATTTTCCTTAGATACCTTGGTATTTGGTCGTCCATTTGTGTTTCATTTTAATTTGTCACTCCTGTTTGTTCGCTTGCTTGATAAAGGCCTTGTTGGTCGAAACCTTGCTGTTTATCGTCACTGTTTATGTATTTTGTAAAACTATAGTACTTTGTTTGTACGTGATCACACCAGTATATCAGCACATAAGCATCATCTGAACAAATACTACACACCAGTATATCAGCACATAAGCATCATCTGAACAAATACTACACACCAGTATATCAGCACATAAGCATCATCTGAACAAATACTACACACCAGTATATCAGCACATAAGCATCATCTGAACAAATACTATACACCAGTATATCAGCACATAAGCATGAATAGGTTAAGTTGAATATTTTTTTTTCTGAAATCATTTACTCATGTTTCCTAATTTGATCTTCACAGATATTTGTTGACTCTCCAGTCTCGTTTTTTGGCCAACCAAGTGACTCTGACTCGCTGAGTGTCACCAGTCTGGATACCCAGTCACATACAGACATCTATCACATGAAAGTCAGTACTATATCCGCAGACTCTGGATTTCCTACGGATTATATATCCACGAGTGATAGTAGACAACACAGTATGACATTATCTGAAACAATGTTTGGCAACAGAATCATCCGAACGGAACTCACCGATAGCGTATCCTTATCATCAACTAGTTCTGTCGGAGATCTAGACAGACGGCAGAGACTTGAAGATGTTTTCTCTTCAGGATTTGATCAGAATAATGGCAACAGCTTACTTGAAGTCATTCGAATGAAAAGTAAAAGGGAGTGGACTGCAAGCCTAAAAGAAAGAAAAGAAGGGATAGATCAGATTGTAGCGGTAAAACATCTTACAAGACATCAAATCCAACAAGCCATAACACGGATTCACTTAATCAAGAAAATATTGGCAATGTAAATGTCAACAACAGGGTCAAGTTCATATGAAGAAAGTATTAATAATAGCAAGGTGAATGTCAACAACAGGGTCAAAGTTCATACTAATATCACAGAGAACTCCACCATGATACATGTCGCTAATAATGACATCTGTGACGAAGACTTGAGAATGAATTCGCCAAGTCTCGGTTGCCATAGTAACGAAACCAACAAAGAATCCATCTCACAATATGGTTCATGTTTAGATATTTCAAGTGAGATTGCAACAAGTACCAAATTATCATCCTTAACCAATTTCAGTCCTGATGTCACTGACCTTACATCGGTCAATTCCCTAAAGGGTGACAACAATACATCTTCAGATTCTCCGCACTTACTACATACGTCACCACCTCCTGTAACGTCACCCATAAATAAATCGGCTGATGTATGTTGTTTGAGTTCTGTAAACATCAATTCAAGTCTCGAATTGAATTCCACAACAGATAAATCAGATTTATTTTCGTACAACGTTAAAGCTGAACCCGGTTTCAAGATTGAAAATAGCCGGTTATCCGAATATACACAAGATGTACGTAGTCATCAGTGTATGACTCACAAACCAGATCTGGCACAGTGTTTACACTGTGTACCGGAATGTTCTGGCGACGTTTTACAGTATAAAGGGGAGGATTACTCTCTTTCTGCATATCAGACACAGAATAATAAAGCATATCTTACATTGATTGACACAAATTGTTGCAGTCAGAAGCTGGATAGAGATGATGATGATGATGACAGAGTTGCCAGGATGGAAGACAGTCAAGACAAGGAGGTGCTTCTAGCAGAAGATGTTTATTCTAGCAATATGCCAGGTGTTTTTGATCAAATTAAATGTCGGTCAAAGTTATCGGAGACGCCTAAACGGATCATTGCTGCCAAAGAAAAGCCAAATTTTGAGGTAAATATATGCATTCTTCTCTTTCTTTCTCTCACTCCGGTAGATGTATGCACTATTCTTCTTTCTCGCTACCACCTCCATATGAGTCAGATCTGATTGATTAAACATAAATTATTCTAGAACTTGCAGTTTAGTAACTATATTATCTATGTTATGAATTCAGAGATCGGATGAAATCGGACTTCGTTACTGGGCTGTTGTTGTATCTGACTCTCAGTTGATGCTTCACAAGATCCAGAAGGGCAGGTTTCAGTATGAGTGGATGTCATCGATAGAAGTTTCTAACCTCCAGCGGCTTACGTGGATATACTGTCCTGGGCATTCGGGTGTTTACGGTAATGAGAGAGCGGGCAGGCTTGCATCAACATCATCGATTTTTATGGAGTTGACGATGGATAAGGGGGATATTCTTTAGTCTCTTTGCGACTGCCTGTTGAATGGAGACACTAAAATAGATGTTGAATTGATTCAACAATTTAAGGAGTTTGGAGTTACTTGTTGTACAAGTAGAACTGGATGTCTGAGAGGCAGAGTGAGGAGTGTGTTTGACCAGCAAGCCACAGGAACCATCAGTATGAATACTCTTCTATATCTGTTGGGGAAGACTGAGCACCTATGGGTCTACCCGGAGTGCAGTGACGTCAGTTTAGTAACCAATAAAATCAGAGAAATGCCTAGTCAACCACTAGTAACAACTGTTATAAGAAAGTGAAGATAGAGATGTGTTGGGCATACTCTGAAGAGAAATGATCAAAGAACTAAGAAAACAGGCACTGAAGTGGGAGGCAAAGAATTCAAGAAAGAGAAGACGACCTAGGGAAACTCTGAAATGAACTTTACGAGAGAGGCCAGAAATGTCAGCCTCATTTCCATTGAAGAGATCAAAAGTGTTGCCTAGAGTAGAGCAGTATCGAGACATTGTTTGCAGGCTCTATGTAAGTATAACGTACAAGAGGAATATATATATATATATATATATATATATATATATATGAAGGATGCTGATGATTGGCTGGTGAACAGAAAAACTTTTTATAGACACTCTTAAAGTGTCTCTAAAAATACTTCAATATAGACACCATGTGCTGGGAATTCCTTGCGCAAGATTGCCAAATGTGGCACAGTAATAACACAAGAGGAACTTGCATAGCTGAGAGTGTCAAACTGTTGAGGCGCAGAGAAATTGAGCTGCACGAAAAGACTGAACACACAGCTTCTACATGTCTAACCTTGATCATGTATGCCCCACCTGTGGTAGGGATTGTGTTCTAGGATTGGACTCTGCAGTCACCTCCTCACACACCAGAGAGGTATAACAACACACCTCTGAGGTTGTTGTCATCATCGCTTGAGTTGGACGATTGTAATATATATATATTTATTTGATTTGATTAGATTGATTGATAGGAACATCATCATTACACTTCGGTGAGTAACCATGTGTGCTTCAATCTTTTCTTACACAGGAAGATCTCAGCAGCAGTGCATGAACTCTGTAGCATCGAGGGTCCCTGATGTAATTTTGAAGAGGGTGAAGATATTTTTGTAGGAATTTTATTTTTAATCTGTTCTAATAAATTTTGTCCAGGCAGTGGCTTTCCAGCCTGCTCTTCTCAATTTTGAACTGCAAGGTTCTGCTACATGCTTAAATTGAACTTGTAACCAACGTTTTTTCGTCCGTCTTCAATAGGACTAGGAACAATATGTATTGAATAAGGCTCAACTTAATGTAAGTTCATTATTTCTATCAATCTTTCTATTCAATGCCTTTAGCAAAACAAGTACTACATCCTTCAAGCCTCTAGCTCTTCACATGATGATGATGATATAAGCAGGAGACAGAATTAAAAGATACCAGTCTATCTCTCAGGTAATACAAGATTTTTGTTACTTTTGTCTGTCTTTTGAAAATAGAATAACTGCAGAAATGGGTGTTGTTCTAACTAAGAAATGTCCTCACAAGATAGTTAAACGATCCCAACCAGACGTGTCTAAACCAGATGGTTTTTATATGTAAAACAACATGGAGGGCTGGAGAAGACCGTCATAGAAGGAGGCATACTGGCAAAGAGAAGAAGAGGAAGACTATGGAGAAGATGTATTCAGGGTGTCACTGGTGGTTTGAACATGACGGCTGCAGAGGCAGGACATCTGGCCTATGAGAGAGAGGAATTCCAAAGGACTGTTGGGGTGGCAAAGTTCTGCTCATGACAAGCTATTTGATGATGAACCAGACTTGTCTCTTGGTGTCATGATGAACTTCAGTTGTGGTCTTAATCAATTTTATAATTGATGATTTTGGGGACGTGTCTGGCATTAAGTCTTTTAATGATATCAAGAAGGGCTGACCCAGGTTCAATCCACGGTAAAGCTAAAGAGTTTTTTCTGTCACTGGCATAAAGAAAACATCTTAGCCGGAACAGTTTCGCCGCGACATCACTAGCCGTGCTGCCATTCAATTACAGCGGCCCATGTACCTCCTGTCCTACACTGCCCACACAGCGGTACTACAGGCAGTAGCCACAGTTTTACTTCTGTAACTTTGTTTACAACATGTTATTCTTGTTTATTTTCTGCTACAGTTTGCACAATAATACAGTCTTACAAATAATGTTGGATGTCTTTACACATGAAAATGAACAGTTTTTACAAGTAAGTTTTTTTTCTCTTCTATTAATTTTATTCTATTAATATACTGACATATGGATGCCAGTCATGGACAATAAATGCACAGATTGATAAATCTTTGAGGGTCACAGAGATGTGGTTTTACAGAAGAATGATGGACTGCTAAAATGACTAATGTGGAGATTTTGAATGAGGTCAAGACACAGAGATGTGGTTTTACAGAAGAATGATGGACTGCTAAAATGACTAATGTGGAGGTGTTGAATGAGGTCAAGACACAGAGATGTGGTTTTACAGAAGAATGATAGACTGCTAAAATGACTAATGTTGAGGTGTTGAATGAGGTCAAGACATAGAGAAAGCTTATCATCAATATAAGAAAGAAACAGTCATCATTTTTAGGACATGTGATGAGAAAGGGAGGTTTAGAACACCTTGTAACAACCGGTAAAATTGAGGGGAGACTAGAGAGAGGAAGACAGAGGGAGAACATTTTGGATAGTCTGACTTCATGGCATGGTAGAGCATCAACATCAAACACCAGAGTCATAGATTTGCGGAGATCCATGATCGCCTCCACCAGCTGGCATGGCACCTGATGATGATGATTAATCTTATTATTTTTAGATGACACAATACCAGTAACAATCAATCAATCAAGTGCCATGCCTGCCAGCGTAGGCGATCATGTCTCTCTACAACTCTTTCTTCTTGATTCAGTTCTGATGTAGATCTTTTTTTCAAAGCACGATGTCAGACCATCCACCATCTTCTCCGTCTTCCACGATCTCTCCTTTCCTGAAATTTACATGTTGTTACCAAATGTTCCAAACCTTCTCTTCGCATTACATGTCTGAAGAACCTTGATTGTTCCGATTTCTTATTCTTTTGATAAGTGTCTGGACTTTATTAAAACCTCATCATTTGTTTTCTTCGCTGTCCTTGTCATTTTCTGCATTTTCTTTTAAAACCACCTCTCTGTGGCTTCCAATGATCTTATTGATTGTTCATTGTACCAGTGTACCTGACTAATTCAATATATATTATAATATAATTGATTGATTGATTGATTGATTGATTGATTGATTGACCATCATCATTGCACTTCAGTGAGTAACCATGTGTGCTCCAATCTCTTTCTTACACATGAAGATCTCAGCAGCAGTGCATGAACTCTGAAGCAGCGGCGAAGGTCTCCGATATAATTTAGAAGATAGTGAAAATATTTTTGGTAACAATTTTATTTTGTAATCTTTCTAATAAATTTTGCTTGGGCAGTGGCTCTTCTCAATTTTTATCTTTTATCTGTCAATCATGCTTTTACATGCTCAACTTGAACACAGGACCTACGTTTTATCCTCAGTCTCTGATAGGACTAGGAACTTGATCTCACCTACCCTGAGATCAGGAATCTCTGTAAAAATATCCCAATGGCTCCACGAGGTAGCAGACCAACAACCTTTGGAACAAGAGCGACACCTTACCTCTACACCACACAGAGAACCCCCTTGTAATGTAGATCTATTCTCTATTCTATGTCACACAGAGACCCTTGTAATATAGATATATTCTCTATTCTATGCCACACAGATCCCCTTGTAATATAGATCTATTCTATGCCACAGACCCTCCTTGTAATATAGATCTATTCTCATTCTATGCCACACAGACCCCCTTGTAATATAGATCTATTCTCTATTCTATGCCACACAGACCCCCTTGTAATATAGATCTATTCTCTATTCTATGCCACACGACGCGCCCGCCCCTTGTAATATAGATCTATTCTCTATTCTATGCCACACAGACCCCCTTGTAATATAGATCTATTCTCTATCTTGGCTGCACTAGCTAAGTATTCCGATTGTTGCTGCAAGATGGGAAAACTATTCAAGTAATCCCAGTACATACATCAACAAGTATAGAAATACACTGAAATACATGCTTATTAGGAGATCAGATTTTTATTTACTAGGATAGCTTCCCTAGGTCCCTACTCAGTCGCTCTGGTGACATGCCTTGTAGGTCGCAGTGTTACTATTCTTTTCTCCCCTTGTGAGTCCCGGCAACACACAGGCATATCGAACTCAATTCCATGGAAGAGAATGAGCGAGTTGCCCAGGACAAATCGGTATGACTAAATTACTTGCAGACAATATGTAACATATAACAGTACAAGACAAATATATATATATATATATTCTACTTCTGCGTTCTCACTAGATTGAGAATTCGGATTCTCAAATAAAGGCAGCCGTCTGCCTCAGATTATCAGCCACGCTATACAGTTTGTCTTGGACGCTGGTTGTAAGTGGACCACCTCTTTCTTCTAAGGTCTGCATACTTGGGGCAGTTCTGTAGGATATGCTCTGGTGTCATACACTCGCCAAGCCACAGGGCACAGGTCATTGGTGCCTATCTTGAATTTAGTGTACATGTGGTGTCTCATTCTGTTGTGACCCGTCCAGAGGTGAAGTATGACAGTCTGCTCCCTTCTAGACAGTTGGTAATATCCATCGTTCTTGTTGTGTTTTGGGTGTTCTTTATCCCACTTTGCTTTGTAGTGCCCTTTGGCGATGGTTTTTTGCTTCTTCAAAGCTGACCAGGTTGTCATCTTGCGGTATTCCTGCTCCCTCTTTAGCCAATCTGTCGCATCTTCATTTCCCTTGAGCTTGCAGTGTGAGGGTATCCACTGGATTACTACCCTCTCAGAATGATGGGACAACTGGGCTAAGGTTGACCTGAGATCACTTAGTTCTGTGTTCCTTTCAGATTTCAGTGCTGAGATAATCAGGCTCACTAGTCATCTACGCACACACAGACAAACATAGCACAATTACATTCCCTTGGATGAAAATTTGTGTGGTCATCATCATCCGTGATGGACGAGCATCAGTACTGAGATAGCAGACAATGCATCAGTCAAAAACACTATTTTTCCATGTATTTGTTTCACATGTTGTAGAATATATATATACATAAGATGAATGATTTTGTGTGTCCACAGATGTTTGTAACCAGAGAGAACCATACTGAGGGTAGCTCTAATGTTGCTTATCTTCTCATCTCTAATCAATGCCTATATGTTCCCCACTACCAACAAACCAGCAGAAAATTTGTTCACAAGTCCTGCATACTGCTCACTGATATCATCTTTGTTAGTGTAAGTATTGCAACTCTTGGTTATACATGCTGGTCAATTCTACATGTAAGGGTTGTATTATACCACCTAGAGAGGAAAACACTATCAATATCTCCATCCACAAACTTCCATTAAAACAAGTCAAAGATTTGACATACTTAGGGAGCATTTTTACAGCCAATGAAAGAATCTCTTTTCTTTTGTCTTTCTCTGCTTTTTTTTTTTGCTGTTAGGCGAAACATGTTTAACTGATGATCGGTTTTCGAGATAGTGCACGCTCGGTCGCTTGATATGGTGTGGTATTGTGGAGTTTAAGATGTCTGTAACTCCATCAATCCATCTTTTTCTTGGTCTGCCCTTCCTCTTGATGATTCCATTTTCAGGTCATACACTCTTGCATCTGGTGTATTCGGATTCATTCTGAGCAAATGGGCAAACCATTTGAATCTCTGTTTTTCAATAAATCTAATAGCAGGTGTTGTTCGACTGTTCTTCTAATTTCCTCATTTTTTATATTGTCTCTTTGATGAAAGAATAACCAACAAAATGTAACATTTCTACGATTAACAACGGTCTCTGCTGGGAGTAACAAGAAGAGATCGGTTGAGATATGAAATATCAGAAAATAGTGGGTACACAACATCAGTACTGAACTACATAAAAAAACAACAAATTAAATGGTTCAGTCACTTAAGCAGATTACTAATAGACAGTGTACTTCAATGAGTAATACTACTCTGATACAGTAGATACAAAAGCACAAAGACAGTTCATGCAAAAGGTGGACCTGAGAGATAACAGGGGCGGTGAAAGACACTATTTATGAAGCACACTCAAAAGCCTGTTCTAGAAATCTTATCCTGACGCTGTGAGACAAAACAGGATTAGAGAAAAGGAAAAGAAGAAGAAAGAAGATCATATAGCCACATTATCTGAAGGAGTCACAATTCACTTCAGATATTTTGTAACATTATCTGAAGGAGTTACAATTCACTTCAGATATTTTGTAACATTATCTGAAGGAGTCACAATTCACTTCAGATATTTTGTAACATTATCTGAAGGAGTCACAATTCACTTCATATATTTTGTAACATTATCTGAAGGAGTCACAATTCACTTCAGATATTTTGTAACATTATCTGAAGGAGTCACAATTCACTTCAGATATTTTGTAACATTATCTGAAGGAGTCACAATTCACTTCAGATATTTTGTAACATTATCTGAAGGAGTCACAATTCACTTCAGATATTTTGTAACATTATCTGAAGGAGTCATATTCACTTCAGATATTTTGTAACATTATCTGAAGGAGTTACAATTCACTTCAGATATTTTGTAACATTATCTGAAGGAGTCACAATTCACTTCAGATATTTTGTAACATTATCTGAAGGAGTCACAATTCACTTCATATATTTTGTAACATTATCTGAAGGAGTCACAATTCACTTCAGATATTTTGTAACATTATCTGAAGGAGTCACAATTCACTTCATATATTTTGTAACATTATCTGAAGGAGTTACAATTCACTTCAGATATTTTGTAACATTATCTGAAGGAGTCACAATTCACTTCATATATTTTGTAACATTATCTGAAGGAGTCACAATTCACTTCAGATATTTTGTAACATTATCTGAAGGAGTCACAATTCACTTCAGATATTTTGTAACATTATCTGGAGGAGTCACAATTCACTTCAGATATTTTGTAACATTATCTGAAGGAGTCACAATTCACTTCAGATATTTTGTAACATTATCTGAAGGAGTCTGAGATCACTTCAGATATTTTGTAACATTATCTGAAGGAGACAATTCACTTCAGATATTTTGTAACATTATCTGAAGGAGTCACAATTCACTTCAGATATTTTGTAACATTATCTGAAGGAGTCACAATTCACTTCAGATATTTTGTAACATTATCTGAAGGAGTCTAATTCACTTCAGATATTTTGTAACATTATCTGAAGGAGTCACAATTCACTTCAGATATTTTGTAACATTATCTGAAGGAGTCACAATTCACTTCAGATATTTTGTAACATTATCTGAAGGAGTCACATTCACTTCCGATATTTTGTAACATTATCTGAAGGAGTCACAATTCACTTCAGATATTTTGTAACATTATCTGAAGGAGTCACACCACTTCATATATTTTGTAACATTATATGAAGAGTCACAATTCCACTTCATATATTTTGTAACATTATCTGAAGGAGTCACAATTCACTTCATATATTTTGTAACATTATCTGAAGGAGTCACAATTCACTTCAGATATTTTGTAACATTATCTGGAAGGAGTACAATTCACTTCAGATATTTTGTAACATTATCTGAAGGAGTCACAATTCACTTCAGATATTTTGTAACATTATCTGAAGGAGTCACAATTCACTTCAGATATTTTGTAACATTATCTGAAGGAGTCACAATTCTTCAGATATTTTATAGCATTATCTGAAGGGTCAAATTCACTTCAGATATTTTGTAACATTATCTGAAGGGGTCACAGTTCACTTCATATATTTTGTAACATTATCTGAAGGAGTCACAATTCACTTCAGATATTTTGTAACATTATCTGAAGGAGACAATTCACTTCAGATATTTTGTAACATTATCTGAAGGAGTCACAATTCGTTTCAGATATTTTATAGCATTATCTGAAGGAGTCACAATTCACTTCAGATATTTTGTAACATTATCTGAAGGAGTCTGTCACTTCAGATATTTTGTAACATTATCTGAAGGAGTCACAATTCACTTCAGTTATTTTGTAACATTATCTGGAGGATTCACAATTCACTTCAGTTATTTTGTAACATTATCTGAAGGAGACAATTCACTTCAGATATTTTGTAACATTATCTGAAGGAGTCACAATTCACTTCAGATATTTTGTAACATTATCTGGAGGATTCACAATTCACTTCAGTTATTTTGTAACATTATCTGAAGGAGTCACAATGCACTTCAGTTATTGTAATAAACATTCTCAGATATTTTGATCAAGTGCATACATTCTTCATCCTCCAATACACCGACCATTCGTATAATTCAATCAATTTATCTCTTTATAGACTGGCCTGAATGGACAAACATTAAATATTGAAAGTAGAGGCAAAAACAAACAAAAGCAGAGAATGTGGCTAACACCTGGCAACCAGAGACTCTTACAGTAAGAAGTATTTTTGTGCAGATTTTTATTATATTTTGTTTGTGTTTGGAATGTTTGAGTCTAAATGTATTTTAATTAGCAGATCCTTATCGCCACCCTAGCACCAGTCAACCTAGAAGATAAAATCCTTTCCAAATACAACTGCTTTTACATATCTTGGAAATGTTATCAGCCATGAAGGAGGAACTCGATCTGACATGAAAAACAAACTGAGAAAGCACAAAATGCACTCATGACCCTACAGATGGTCTGGAAATCAGCTCAATACAACATCAGTACCAAGATTAATATATACCACAGCTGTGTGCTATCAACTTTATTATACAGATCTGAATGCTGGAGAATGACAGAATAAGATATGTTCAAACTTTCCACCTTCTATTCAACTTATCTACGGAAGATCTTATACATGTTCTATCCACATACTATCTCTAACCAAGAACTGCTTACACAGTGTCAACAAGAGAATATGAGCACCATCATACAAAAGAAATGTTGGAGATGGATCAGACATGTGATACGCTTGGAGACTAACTCTGTCACAAAAACTACACTGAAATGGGCAACAGAGGGTAAACGAAAACATGGCAGATCCAAAATGACCTGGAGGAGTACAGAAGAAGAAGAGCTTTAAGAAATGAATCACAGCTAGAACACAATACAGAGGATAACTAAGAGTAGAGAAGAATGGTGCGTATGTGTAGCTGCCCTAAGCATCCGTCCATCATAGACTAGAGAGATATATATATACTAATTATTGGTTACTAAACTGACATAATTGTACTTCGGGCAGACCCATAGATGCTCAGTCTCCCCCAACAGATATCGAGGCGTAATCATATTGATGGTTCCTATGGCTCACTGGTTAAAGACATTCCTTACTCTGCCCCTCAGGCATCCAGTTCTACCTGTACAATGGGTAACTCCAAACTGCTTAAATTGCTGGATCAATTCAACATCTATTTTAGTGTCTTCATTTAAAAGGCAGTCGCGAAAAGACCGAATAACATCTCCCTTATCCATCATCAACTCCCAAACAATCGATGCTGTCAGTGCAAGCCTCGCCGCTCTCTCATTACCGCAAACACCTGCATGCCCAGGACAGTAGATCCACTTAATCCTCTGGAGGTTAGAAACTTCTACAGACGTCATCCACTTATACTGTAACCTGCCGTTTTTGATCTTGTGAAGCATCAACTGAAAGTAAGAACTGCTTACTCAATGACAACAAGAGAATATGAACACCATCATCCTAAAGAGATGCTACAGATGGATTGGACATATGATATGCATGGAGACTAACTCTGTCACGAAAACTGCACTGCGATTTACACCAGAGGGTCAATCAAAACATGAAAGACCCACAACGACCTGTAGAAGAGCTGTAGAATGTGAACTTTAAGAAGTGAATCACAGCTGGAACACAATACAGAGGATGGCCAAGAATAGAGAAGAATGGTGTGTATGTGTTACTGCCCTAGCCTCCAGAAACATCACTGTCTAGAGAGAGAGAGATATCTATCCTTACTTATAATGGAATCCCTGTTACCTGTCTTGTCACCAAAACATTTTTCAAATCTACTTTTTTCTCATTTTATTAGGGCCATCCTGGCATGTTTGACTGATGCAGTAAAAGCAGCCAATGAACATGTATCAGGAAGGTCAAGATTTAGTGTTGGCAGTGAAGTCCCTTTACAGAAAATAGCTTTGAGAAAGTATATTTCCAGAGACTCAGTTAAGGTTGGTAGAAGTCGTAGTCGTTGTCTCTAGCATTCTTCAGAACCTTACTTATATGTAGTCTTAACTGGTTGCGTAGGTCAGTCGTTTAAAGATCCACTCGGCTTATCGTAGGGATGTATCGTCATTTGAAAGATTGGAAACATTGCGTTGCTTTTCCACTACTTTCCGTTTCTATTCGACTTTTATATTAACTGGAAAATATTTTTTATGCGATTTTTCATGAATGGTCATGATTCTAGTTTGTGAACAGATAAGAGAACATATAGATCTGTCCAGAAAGAAATCAAAGAAAACTGGCTGATGCTGCAAATAAGATTGAGAAAATTGAAGTATTTTGGACGTAAAGCAACATCAGGGTTGAGAAAAAGGTGGATAGATAACGTAGTTGAATTCTGCCAGGGACTAAGAAAACCATCACACAAGTCACCAGAGAAGTGCAAGACAAATACATAAAACCACTACACTGGGTTAACAACCCGGTAACAGTGTGCTGACAAAAGAAGAAGATGAAAGGTTGGAGAAGACCATCATGGAAGGAGGCATCCTGGCAAAGAAAAGAAGAGGAAGACCATAGAGAAGATGGATTCAGGATGTAACTGATGGTTTGAGCATGATGGCTACAGAGGTGGGACATCTGGCCTATGAGAGAGAGAAATTCTGAAGGACTGTTAGGATGGCAAAGTTCTGCTCAGAGCAAGCTATTTGATGAATGAATGATGTCTACAAGGTGAGTTTTGCACATGACTCTGCATCTAGAAGAGTTTGGGTCAGCTAGTCTCTTTTAGGAGGAGGCGAAAAGTGAAAATTAGTATCCTGCTGATGACCCATAGAAAAATAGTCCAACCCTATCTCCCAGAGGTGTAGATTTGGAAAGTTTGACCAGGAGGTCAAAGGCTAACTGGGATCTGGCTCCCCTAGGTGTGGTATTTTTCCCCAAAAAGTTTAGGAAAGCGAAACCGAATAATAAGCATGCAGAAACTGAATTTACTGGTCTACGGACTGTCACAACAAATTCACGTTCTGAAGCACAAATCACATTCAGAACACAAATTGTGGTTCCTTCTTCGAATGTTCCATAGCGACCACCTGTTAGACCACTCTTTGTGATTTGTATGTGATCTGAACCTAAGAGCGATTGTACGCTGTGTCAGTTATGCTCCTACAAGTAGGCCAGCACATCCGATTTCTGTGACACTTTTATTTACTAGGATAGCTTCCCTAGGCCCCTACCTCAACCACCTCTTACGACACACCTTATAGGTCACAGTATTACTATTCTTTGCTCCCCTTGTGAGCCCCAGCAACACACGGGTGACTCACGCTCTAAGGCACAAATCACATACCGACCACAAGTTGACTCACGCTCTAAGGCACAAATCACATACCGACCACAAGTGGTAGTTTAACAAATGGTTGATGCTTAGCAAATGATGAAAAAGTGAATGTTGTCAAATAATAGACCGTAACAATATGTTAACATTTGTCCGCAGGCGGAGGATGTAACATTATGGGATTATTCTCTAGTATTCTGGGAAGACCTGTCATCTCTCAACAGTGGTTCTCAAAATGCTGTATGCAAGGAAGGGACACTTCATCTCAGAAGTCTAGACCCACTCAGAGGACACATCTGGAAACCAGTTTATGTTGTTTTGAAGTAAGTTTAATGTTCTACTTTTGTTGCCTTGTGTACCCTGTGTTCAAAATCCAGAAGGGCAGGCTGGAAAGCTGCTGCCCAGACAAAATTCATAAGAAAAGATAAAAATTAAAATTCCTACAAAAATATCTTCATCATCTTCAAAATTATATCAGGGACCCTCACTGGTGCTACGGAGTTTGTGTACTGCAGCTCTGATCTTCCTGTGAAAAGCAATTTTAGCACACATGGTTACTCACCAAAGTGTAATGATGATGGTCCTATCAATCAATCCTGTGTGTTTTTCATTGTATTGTAATAGACACGTTTTAGTTGATGTGAAATATCAAATTTTTTCCGTATTCATCGCTTCAGTTTGAATATCTTCATTGCACTCCAGACATGTCCATAGGTGCTCCGATCTCCTTCACAAAATCTCCAATAGCGTCCAGCGACTGACGCTACAGTTCGATGTTGATTGACGAGCCTACTCTTATACCTGTTGTGCTGTTCTTTTCTGACCACTCCAGTCTTCAATCCAAGCTCATGTCAAATCCTCTTTGCTGCCCCACTTTTTGAGGGCATTCAGAATGTCAGCTCTATCCATTGGTTGATCTCCTGATATGGTGGCAGAGCCAGCCAGCCTGTCTGCTCTCTTATTGCCAACAACACCCATGTGCCCCAGAATGAAGATAAGTGTGATTCTGCAAATTGTTGATGCTTGTAGTGATTCAGTTTATTGCCTGCACACTGAACTAGCCTCTACCTTGCGGATCATACTCAATGAATCACTCAGAGTGCACTCATGTGTAGTTTTGTGACTAGCCAGAATAGTGCCTTATTCAATGCCAGTACTTCCATTGTTCACCATTTGTTTTCAGGCAACAATTTGAAGAGTCAGGGTTTACTACACTGTGTACTGGACATGTGAGACTAGTCCTAGAATATAGCATTGCAGTATTATTATTATTACATTCTTCTCGCACTTATATGTTACATAGGGTCTGTAAGCAATTTCTCCATATCATTCTATCCCGAAAAACTTGCTTTATCTTTTCTATGGAACCAAGTCCAATATTTCTCTTGTCTCTCAGTAAAGTTCATTTCAGAGTTTCCTTAGGGCGTCCTGTCTTTCTTGAACCATTTGCCTCCCACTTCAGTGCCTGCTTTGTGACTCTTTGATCAATTCTTCTCAGAGTATGCCCAACATATCTTAATCTTCTCCTTCTTATAACAGTTGTTACTAGTGGTTGACCAGACATTTCTTCTCAAGGTATGCCCAACATATCTCCATCTTCTCTTTCTTATAACAGTTGTTACTAGTGGTTGATCAGACATTTCTTCTAAAGGGTATGCCCAACATATCTCCATCTTCTCTTTCTTATAACAGTTGTTACTAGTGATTTACGTTGTTGTATCTGACTCTCAGTCGATGCTTCACAATATCCAAAAGGGCAGGTTTCGGTATGAGTGGATATCGTCTATAGATGTTTCTAACCTTCAGAGGCTTACATGGAGGTCATGGGCATGTGGGTGTTTGCGGCAATGAGAGAGCGGACAGGCTTGCATCAACAGCATTAATTGTTTCGAAGTTGAAGATGGATAAGGAAGATGTTCTTCAGTCTCTTTGCGACTGCCTGTTGGATGAGGATACTAAAATAAATGTTCAATCGATCCAGCAATTTAAGCAGTTTGAAGTTACCCGTTGTACAAGTAGAACTATGCCTGAGGGGCAAAGTGAGGAGTGTGTTTAACCAGCGAGCCATGAGAACCATCAGTATGCATATTCTTCTTTTATACGCCTGTGTGTTACCTGGACTCTCAAGGGAGCAAAGAATAGTAACACTGCAACCTATAAGGCATGTTGTAAGAGGTGACTGAGGTAGGGGCCTAGGGAAGCTACCCTAGTGCATAAAAAGCATTGAAGAAATCTGATGTGCTGGCCTACTTATATGCACATAACTGGCACAACATACAATCGCTCTTAAGCTTGGATCACATATAAATCAAAGTCGGCGAAGGCCCACCGCAGGGCTAAGGACACCAGTCAAATGGTAAGCAGGCCTCACGTAAAAAGCAGTTAGAAGTGCAATACCAGGTGTCATGACTCCCACCTGAATTGACAGCGGACAATCGAGGAAGAAGACAGATAAATCACAAAGAGGAGTTGTTAACAAGTTGTGGTCGATGTGGAGCATTCAAAGTAGAAGATACTCTTCGATATCTATTGGGGAAGACTGGGCACCTATGGGTCTGCGCGGAGTACAATGCCCTCAGTTAAGTGACCAATAACCATTTTATTTTGTTCCACTTTCCAGGAATTCCATGCTGTATATCAAAAATAACAAGACAGATCCTCAACCTTCTTTATATCTGAGCCTGGGAGGTGATCAATGTGTTGGGTGCCGTCTGACGTCACTACCAGGTCACAGCAACTGTGTGGAGTTAATTTTAGCTCAAGGTGGAAGCTGGTTGCTGTCAGCTGTCTCTCAGGATGAGATCTCAGAGTGGAGTCATTACCTTTGTCTGGCAGTGTCTCAGGGAACCATGGTAAAAATCTTTGTACTTCTTCCTGCCAGGAGAAACAACAAATCATATTCAGACTTTTCTCAGCAGATTCTCCTAATCCGGATCGCACCATTCTGTTCACAAGTGCATTTTTTTGTCCAGAGACCCCTAGGAGTGTTGGCGGAGCTACAGAGTTTGTGTTTTGTCGGCAGGTGGCGTGCCATTTCTGCGGAGAGGGATCGAGCCATATGGGGTAAAACGCGGTGCAAAGAAGTCAATCGTGGCTTTTGGGTTTTTTAGATCCAGAAGCTTTCATCCCTTTTGCTCAGTGCCGTGGACATTGTAACCCCTCAGTTTGGTACCACGAACACCATAAATCTGGAGAACCTGGGGCTTTTCTGCCAGCCTGTGGAATTGAACTGCACTCACAGGGGGCTTGTCACCCATCGTCCAACGCGCTACGAACACGCTGGGCAGACGGACATCCTTCGGCTTTAAAACCTCTTTTTAAGAGCAGGAATCCATGATGACCCAGGGTTTTCTCTGTTTCTAGAGGGTTTCACTTTGTGTTCCGAAATTTGTAGGTTCAGATCCAGACCGTGCCACTCTGTTCACAGGTGTATATTTAGAGACCCTAGGATTGGTACAAGAGTTCATGCTTTGTCACTACTCTTGCAGTTGGTGTACCATTTCTGCTGAGATGGACCAAGCCATATGGGGTAAATCCATATGTGGTTTGAGCGTAGATGCCGCAGAGACACAGGCAGAATAGAGACAATCGTAGCCTGTGTAAGTGTTTATTCAGTCTACTATGCCCTGTCCTGAGATGAAAGATATGGTCTGTCGAGTGCGTGATAGTCGTCGTTGGATAATTTAGTTTCTCTTCTAATGTCCAGGAAAGCTCTTATTTTTTAAAATATGTGATTTTGTTTTATATATAAATTAGACAGGAAGGAATTAAACAAGTTCATTGATTGAAATATCTGGCCACCATTATCACATCAAATGGAAGATACACCAGAAATAAAAAGCAGAATAGCTCCGGCGAGATCAGCCTTTCAGAAGATGAAAAACATAATTTGCAATAAATCTTGTCAGTGGCGTTGAGGAAACGAGTAATCAAATGCTACATAGAGCCAACACTTTTATATGGCAGTGAGTCATGGACAGTGAACAGACAAATAGTAAGAACATTGGAAGTCACAGAAATGTGATTTCTCAGAAGAATGTTGAAAGTTCCATGGACAGATAGAAAGGCCAATGAAGAGATCTTGTTGGAAACAGATTCATATCGAAATCTAATCAATCGAATAAGAAGCAGACAATCAAGTTTTTTCAGACATAGAATTAGATGGGGCAGCTTAGAATATTTGGTTAAATGGAGATGAATTATCTACGCAGAATGCTGGGGGTAACAAGAAGAGAATGCTTGAGATGAAGTATCTACACAGAATGCTGGGGGTAACAAGAAGAGAACGGTTGAGATGAAGTATCTACACAGAATGCTGGGGGTAACAAGAAGAGAACGGTTGAGATGAATATCTACACAGAATGCTGGGGTAACAAGAAGAGAACGGTTGAGAAATCTAGAGACATCTGGAGGGTACAACATAGAAAACGTTAAATGAAACATACACAGAATGCTGGCATGTAAGCGGTTGAGATGAAGTATCTACACAGAATGCTGGGGGTAACAAGAAGAGAACGGTTGAGAAATGAAGACATCAGGAAAAAGTGGGTACAACATCAGTATTAAACTTCATAAAGAAACAACAAATTAAATGGTTCGGCCATGTAAGCAAATTACCAACAGACAGTGCACCTCAAAGAGCAATGTTGCTCCGATACAATGGATACAAAGCAAAAGGCTGGCCATGCGAAAGTTGGAACTCAGAGATAACAGAGGCAATGAAAGATGCTATTTATCAAGCACACACAAGGGCTTGTTCTATAAATCTTTTCTTATCCTGACGCTGTGAGGCAAAACAGGATTGGAGACAAGAAAAAGATTACAACAGCCGTAAAATACAAGGGAAGAGAGAGGTAGACTTAGGAACAAAATTCCTGATGGCTTAAAATCGTGGCTTGGCAATGGTTCGGTGACGGAGTTGATGGATTGTACCAGAGACCGACAGATGTGAAGACACATGATCACCTACGTCAACCGGCACAGCACTTGATTAATTGATTTCATTTTCTACCTGTGTAAGACTCATATCTTTCATTGACTATTGTCCTAACAGGAAGGTGACGCTGTGTCTGCTTGCATTCCCTGCTGTGCTGTGTTATCATGTGACCATCTGCTCCTGTGTCATGAGAACTTGTACACAAAATTCTATCGCACACTTGACAAGGTCCAGCTGGAAGATGTGTCCAGTGTCGCTGTGGATGGTACAGACTCCACTTATTGTGTTCTTGTGAGTTCTCTTGTTTTGTGATTGTTTTCACAATTTGTCATCTTAGTCTAGGCATAGTAGTTTAGTGCATGTGTAGTCTAGTGGTTATGGCATGTAGTAGTGTCATGTGTAGTCTAGTGGTTATGGCATGTGTAGTGTAGCGGTTAGTGCATGTGTAGTCTAGCGGTAACAACACCAATAGTGGACATGGAAAGAGTGGGGGAATGACAGAGACACTGAGAGAGCAAGCTGTATGCAGACACAAAAATCTGCATTGAGCGTGAAAAAGATTTTTTGAGCTATGCAAACCTAGCCCCAATGCATCCCTAAAGTCTGTGCCAGAGCAAACCCCTTGGAGAGAGGAGACTGAACCAGAAGTATGTATCCAGACAGAAGTGAAAGGAATATTCGACAAGGATGAGGCGAACAGCATACAACACAAGACAGTCACTCTCAGTTTACTTGATGAAGAATACCCACATGACCTCTGGGTCCAGGTATACCGGATGGGTCAGCAGAAAATGCAGTGAAGAATGGAGGAGCAGGAGTGTACATAGAATACCCAAACAACGCTAGAGATGCGATTAAAGTACCAACGGGAAATTCTGTCACAACTATGATGCAGAAATTCAGGCAATCAAGGTGGCAACTGAAAAACTGTTGAATACCAGACCTGATCCTCAACCTGTTGTATTTTTGACTGATGCAAAATCAGCACTCCAAGCACTTCAGTCCAGAAAATTGCCAGGTCTACAGACCCTACTGTCTAAATTGTCCAAGCATCGCAGGGTCGTCTTGCAGTGGATACCCTCTCACTGTGGAATACCAGGAAATGAAACAGCAGACCGACTGGCAAGGAAGGTGCTGCAGGAGAGCAGCCGGATGTGCCAGTTACCTACCACCAAAAGAAAAGGATGATTAAATCAATGAGAAAGCCACAAATACCAACACAAGACGATTACTATAATATGAGCAGATTGGAACAAGTTGTGATTCTGCGCCTTAGAACAGGACACAATGGGCTCCGCAGCCACATGTATACAAAATTCAAGATTGGCAATTCAGCCATGTGTACATGTTGACAGGCAAACCAGACTGCAGAGCACATACTTCAAGACTGCCCCAAATATGATACACTGAGGCAAACTCACTGGCCTAACAAAACAACACTTGACATAAAACTACACGTACCTCTGTGTGAGCTACAAAAGACAGTGAAGTTCATACAAGAGACAACATTGAATATATAGACATATTTCAAGCGAACGAAAGGAAGGAAGGAGGTAGTCTATCGGTTAGGGTATGTGTAGTCTAGTGGTTAGGGCACATGTAGTCTAGCGGTTAGTGTGTGTGTAGTCTAGCGGTTAGGGCAGGTGTAGTCTAGCGGTTAGGGCATGTGTAGTAATTACAGGAGTTGTAGTCAAGCGGTTATCTAATGCTTAGGACACTTGTAGTCTAATGACTGCGGTTTGAATTGTCCAGTATTTAAGGTATTTTAGTGGTTTACATCATGTGTGTGTAGTCTAGTGGGTAGTGTGTGTGTAGTCTAGTGGTTAGTGTGTGTGTAGTCTAGTGGTTAGTGTGTGTGTAGTCTAGTGGTTAGTGTGTGTGTAGTCTAGTGGTTAGTGTGTGTGTAGTCTAGTGGTTAGTGTGTGTGTAGTCTAGTGGTTAGTGTGTGTGTAGTCTAGTGGTTAGTGTGTGTGTAGTCTAGTGGTTAGTGTGTGTGTGTAGTCTAGTGGTTAGTGTGTGTGTAGTCTAGTGGTTAAATTGATAGGTTCCCAAAGTGGGCGGTACGCCACCCACCTCCCCCTCAGTGGGCGCTGAAGCCTTCTAGGAGGGTGGGGGCAATAGTGGGTTTAAAAGCATTTGGGGAGGGTTCAGGCGATCTAGGGGTCGGAGGTTCGTTAATGAAGAAATTAATAATATATATTTTAAAATAAATTATTTTCGTGATTTTGTGACTGAATAATCATTTTAAATTTTAATTCATATTATGCCAGTCTTACAAGATCCATTAGCTGAACTAGTCTTGTTTTTATTTTAGCTTTTTTTGCTTTAACTTGTTTTATTTTGTTTGTTTAGAAGTTGAAATCATCAAAAACTGGAGATACTAATCATGAATGGGTGCTGTACTTCCATTCTGTTGAAGATATGCACAGACACAAGATGGCAATATGTACAGCATGGAGACATATTTACAAGGTATGTCAATTTAAGTTTGGAATTTCTTCATTGCATTCCGAACATGTCCGTAGGTGCTCTGATTTTCTTCGGGATATCTCCAACAGCGTCCATCGACTAACCGTTCCTGTTATGTTATATGATTGATGTCATGACACATTGTGCATTCCTATTCATGCTCTGTCCTCCACTGCAATAGCCATCATAAAGTCTATTTGCTCACCATACCCATGAGAAGTTGATTAGTATATCTTCACTCTCTACCATGAAGACGACACTGTCTGGCATGTCCAAACTTAATTCCTAATTCTCTGAGACTCGCCCATATCACATAAATGAGAGCGTACCACATTGAGCGTACCTGTTCCATTTTGATTGATGAGCCTACTCATATACCTGTTGTGCTGTTCTTTTCTGGTCACTTCAATCTTCACTCCCAGCTCTTGCAATCTAGTAGTTGATGTGGATTGGTTTAAGTGACAATCCTCTTGCGGCCACACTCTATGAGGGCGTTCAAAATATCAGCTTTATCCATTGGCTGGCCCCCTGACATAGTGGCAGAGCCAGCCGGCCTGTCTGCTCTCTCATTGCCAATGACGTCCATGGGTCCCGGAACAAGGATATGGTTTATAACTTCTCTATTCGTCTTCGAACAGTTGATATAGACCACATGTTAACCACTCTTTGTGATTCGTATGTGATCTGAGCCTAAGAGCGATTATACCCTGTGCCAGTTATGTCGGTTTGTTATTGAAGATGATTTCACATGCGAGTCCCGCAATATAATCTACACCATCACTTGCAAGCGTTGTAACAAGGCATATAACGGTGAAACAGGCAAATTGCTTAGTGACCGTTTCGGCCAACACTTGTGCGATATGCTGCAATGCTCTGTGACTCATGTAGCTGCTCATTTCAATGAAACTGACCATTTAGGAGCTCGCGACGTCCAGTTCACTGCCACCCAATCATGTTCCTCTGATGATCGTAGTCGATTTGCTCCGGAGAATCGTTTTATTTCGTTATTGGACCCATGGACTCAACGCTCTACATTCCTATGCTTCTGAGTACTTTCTCTTCTCATGCTCTATATTTTATATGTGTATATGTTAAATAAATATAGTTATATATTTACTTGATTTTTATTGTTTCTCTTCTTTTTTCCACTTCTAGTTTTTCTGCATTTATTTCGTTATTCGTTTCGTCACAGATTTTCATTTTATGCTTGTTGGAATATCTCTGTCGTAGTCTATATGTAGTGTGCTGTGAAATTTGTCACTCCTGTTGTATCATTTGCTTGATAAAGGCCTTTTGATCGAAACGTTGCTGTGTATTGTCATTGTTTTTGTAAAACTACAGTACTTTGTTATTACGTGTTTCACTAGTTTACATAGTTTTACTGCAGTGTCTCCCTCTATATCGACAGCTACAAGTAGGCCAGTACATCCGATTTCTGCAACGCTTTTTATTTTCTATGGTAGCTTCTCTAGGTCCTACATCAGTCACCTCTTACAACATGCCTTGTAAATCACAGTGTTACTATTCTTTGCTTACCTTGAAAGCCCCAACAACAAACAGCCAAAATGATTTCAGTAATAGTGATGAATCTACAACACTAACCAGACTGCAAGAATTCCAAGTCAAATGTGGTGTAGCTAGACAAGAACACTCTACTGGTAGACAAATGTGGTGTAGCTAGACAAGAACACTAAACTGGTAGACAAATGTGGTGTAGCTAGACAAGAACACTAAACTGGTAGACAAATGTGGTGTAGCTAGACAAGAACACTAAACTGGTAGACAAATGTGGTGTAGCTAGACAAGAACACTAAACTGGTAGACAAATGTGGTGTAGCTAGACAAGAACACTAAACTGGTAGACAAATGTGTGAGCTAGACAAACACTAACTGGTAGACAAATGTGGTGTAGCTAACAAGACACTAAACTGGTAGACAATGTGTGTAGCTAGACAAGAACATACTGGTACAAATGTGGTGTAGCTAGACAAGAACACTAACTGGTAGCAAAGAATAATAATAAGCCAACAAAGCTGGATGGTTCAGTGCCACACTCTGAGGACATACTCAAGAAAGTGTGCACCATAGGTACTATCAAGGTGCTTTAATGTTAATGATGATGGGCCAACAATTAAATTATCTATATCAATGACTGACTAGTTATCTTCTTGTTATATAAAAGTAGATATATGTACTTTTGAATATTATAAGTCTTACAGAAGAGTTCTCCTTATATCATGGACAGAGAAGAGAACAAATAGAAGGAACTCAAAGAGACCTGCTGTCTTGCAGGTCGGCTGGGACAGCCAAAGGTGACGGAGAGCAAACCCAATAAATGCTGGCTGAAACTGGACACATCACCGAAGAATAAGCACATCACCGAAGAATAAGCACCACAGCCCCAAATGGTGCTGACGATGTGACGTACAAACCACACCAATGATAAGGCTACATGAATCAGATTTCCACATGAATGAGATTTATGGGGAAATCTGGTACACCAGTCTAAGCGGTGATCGCTAAGAAGAAGAAGAGGAAGAAACTCAAAGAAAACTGACTGATGCTACAAATAAGAATGAGAAAATTGAAATACTTTAGGCATATAGAAAGACAAGAATGTTCGAGAAAGACCATTATGGAAGTAGGCATCCCGATAAAGAGGAAGACCACGGAGAAGATGGATGCAGGATGTGACTGATAATTTGATCATGACGACTGCAGAGACATCTGGCCTATGAGAGAAAGAAAATTTGAAGGACTGTTAGGGTGGCAAAGTTCTGCTCAGGACAAACTATTCTGTGATTATACAATGCCCTCATAGAGTGTACCCTCATAGAGTGTACCCTCATAGAGTGTACCCTCATAGAGTGTGCCCTCATAGAGTGTACCCTCATAGAGTGTGCCCTCATAGTGTACCCTCATAGAGTGTGCCCTCATAGAGTGTGCCCTCATAGAGTGTGCCCTCATAGAGTGTGGCCTCATAGAGTGTGCCCTCATAGAGTGTGCCCTCATAGAGTGTGCCCTCATAGAGTGTGCCCTCATAGAGTGTGGCCACAAAGAAGATTTTTATTATATCAATTACTAGATTGCAGGAGCTGGGATTGAAGATTGGAGTAGCAATCCATATCAATTACTAGATTGCAGGAGCTGGGATTGAAGATTGGAGTAGCAATCCATATCAATTACTAGATTGCAGGAGCTGGGATTGAAGATTGGAGTAGCAATCCATATCAATTACTAGATTGCAGGAGCTGGGATTGAAGATTGGAGTAGCAATCCATATCAATTACTAGATTGCAGGAGCTGGGATTGAAGATTGGAGTAGCAATCCATATCAATTACTAGATTGCAGGAGCTGGGATTGAAGATTGGAGTAGCAATCCATATCAATTACTAGATTGCAGGAGCTGGGATTGAAGATTGGAGTAGCAATCCATATCAATTACTAGATTGCAGGAGCTGGGATTGAAGATTGGAGTAGCAATCCATATCAATTACTAGATTGCAGGAGCTGGGATTGAAGATTGGAGTAGCAATCCATATCAATTACTAGATTGCAGGAGCTGGGATTGAAGATTGGAGTAGCAATCCATATCAATTACTAGATTGCAGGAGCTGGGTTTGAAGATTGGAATGTAAAAAGAACAGCACAACAGGTATATGAGTAGGCTCATCAATCAACATCGAACTGGTACTGTCAGTGCTGGACGCTGTTGGAGATATTGTGAGCGATCGAGCACCTATGGACATGTCCACAGTGTAATGAAGATATTTCAAACTGAAACTAAAAGGGGTCATTATACAAGTGCTGGTTTGATTATAGGCTATAGATGCTGAACGAATGAATGATTAATAAATCAAATTTTTTACATAGAATAGAGGGACTGAGATGGTATAAGATTCGACGAGAGAAAGAACTAGCAGATACCAGTGGAGAAAGAGCTAGGAGAGACAATGGATAGGACACACGTTGAGAGACTTTGCAAGACAGGCACTGTTTTGGAACCCTGAGGAAGAGGAGTAGTGGAAGGCCTAGACATACCTGGAGAAGAGAGCTGGAGGCTGATATCAAAAGGATAAGTAAAACCTGGAAAGAATTGGAAGGGATGGCAAGAGAGAGGAAGGACTGGAAGAAGTTTGTTGAAGACCTGTGCTCTGTTGGGAGTTGAAAGGTGAAGCATGTTCTGCAAGACTATCCTCTCCTGGGTGAGCTGAGGGTGGGTGACCAACAATGTGGCCACATCCAGTCAACCTGAAAGCTAAGCTTTTCGCAAACCTGAAGCTGCCCAGTTTGTGGTCGCACAGTAAATTAAGCACATGACCAGAGATGACTGAAGCTGACTGCCCAGTTTGTGGTCGCACAGTAAATTAAGCACATGACCAGAGATTTCTGAAGAAGAAGAAGAAAATAAATTTTAAAACTAAAATATTTGCTGTCATTTTGTAATGCTGTGTACCACACTCTGCCGTGTACCACACTCTGCCGGGTGCCACACTCTGCCGTGTGCCACACTCTGTCGTGTGCCACACTCTGCCGTGTGCCACACGCACATAACTACATCCAACAAGATTTTCATTTTGTGATGCCGTGTTTTAATTTGAAGAAGTTTTTGTGACTCATCGTTGGAGGTTAAATGTTTAATGTGTGTCTCTATTTTCTTTTTCAGACTGAGTTGCCAGTTTGTCCTCTAGATGATATATCACTTCAGTCTTACTGCCAGAGAAATGTTAACCAGCTCAGACAACAATTAACTTTAAGTTAATTTCTGCAAGAGTTTGTGTGTCGGATGGGAGCTAGGATCTGACCTGTAGCATGTTCCTGTGTCATCTCAGAACTTTGCATGTAATTTCAGAGAAAGTTACTTCTTCTCTTGTTTGTCCACTATGAATTCTGAAGTAATCAGGGCGCCTGGTACGGTGCTTCTGACTGATTTTTGCATGAAGGTATGCTTTCCTTATTATCAATGTCCTCTGCCATACAGGTGTGCCGTCCCCGACTTCAGAGGTAAGACAGTGTATCCAATTTCAAACTTGAGTGGGAGGAATCCACTTTACCTGTAAACACGGGAAGATGATCCACTCTACAACCTCACTGAGCAGATCTTCTTCTTCGAACCTTCCATATCCACCACTTTTTACCACTGTGGGATTTGTATATGATCTGAGCCTAAGAGCAATTGTGAGCTATGTTGTGCAAGTTATGCGCCTACAAGTAGGCCAGCACTTCCGATTTCTGCAATGCTTTTTATTTACTAGGGTAGCTTTCCTAGATCCTAAATCAGTCCCCTCTTGCAACATACCTTGTAGGTCACAGTGGTACTATTCTTTGCTTGTCTTGCGGGTCCCGGCATCACACAGGCGATAGAACAGGCTTTTATCTGCGCTTCACAAACAGTATTTTCATCACATCTGTTATTTCTAAGATCCACTTTTTGCATGGATGACCTTTAGCGTTGTATCCACTGTACTGGAGTAACATTGTTATTTGAGACGCACTGTCTGTTGATAATCTGCTTATGTGGCCAAACCATTTAATTTGTTGTTTCTTGATGAAGTTCAGTATTGATGTTGTACCCACTATTTTCCTGATGTCTTCATTTCTGCGTAGATACTTCATCTCTGCCGTGACTAGTTTTCTTCTCTATCATTTGTTGTCAGTGTCCAGGTTTGGCACTGGTAACATAATGTGGGAGAAAGATTGTGTTGAACATTGCTTTTTTTTGTGTTCATAGTGACATGTTTACATTTCAAAATTTCTGTTATTTGTCCTATCATTTGATGTGTTTTATTGCATCTATGTCGGATTTCGTTAGTTATTCTTTCGTTTTCTGACAAGATGCTCCCTATATATTTAAAGTCTTTGGCTTGTTTTAATGGGCGCTTGTTGATGGAGATATTGGCAGTGTTTTCCTTCTCTAGCTAATGTCATTACTTCTGTTTTGTCGATGTTTATTCTCATGTTGTATTCAAATTGAGTTGGTGAATAGTTGAAGTATGTTCAATTCTTATGTCAAAGGTCTCACTCTTGTCTGTTTATTCACTGTCCATGTCTCTTAACCATATCAACACATAGATTTTATATATATATATATAGTATTTGATGAATCTCATTGTTAATGCATTATGTATTTTTGTCTATGACAATATTTTATTTGTGAATTTTGTATTAACTCACATAGACATTTTTGGACAACTTTGCTCCATTGCTGTCATTTTGTATTCAGGTAGTCAGCTTTAGACAACCCTTCCTCCCTGCTGTCATTTTGTATTCATATAATCAAGGTTGGACAACCCTCTCGAGTAGTCAGTTTTGGACCACCCTTCCTCCGTTGTCATGTTGTATTCATGTGATAAATATTAGACAACGTTGGTACATTGTGTCATTTTAACGTAAACAATATGTTACAAATGTATGTGTATGATTGATATCTGTATAAAGGTTGTGTACGAACCAAGATGCTAGAAGCATCAAGATGTCATCCAGTAGAGCTGACGTGACCGCAAAGAGGATTTACATTTCAACCAATTCACGTCAACTACTAGATTGCAAGAGCTGAGATTGAAGATTGGAGTAGCAAGAAAAGAACAGGTATATGAGTAAATCAATCAAAATCAAACTGGCACGATCAGTCGCTGGACGCTGTTGGAGATATTGTGAAGGAAATTGGAACACATATGCAGATCACATTTGAGGATCTAAACTTTCAATACCTCCAATGTCAGCGAAGGTCTACCTGCATAGCGAGGAACACCAATAAAATGATAAGTAGGCATTCACGCAAAAATCAGTCAGAAGTACCATACAGAGCGTTATGGCTAATGTACAAATTCACAGCAGCAAACGCAGAAAAAAAACGTGCGGAGTGTAATGAAGATACTCCAAACTGAAACTAATCTAGTTCTACCTAAACATGATCTATACAGTTAGATCTGTGTAAGAAGATCCCAGGATATATTGAATGCATTTCTAGATGTCTCGTATGATTACCAAATCTTGTTATGTGTACCATATATGACAACTTTTTATTTTATTACATACAAACACATTTTTATCATTATGGGGTTTCTGTGTCTAAGTCGTTAATCCTGTGCCTATCGAGCCGAAGGTCATGGGTTCAAATCCAGACCGCTCCGTTCTATTCACAAGTGCATCTTTTACCAGAGACCCCTAATATTGTTGCCAGATCTATGGACTTTGTGCAATACTCTCGGTAGGGGGTGTGCCATTTCTGCAGAGAGGGACTGAACCATATGGGGTAAAACCCAGTGCAATGTAGTCAATCCTTCACATTTTATCATAAAAAATGATTATCTTGATGGTGATGCCATTATGTATCAGTTGAACAGATAAAATATAAACCATGACAGTTTGAAATAAAAAAGAGTAGGCTGCAAAGTCACTGCCTGACAAACTTCATTAAAAAGTTTAAAATGAAATTGCAATAAAAATGTTGTCTATGTTAACAATTATGCCAGGTGGTCTCTGTGGCATAGAGGTTTGGTGCTCGCTTCTCGTATCAAAGGTATTTGGTTTGCTTCCTCGTGGAGCCATCGGGGTATTTTCCAGAGATCCCTGCTCTCAGTGTAGATGAGATCCAGTTCCTAGTCCTATCAGAGACGGATGATAAAACGTAGATCATGTGTCCGCTAGGAATGCTAACCGAAACAAATGCTTGCAGAAAACAGATGCACCAGGCCGTAAGGCGCATAACATCGTGCAATGATCCCTCACAATGAGGAATGGGATAACGGATTCTATGTTCGCCAATCTGCCTCGGAGATTTAGCTACGCAGTAAGAATGTCAGACCTACCATCACGAGGGTGGCCAAAACTTACTACGGGAAGAGGTCAGCACAAACGGGAAGCAGAAATCATAGGAATTATATCCTACAGAGCTGCCCCGTATGCAACTTGAGAAGAAAGAGGTGGCCCACTTACACTAGCGTTCAAGATAAACTGTATGGCATGGCTGATAATCTGAGGCAGACGGCTGCCTTTATTAGAGAATGAGAAATCCCAATCTAGTGAGAATGCAGAAGAAGAAGATCATGTGTTCAATTTGAACATGTAAAAGAACCCTTGGAAGTTCAAAATCTAGAAGTGCAGATTGAAAGCTGCTGCCCAGACAAAATCTAGAAGTGCAGATTGAAAGCTGCTGCCCAGACAAAATCTAGAAGTGCAGATTGAAAGCTGCTGCCCAGACAAAATCTAGAAGTGCAGATTGAAAGCTGCTGCCCAGACAAAATCTAGAAGTGCAGATTGAAAGCTGCTGCCCAGACAAAATCAAAGCTGCTGCCCTGACAAAATCTAGAAGTGCAGATTGAAAGCCAGCTAACCAGACAAAATCAAAGCTGCTGCCCTGACAAAATCTAGAAGTGCAGATTGAAAGCCGCTACCCAGACAAAATCAAAGCTGCTGCCCTGACAAAATCTAGAAGTGCAGATTGAAAACCGCTACTCAGACAAAATCAAAGCTGCTGCCCAGACAAAATAAAGCTGCTTTCCCTGACAAAATCAAAGCTGCTGCCCTGACAAAATCTAGAAGTGCAGATTGAAAGCCGCTACCCTGACAAAATCAAAGCTGCTGCCCTGACAAAATCTAGAAGTGCAGATTGAAAGCCGCTGCCCAGACAAAATCTAGAAGTGCAGATTGAAAGCCGCTGCCCAGACAAAATCTAGAAGTGCAGGCTGAAAGCTGCTGCCCTGACAAAATCGAAAAGTGCAGATTGAAAGCCGCTGCCCAGACAAAATCAAAGCTGCTGCCCTGACAAAATCTAGAAGTGCAGATTGAAAGCCGCTGCCCAGACAAAATCAAAGCTGCTGCCCTGACAAAATCTAGAAGTGCATGATTGAGAAAGCCGCTGCCCAGACAAAATCGAAAGTGCAGATTGAAAATGCACGCTGCCCAGACAAAATCGAGAAGAGCAGGCTGAAAGCTGCTACCCAGAAAAAATTCATTAGGAAAGTTTAAAAATAAAATTCCTCAAAATATCCTCACTATCTTCAAACTTATATCAGGGACCCTTGCCAGTGCTACAGAGTTTGTGCTCTGAGATCTTCATGTGTAAGAAAGAGATTGGAGCACACATGGTTACTTACTAAAGTATAGTGATGATGCTTCTATCAATCAATGACTGTTTTCTTCGTGACAATGACTCGGTCATCGTTGCAAATGTCCATCTTGAAACTGGGAGAATTATGTATTAGATGTGGAGTAAACTTGCAGGGATCGCTGATGATAAATTAGTATAACTAGTGAGCTATGGGAACTGTCAGCAATCATATCCTTCACCATCTTCTGAGGGAGACTGCGCACCTATAACCTGCCAAAGTAATGCAACATTGGTCCAAGTAAAGGGACCTTTTATATGCCACATAGTGTATAGGGTAATGTGTTAGGTCAGTATTTTGCATTGACCGTCGGCACACAATGGGTGATGTGGTCATCATCATGCCAGCTGCCTTTACTACCCAGAGATTTTCCTAGTACCCAAGTGAATCTGGGTGGACCTGAAAGCTGTTACGCTCTGAAAAGATTCCACTCCCACCGTGGAATTGAACCTGCACCACTAGCCTAAGAAGCTAGTTGACTAACAACTACGCTACTGTGACTCTCGTTAACTAACTTCTAGAACAAATTGTACTATGTTGCATAATGCCATGTCTTTCAGTTATCCATGTTCTATATTTTTGTGTGTGCCATTTGTGTATGCATTACCTGTGTTGCCGCCGCCGCCGCATCATCATATTTCTCATACTTTCATATAACACATTTCAATTTTTTGGTTACTTAAAAACTAGTTATATTACGCCTGTATGTTGCCGGGGCTCACAAGGGAGCAAAGAATAGTAACACTGCGACCTACAAGGCATATCATAAAAGGCGACTAAGGTAGGGGACTAGGAAGGTACCTAGTAAATAAAAAGCGTTTATAAACTGGCCTATTAGTAGCGCATAACTGGCACAATGTACAATCGATCTTAGGCTCAGATTACATACAAATCACATAGAGTGGTTAACAAGTGGTCGTCGATATAGAGCATTCGAAGAAGAAGAATAAGATAATAGACACTTGTCTAGATCTGAAACAATGCTCCGGTATAGTACAGTAGATGCGGTACTTCTTCTTGCGTTAGTCTACTATGAATTCAGGCATTGTCAGGACGGCTTGTATTGTGCTTCTTATTGGTTTTTGTGTGAAGGTATGCTTTCCTTATTATCAGTATCCTCCACCATACATGCATGCCTTCTCTTGGCTTCAGTCGTGCCTTCTTCTACTTCAGCGTTGACAGGAGCCTGGTATGGCACTTCTGATTGATTTTTGCATGAAGGCCTACTTTCCTTATTATCAATGTCCCCCGCTGCTATACAGTCATGCCTTCTCTGACTTCATAGGTAGCCAAGATGTGATACTCCTTCTGTGAACGCTCCAGACTTCATAGGTAGCCAAGATGTTATACTCCTTCTTCTGTGAACACTCCAGACTTCATAGGTAGCCAAGATGTTATACTCCTTCTTCTGTGAACACTCCAGACTTCATAGGTAGCCAAGATGTGATACTCCTTCTTCTGTGAACGCTCCAGACTTCATAGGTAGCCAAGATGTGATACTCCTTCTGTGAACGCTCCAGACTTCATAGGTAGCCAAGATGTGATACTCCTTCTTCTGTGAACGCTCCAAATTTCATAGGTAGCCAAGATGTGATACTCCTTCTTCTGTGAACGCTCCAGACTTCATAGGTAGCCAAGATGTGATACTCCTTCTCTGAACGCTCCAAACTTCATAGGTAGCCAAGATGTGATACTCCTTCTGTGAACTCTCCTGACTTCATAGGTAGCCAAGATGTGATACTCCTCCTGTGAACGCTCCAGACTTCATAGGTAGCCAAGATGTTATACTCCTTCTTCTGTGAACGCTCCAGACTTCATAGGTAGCTAAAATGTGATACTCCTTCTTCTGTGAACGCTCCAGACTTCATAGGTAGCCAAGATGTGATACTCCTTCTGTGAACGCTCCAGACTTCATAGGTAGCCAAGATGTGATACTCCTTCTGTGAACGCTCCAAACTTCATAGGTAGCCAAGATGTTATACTCCTTCTGTGAACGCTCCAGACTTCATAGGTAGCCAAGATGTGATACTCCTTCTTCTGTGAACGCTCCAGACTTCATAGGTAGCCAAGATGTTATACTCCTTCTGTGAACGCTCCAAACTTCATAGGTAGCCAAGATGTTATACTCCTTCTTCTGTGAACGCTCCAGACTTCATAGGTAGCCAAGATGTTATACTCCTTCTTCTGTGAACGCTCCAGACTTCATAGGTAGCCAAGATGTGATACTCCTTCTGTGAACGCTCCAGACTTCATAGGTAGCCAAGATGTTATACTCCTTCTGTGAACTCTCCTGACTTCATAGGTAGCCAAGATGTGATACTCCTTCTGTGAACGCTCCAAACTTCATAGGTAGCCAAGATGTGATACTCCTTCTTCTGTGAACGCTCCAGACTTCATAGGTAGCCAAGATGTGATACTCCTTCTGTGAACACTCCAGACTTCATAGGTAGCCAAGATGTGATACTCCTTCTTCTGTGAACGCTCCAGACTTCATAGGTAGCCAAGATGTTATACTCCTTCTTCTGTGAACGCTCCAGACTTCATAGGTAGCCAAGATGTTATACTCCTTCTGTGAACTCTCCTGACTTCATAGGTAGCCAAGATGTGATACTCCTTCTGTGAACGCTCCAGACTTCATAGGTAGCCAAGATGTGATACTCCTTCTGTGAACGCTCCAAACTTCATAGGTAGCCAAGATGTGATACTCCTTCTTCTGTGAACGCTCCAAACTTCATAGGTAGCCAAGATGTGATACTCCTTCTGTGAACACTCCAGACTTCATAGGTAGCCAAGATGTGATACTCCTTCTTCTGTGAACGCTCCAGACTTCATAGGTAGCCAAGATGTGATACTCCTTCTGTGAACGCTCCAGACTTCATAGGTAGCCAAGATGTTATACTCCTTCTTCTGTGAACGCTCCAGACTTCATAGGTAGCCAAGATGTGATACTCCTTCTTCTGTGAACGCTCCAAACTTCATAGGTAGCCAAGATGTTATACTCCTTCTGTGAACGCTCCAGACTTCATAGGTAGCCAAGATGTGATACTCCTTCTTCTGTGAACGCTCCAGACTTCATAGGTAGCCAAGATGTGATACTCCTTCTGTGAACGCTCCAAACTTCATAGGTAGCCAAGATGTTATACTCCTTCTTCTGTGAACGCTCCAGACTTCATAGGTAGCCAAGATGTTATACTCCTTCTTCTGTGAACGCTCCAGACTTCATAGGTAGCCAAGATGTGATACTCCTTCTGTGAACGCTCCAGACTTCATAGGTAGCCAAGATGTTATACTCCTTCTGTGAACTCTCCTGACTTCATAGGTAGCCAAGATGTGATACTCCTTCTGTGAACGCTCCAAACTTCATAGGTAGCCAAGATGTGATACTCCTTCTTCTGTGAACGCTCCAGACTTCATAGGTAGCCAAGATGTGATACTCCTTCTGTGAACACTCCAGACTTCATAGGTAGCCAAGATGTGATACTCCTTCTTCTGTGAACGCTCCAGACTTCATAGGTAGCCAAGATGTGATACTCCTTCTTCTGTGAACGCTCCAGACTTCATAGGTAGCCAAGATGTTATACTCCTTCTTCTGTGAACGCTCCAGACTTCATAGGTAGCCAAGATGTGATACTCCTTCTTCTGTGAACGCTCCAGACTTCATAGGTAGCCAAGATGTGATACTCCTTCTGTGAACGCTCCAAACTTCATAGGTAGCCAAGATGTGATACTCCTTCTGTGAACGCTCCAGACTTCATAGGTAGTCAAGATGTGATACTCCTTCTGTGAACGCTCCAGACTTCATAGGTAGTCAAGATGTGATACTCCTTCTGTGAACGCTCCAAACTTCATAGGTAGCCAAGATGTGATACTCCTTCTCTGAACGCTACAAACTTCATAGGTAGCCAAGATGTGATACTCCTTCTGTGAACACTCCAGACTTCATAGGTAGCCAAGATGTGATATCCTCTTCTGTGAACGGCCTCCAGACTTCATAGGTAGCCAAGATGATACTCCTTCTGAACGCTCCAGACTTCTAGGTAGCCAAGATGTTATCTCCTTCTTCGTGACGCTCCAGACTTCATAGGTAGCAAGATGTTATACTCTTCTTCTTGAACACTCCATATCGACCACTTGTTAAATCACATTTGTGATCTGTATGTGAACGAAGCCTAAGAGCAATTACGTTGCCAGCACATCAGATTTCTGCAAGCTTTTATTTACTAGGTAGCTTCCTAGTCCTACATAGTCGCTTCATGACATGTCTTGTAGGTGGCAGTGTCTATTTTTGCTTATCTTGAGAGCCCAGAACACACAGCGCTTAAATCAGTCATAGGTGCCATATTTCCGACCTACATTGAATTCATAGCAGACAAACAGGGGGGACAATGAACGTCTATCATGTGATATTTCAACATTTTATTGACAAACCTCTGTAACTTTCTACAATTAGTTTCATGACAACTTCATTTTGTTGATACTGAGATGTCATATTCTTCTTCCGTAGGGAAGCATAAATCCGCAACCAAGCCTTCCAAGTCCGCTCTATTCAGGCATTTGTCAGATCTCTCCTATTTCTCTTACACATACGTCCAGCTCCTCCCAGATGTTCCCGTGTCTTCCCTTACCTCCTTATGTCCTTCAAACTTTGTATCAGTGGTGTTGCGATAACTCCTTCATTTGTGCAGAGCCTTCTTTTCACTGACATGTGGCAGATAAGCTTGAATTGATAACCTCCTTAGTTGTCTTTCTGTGCTATCTAGTGTTTTACAGTGTGGCGTAACCTCCTTAGGTCCCATACTCCAGTGTCTCTTACGACATGTGTGGGAGATAACCTCCTTATTGTCTCTACGACATGTGTGGCAGATAACCTCCTTAGTTGTCTCTTACGACATTGCAGATAACTCTTAGTTGTCTCTACTACATGTGAGCGGTAACGTGTTGTTACTTTACTAATTTTAGTCCCCAGTAAACATTCAGGTGAAATACTGACGACGTACTTATGAATATTGATTGATTGATTATCTTGTACTTAAACTGTAGAAATGTGATTTATTATTCATGATGTATAAACAGGTTACAATTTGTGATTTATTATAGATCTTAGTTGTCACAAACAAGATGAGCTTTCATTTGAATACTTATTTCTTGTTCTAGTTGTTGCTGGCTGTATCAACTATTTGTTAACTCCTTGTAGGCCAAACGCCACACTATGTGACTTTGATTTGGACTCCTTTTTACCAGGAGCCACACTAAAGGGCGCTATTTATTCTAAAAACAAATGGCTTGTAAAAATATGGTTTTCGTTCCTGGTCCACTAAAAGTTAATCATGCTTTATAATCTGTATATCATTTGTACCTGAGAGTGAGTACCTTGTTTCTAAGGAGCTACGGAGTGCATGCTTAGTGTCAAAAACAAGACAGGGTTGCATTTGAATTTCAAATTTGTTTCAGGGTGTCCCTAAGGCATCCTCACTTTCTTGAAGCCTTTGCCTCCCACTTCAATGCCTGATTTAATATTCTGTCATCATTTCTTTATATCATACGATGCTTATTCAAAAATGTATCGTATTGTAATGCACGAATCTCGTATCATGCTACTTTTAACAAAATCTCGTCTCTGACATTAAATTATATACACTATGAGTATATCCTCCCTTTTATATGTTCCCTCCCAAAAATTGAAAGCTTCTTCGTGTTCTATATTTATTTTAGTTCAGACAAACGAGAAATCTGAAAAATTTGTTATTTTATTTGAAAACTTGTCATTATTAAATGTATTCAGCTGCAACTTGTAGACAAGCGAGGACTTCCCTTCTGTATGTGAGACGTTAGTCTGTAGACAAGCGAGGACTTGCCTTCTGTACATGTGAGATGTTAGTCTGTAGACAAGCGAGGACTTGCCTTCTGTACATGTGAGACGTTAGTCTGTAGACAAGCGAGGACTTGCCTTCTGTACATGTGAGATGTTAGTCTGTAGACAAGCGAGGACTTGCCTTCTGTACATGTGAGACGTTAGTCTGTAGACAAGACGTGAGAGCGTTAGTCTGTAGACAAGCGAGACGTTAGTCTGTAGACAAGCGAGAGTTACCTGTAGATCAAGCGGTTCCTCACAAATGTTTTGCATTACACTGGACTCTCTTTTAAATATAATTTGCTGACAAGCGAGGTTGCCTCAAAAGTTTCTATATGAAAATCTTCTGTACAGTGGAGTTAGTCTGTAACAACCAGTACTGGCTTCTACATTCTTAGAGTGCAAGGAACTTTGAAGATCTTTCTTTGTACATGTGCAGACATTTAGACTCGGCTGTCGGGTCTTAATTCAAGCGAACTAGTTGTAGACAAGCGAGGAGTTACCCTCTAGATCAGCGGTTCCCAAACTTTGCATTACCACTGCCCCTCTTTAAATATATTTTGCTGCCGCGGGTTCCCAAAAGTTTCTATATATGAAAATCTTCTAGCGATGGAGTTATTATTACACCACACCAAGTCAAGCTGGCTTCAATTTCTCAGAGTGCAAGAAACTTTGAATGATCTTTCATTTTGTCCTGTCAGACATTTAGACTCGGTCTGGTCCGGTCCCTTGAATTCATAGCGGAACTAGTTTGCCACTGTTTTTACAATGTATTTTTCTGTTTGAAATGTCAAAGATCATTTCTTCAAGCGTTTGACGACCCGCTGTGAGTACCTTGCGGACATGATACGAGTCCTCATATACCGCAGTCTATGCTGATATGTGATGTTCCCATACTCTATGTCAATTTATTTATTCAATGTGAGCTGCAACTATTCATACGCTTATTGGTGACTATTATATGTTAATATATATGTTATAGTTTGTATGCTTAATCTAGGAGAATCTGGTTTGTGGTTTGGTCAATGAGTTAGTAAAAACCTGATGTGATTTCTTCCTTTTCAATTTCTGTGTTTTTATTCTTTGTCCATGTTATTTGTTATATCTTTGTTGTTCGCTCGACATCAACTATCTGTCTGTGTGTTGCTGGGACTTGCAAGGGAAGCCAAGAATATTTTTTTTTCTTTCGTCCGCTTTCAACTCAGACGAGTTTCATCTCTGAAACTGATTTTTGCGTGAAAATCCGTTTTCCAATTTCTTACAATGGCAGCAGCGTGCACATTGTAAATTACTTTACACTGGCAGCCGTGTGCTCAATGTACTCGTAATTAGTATTCCCTCGCCATACAGGCAGACTTTCTCCGACTTCAGAGGTACTCACGTTATTGTCCTGAGTAAGACCAGGGGACTCGAACAAATGCCGGACAGTATGTTCGAACCTGAGCTATGAGGCGTCTCACAGCTAGCAGGCCGAGCTACTATCAACTACTCTAGGCAGTCCCCCGCCAAGAATAGTAACACTGCGACCTACAAGGCATGTTGTAAGAGGCGACTGCTAGTGTGTTGCTGGGACTTGCAAGGGGAGCCAAAAATAGTAACACTGTGACCTACAAGGCATGTCGTAAGAGGTGCCTAAGGAAGGCGCCCGCCTGTGTGTTGCCGGGCTCGCAAGTGGAGCAAAGAATAGTAATGGCTTGGACCCTCTCCGCAGAAAATATACGCCACCTGCCGAGAATATTGCAGAAACTCTGTAGCTCCAGCAACGAGTGGTCTGTGGAAAAAATACACTAAACTATACATATAAAAATGAAAGTAAAAAATAACACACTAAATTTTGAAATGTCAATTAATTGATTTCTATTGAAACAAATTGTAACACTAACATCTCAGAGAAAATATTCACAGCCAAATATCACATGAAATATCTTGAGATGCTTCGGTTATAGATGTACAGTTATTCAATAATTATATGTTGGAGATATTTTGTATACATATACAGAGTTGTTAGTGATAACTTGGGAAATGGAGGGTCAGGGATGTCTGTGGAAAATCTGGTGATGCCTCTTGTGGTCAGAGATGTTTGTGGAAACCCTGGTGATGCCTCTTGTGGTCAGAGATGTTTGTGGAGAACCTCATGATGCCTCTTGCAGTCAGAGATGGTTGTGGAGAACCTCGTGATGCCTCTTGCAGTCAGAGATGTTTGTGGAGAACTTGGTGATGCCTCTTGTGGTCAGAGATGTTTATGGAGAACTTGGTGATGCCTCTTGTGGTCAGAGATGTTTCTTGTGGTCAGAGATGTTTGTGGAGAACTTGGTGATGTATCTTGTGGTCAGAGATGTTTGTGGAGACCCTCGTGATGTTTCTTGTGGTCCGAGATGTTTGTGGAGACCTTCGTGATGTATCTTGTGGTCAGAGATGTTTGTGGAGACCTTCGTGATGTATCTTGTGGTCAGAGATGTTTGTGGAGACCCTCGTGATGTATCTTGTGGTCAGAGATGTTTGTGGAGACCTTCGTGATGTATCTTGTGGTCAGAGATGTTTGTGGAGACCTTCGTGATGTTTCTTGTGGTCAGAGATATTTGTGGAGAACTTGGTGATGTATCTTGAGGAATAGGGCAAGAGTGCTCATAGTGCCCTTGGTGTTGGGGCAATGAAACAACGGGAGTTTATGGAATCATAAATGTGTCACATAGCAACTTTGTCACCCAGAATAAAATAACTTCAGGGTTAAACTTATAACAGCTGTTCTATCGTTACACAAAGTATTTTCTGAATTCTTGTCCTAGAGGTATTTCTTCTTATTTCTCTTGTTCATCTACACAAGATGACCTAATATAACCCAAAGTGTTCTCGGGGTTCTTTGATTGAAAGATGTGCATCAGCTTCAAGAATATTTTATCTCTATGAGGGAGCAATCAATCAGTTCCTGGTTGCTGATGTGTGTGTGTGTGTTCTTGTTGCTGCATGTGTGTGGTTTCTGTATGTGTGTGGTTCCTCGTATGTGTGTGGTTTCTGGTTGCTGTATGTGGTTCTGGTTGCTGTATGTTCGTTGGTTTGATATGGATTAGCGTAATGCATAAGTAGAAAAACAAATTTTAAAAACGTGGTTGTACAGAATGATGAGAATCCCATGGACCGCTAAAATGACTAATGTTGAGGTGTTGAATGAGGTCAAGACAGAGAGAAAGCTTATCATCAATTTAAGAAAGTGTCTGTCATCATTTTTTTGGACATGTGATGAGGAGGGGAGGTTTTAGAACACATTGTGACAACCGGTAAAATCAAGGGTAGACAAGACAGAGAGAGAAAATTGTTGATAGCCTGACGTCATGGTACAGTAAAGCGTCAACATCTGAGTTGATAGCAAACACCAAAGACAGAAATTTGTAGAAATCCATGATCGCCTACGCCAGCCGGCACCTGATGATGATGATGAGGGGCACATTTTTTAAAAAGGCATAGATAGTTCATTTTCTCCACCTCCCTGTGATGGCCCTGGAAACTCCCTGTAGCGAACACGGAAACAGAGGACTACCAAGAGGCCTTGCTACGATTGTGAAGATCAAAGAAGGAGAACTAACCCAGTACCCAATAAATACTATGCTGAAGTTGGATCCTAGTATGCAGGATCCTAGATTAGAATAGTTAATTCCTTTCCTCACTTGTGGAATGTTGAGTGCAGGATTGAACCTACAACCCTCTTGTGTCCGAGTTGATAGGCAAACACTTATGCACTACGCTAATTCATCTCACCAACAACATATAACAATGACATATATCCAATAGCTAACAACAGCATACAGGAACCACACACAGCAACCAGGAACCACACACAGGAACCACACACAGCAACCAGGAACCACATACAGCAACCAGGAACCACATACAGCAACCAGGGATTGATTGATAGGACCATCATCATTGCACTTTGGTAACCATGTGTGCTCAGTTCTTACACAGGAAGATCTCAGCTGCACAAACTCCGTAGCTCCGCGAGGTTCCCGATGTCATTTTGAAGATGGTGAAGATATTTTTGTAGGAATTTTATTTTTTTAATCTTTTCTAATGAATTTTGCCTGGGCAGCAGCTGTCCAGCCTGCTCTTCTCGATTTTGAACTGTCAATCGTTCTTTTATGTGCTCAACATGAACACTGAACATAGGTTTTATCGTCCGTCTTCAATAGGACTAGGAACTCGATCTCACCTACACTGAGATCAGGGATCTATGGGAAAAAATCCAGATACTGACAAAATTCCAGCACCTGAAATAACCAGGAACCACATACAGCAACCAGGTACCACATACAGGAACCACATACATACAGGAACCACATGCATACGGGAAGCACATGCATACATGAACAAGAATGAACCAAGAGAAAGAACATACATTATGTAAAATCAACAGCCCTTAACAACAACAACTTCTACTATCACAGTAATTTGATACAATGTCAATCTGATCATGGCCGGCATGTGCCATGAAGTGTTGAGGGGAGACATCAGTTTTCTTGTTACCTTGGGCTCGATGTGTTATATCTGTAGCTGTTAGTTCATATTGTTGAAGAAAGTCTCTATGGCAAAGTGGTTAAAATGTTTGCCTGGTGTTACAAAGATTGAAGGTTCGAATCCAGACAAAGTCACATGTGCAATTTTTTTCGGAGAGTAGTCATGAGATGTCAACCACGCCACCACCTCTGTAACCGCCCATACCTCCATTGTCAAACTACTTGTGGTTGTCGCGTAGGCCCCACTGGCCTCTTTTATTATTTTTCTTCCTGGGCATGCTGAAAAAGTCCACAAACTGCACTGGTGCACAGAATATAACCACTGTTACCTGCCACACATGTCTAAGAGGCGACTAAGGAGGTTTGGCTGAAGTCAGATGCACATGTCCTAAACGTGTAGAAATCTATGTGTTTAGGGGCCTACCAAACCAGTGTGCAACGAATACACGTTCTTGGCAAAGGTCAAACATATCAGAAAGAGTGATTCAAATTGGTGGTCAAGAACGAACGCAAAGAAGAAGAAGACTGAACCATCAGTGTAAATAACTACCCTGCAATACTTAAGTATTAGTTCAATATAGCACTTCTTCTACTTCTTATTTCTCTTTGCTCCTCATGAAGCATAGGGCGAACGGTTGTTCACTACTTTTCTCAGTCTTTGGCTGTTTTCATTATAGCACTGGAGTACTCTTTTTCCTTAGTGTCATTGGTAGTGAATTCATGCATAGTATGTTTTTCATTTTCATAGATTTTTTCACTTAATGGTTTTAGTTATGGACCATGTTTGACATTGATAACAGAGAATTGATAAAAATATACAGTTTATCTGCTGTGGCTTAACTGCGAAGTCTGTGTTTAAGAAGTAATACTATTCTTTGCTTCCGTTGTGGGCTCTGACACCACACAGGTGATATAATTTATCAGTTATGGCTTAACTGCGATGTCTGTGTTTGAGAAATGGTAACAGATGGTGTGTTGCAACGTTGGCCTTTTGACATCTAGTATTGATTTCTTTGTCATTTTTGGTAATGGTTTAAAATAATTGAAGTGGAGAATAAGACATGGATCTAGATACAAGTGGAGTGAAGGGCATGGGGTGTAGATATAAGTGGAGTAAAGGACATGGGTGTAGATATAAGTGGAGTAAAGGACATGGGGTGTAGATATAAGTGGAGTAAAGGACATGGGTGTAGATATAAGTGGAGTGAAGGACATGGGTGTAGATATAAGTGGAGTAAAGGACATGGGGTGTAGATATAAGTGGAGTAAAGGACATGGGTGTAGATATAAGTGGAGTAAAGGACATAGGTGTAGATATAAGTGGAGTAAAGGACATGGGGTGTAGATATAAGTGGAGTAAGGACATGGGTGTGAGTATAAGTGGAGTGAAGGACATGGTGTAGATATAAGTGGAGTAAAGGACATGGGTGTAGATATAAGTGGAGTTAAGGACATGGGTGTAGATATAAGTGGAGTAAAGGACATGGGTGTAGATATAAGGGGAGTAAAGGACATGGGTGTAGATATAAGTGGAGTAAAGGACATGGGTGTAGATATAAGTGGAGTTAAGGACATGGGTGTAGATATAAGCGGAGTAAAGGACATGGGTGTAGATATAAGTGGAGTGAAGGACATGGGGTGTAGATATAAGTGGAGTAAAGGACATGGGTGTAGATATAAGTGGAGTAAAGGACATGGGTGTAGATATAAGTGGAGTAAAGGACATGGGTGTAGATATAAGTGGAGTAAAGGACATGGGGTGTAGATATAAGTGGAGTAAAGGACCTGGGTGTAGATATAAGTGGAGTAAAGGACATGGGTGTAGATATAAGTGGAGTAAAGGACATGGGTGTAGATATAAGTGGAGTAAAGGACATGGGGTGTAGATATAAGTGGAGTAAAGGACATGGGTGTAGATATAAGTGGAGTAAAGGACATGGGTGTAGATATAAGTGGAGTGAAGGACATGGGTGTAGATATAAGTGGAGTAAAGGACATGGGTGTAGATATAAGCGGAGTAAAGGACATGGGTGTAGATATAAGTGGAGTAAAGGACATGGGTGTAGATATAAGTGGAGTAAAGGACATGGGTGTAGATATAAGTGGAGTAAAGGACATGGGTGTAGATATAAGTGGAGTAAAGGACATAGGTGTAGATATAAGTGGAGTAAAGGACATGGGGTGTAGATAGAAAGATGCAGAGTTGTGACATTGACATTTAATTTGTACATTATGTCATTTTTCTCAATCCTGTCTTGCTCACAGCGTCAGGATAAGAGATTTATAGAACGAGCCCTTGTGTGCGCTTCATAAACAGTGTCTTTGTCGCCTCTGTTATCTCTGAGGTCCATCTATTGCATGGCCTGCCATTTTTTTCTATCCATTGTATCCTAGCAACATCGCTCTTTGAGGTGCACTGTCTATTGGTAATCTGCTTATGTGGCTGAACCATTTAATTTGTTGTTTCTTCATAGAAAAGTTTTTAGTACTGATGTTGTATCCACTTTCTTTGTGATGTCATCATTTCTAAACCGGTCTCTTCTTGTTACCCCCAGTATTCTGTGTAGACACTTCATCTCTGCCGTGACTAGTTTACTTCGATCGTTTAATGTCAGTGCCCAGGTTTGGCACTGATAGCATAATGTTGGGAGAAAGATTGTGTTGAACATTGCAATTGTTCAAGAGCTTAATAAAGACACTTTTGTTGAAACATTGATTTTGATGCTGTCCATTGTCAAAATGTCATACATCGATTTTTATATTTGTTTTTTTATTGGAGAACTTTAACCTTCAGCATTTTGGAATTCCTTGTTTCTGTAGCTGCCTGCGAGATTCTTAACCTTCATCTGCACAACATACCTCCATGTGGTTTTCTTCAATTTCCTGATACAGAACATTACACAACTTCATAATTTACCATAACAATTGTATCAATTTAAGTATCTGTAAATATTAAAATATCGAAAAATATTCAGGAATATCAACAAATATTATATAATATATTTTCAAATATTAAATAATATATCAATAAATATTAAATAATATATCGACAAATATTAAATGATATATCAATAAATATTAAATAATATATCGACAAATATTAAATAATATATCGGCAAGTATTAAATAATATATGACAAATATTAAATAATATATACAAATATTAAATAATATACACAAATATTAAATAATATATCGACAAATATTAAATAATATATCGACAAATATTAAATAATATATTGGCAAGTATTAAATAATATATCGACAAATATTAAAGAATATATCTACAAATATTAAATAATATATCGGCAAGTATTAAATAATATATGTGCAAATATTAAAACAATATCGGCGAATATTAAAATAATATTGAAAAATATTAAAGCAATATCTGAAAATACTAAAACAATATCTGCAAATATTAAATAATATATCGGCAAATATCAAATAATGTATTCAAATATTAAAACAGTATCGACAAATATTAAATCAATATTAAATAGTATCTTGAAATATCAAATAACAAATAATGGAAAATATCGGTAAAATATGAACTAGAATATCTCTTCCTCACTTGATCCTGACCGTAGAAGTCATGGTCAGATGATGGCTATCGGCCAGTTGGTCTGGTTCGCTAATTTTCAACTCAATATTGTAGGTGGTGTTCTGTTGTTGGGCTATTCTTAACCTATTAGCGGTGTAAGTGGCAATACCAGTCATGACCAAACCATTGCCCACCCACCACATAGATGCACGGCTTTCTCCGCTCCAAATCACAGCTAGAATTGTTTGAAACACAGATTTAGCGTTGATGCTGATATTGTGGGTTAGGGGAGAAGTTAATGAGATCTGTAGAGCACTGATCCATCCCATAGTTAAACTAATGAAACCGGACAGAATAAGAACAGCCCATGTGGTTGGGTCACTTGACAATGGTGACATGAAAAAATTATTAATTTGTGATGTTGAGATAACTAACGGAGTTAGACCCACACTGCTAATCACACAATTACTTACAGCCAACTGTACCGATGATATCCCTTTCTTTTTCTGTATTCTCTTAAAAATACTCCAAAGGGCTGCAAATATGCTGGCTACTACGCCATACATAATTCCAACAGGATGGACACCTTGCGATAGCAGCTCTTCATCAACACAGACATAAAAACCAGAAATGATACACAGGCAGGAGAGAATAACTCTGGGTGTAATCTTTTCATGGAGGATAAACACACTAAATGTGATAACGAAAACAAGAGTTAATGATCTTGCCGCCTGGTAGACATGACGCTGATATGCTTCAACATCAGGTTATTAAACACCAGCGTGCCGGTGAACGTTGCAGATGCTAGAATCATATCCTGGTGAAGGAGAGTTGACAGACAGATACCTGGTGGTTGCCACGGAAATGTAATCAACATCTTCAGCAAATGCATCATCAGCACTATCATGACTCCAACGACATTCTGTACCCACACAATGAACATTGATATATCTCCATTGACATCTTGTCCGTTAATTAAACTTTTATTAATAAATACCATTGAGATTGCTACTATCCAATGAGATACTATCACTGTTGTTATCAAGAAGACACTGCTTCTGACATCTGTGGTAAGAGCAGATGCTGATGTTTGTAAATTCATTCCTAATGAGCACTGTATCAATGCAATACCAACAAACTACTAACATTTAGTGCATACATTTAATCCAAATGAGATATAGATGCAATTATTGCCAGAAAATCAACTGATAAATTGTGAATCTATCCTTGATTTCTAACATCCATCTTGGTTGCATGCATCTCTACTCTTAATTACAGGAAGGTTACAGTCGGAAGATTTAAGTATTTCTTGTATTCTGTTGCATCTTTATAACATGCCTCTACCCATCCAAATTACTGATGGTAGAATTGCTTGCAGGCTCAAATGACAGATTTTCTTGCAAGTTCAATGGTAAAATTTGTGATAAATGACATGCTTGTTCAAAGGCATTGATCAGCTATAAATGACAGATTTTCTTGCAAGTTCAAAATGGCAAATGGTAGAGTTGCTTGCAGGCTCCAAATGATTGATGTTATAATTTCTTGCAGGTTCCAAGAGGTTTATGTATCAAGTGATTCACAGATGTTAGGTTTCACTATCAGAATAGAGCACCTCATCACAAGCTCAACTGCAAAAAGAAAAGAAAAAATTAATTATTATTCATTTTTCGCAAGAGTTCTGTTATTTAAAATGACTTGAAAAATGGGGTCTAAAATTGACTTCATTACACTGGGGTTTCCTCATCTCTGCAGAAATGGCATATCACTTGTTGAGAGTATTGTATAAACTTTGTAGTTCAGCAACTTCTTCGAACGCTCCACATCAACCACTTGTTAATCACTCTTTGTGATTTGTATGTGATCCGAGCCTAAGAGTGATTGTACATTGTGCCAGTTATGCACCTACAAGTAGGCCAGCACATCAGATTCTGCTACACATTTTATTTGCTAGGGTAGCTTCCCTAGGCTCTTACCTTAATCGCCTCTTACGAGATGCTTTGTAGGTCGCAGTGTTACTATTCTTTTCTCCCCTCAAAGGCCCCGCAACACACAGACAGATCTTGGATTAACCCTGGTTACCATGTGGTATATTTAGCTCAAAGATAGTTAAATCATGCCTGATTGGGCCATCATCCGCCCGAGTGGTTACCGGGGCCCAAATTTGGGGTGTAAAGAATAGAACCACTGTTACCTGCCACGCATGTCATAAGAGGCGACTAAGGAGGTTTGGCTGAAATCGGATGCATGTGTCCTAAACGTGTAGAAGTCTTATGCGTTTAGGGGCCTACCAAACCAATGTGCAACGTATACACGTTCATGGCAAAGATCAAACATATCACAAAGAGTGATTAAAATTGGTTGTAAAGAACAACGCAAAGAAGAAGAAGGGCCATCATCATTGCACTTCGATGAATAATCATGTATGCTCCAATCTCTTTCTTATACAGGAAGATCTCAGCGGCAGCGCCCGAACTCCCTAGCACAGATTCCCAATGTCATTTAGAAGATAGTGAAAATATTTTGTAGGAATTTTATCTTTTAACTTTTCTAATGAATTTTATCTTTTAACTTTTCTAATGAATTTTGCATAAGCAGTAGCTTTCCAACCTGCTCTTTTCAATTTTCAACTGACATTGGTTCTTTTTACGTGCTCAATCAATCCTGCCCATTGTTGCTTATTAAAAGCAATGCCATGATGGTAGATTATAGGTCCATATTTCTACATTTGCTTGTACGTCCTAATTTATTCAATTTACTTAATAGTTAACACACTCCATCTGCTGCAGATCTGATTTCATTATATAAAATTATATATTTAATTAATTACTAATTAACCACAACAAAAACTGGAGACTGTCGATAGGTTGTAGTAAATACTAAATAGTTTAGAGAAAAGAACTACAAAATCATTACAGTCTAAGTCAAACATTATGACATGAAAGAGAGTCAACAACACGATTGCTCACCAAAACTGAGGACACACATTTGTAGAGATCCATAAATGTCAACAACAGGCCTGTTCTGTGTCACAGTGTGTGTCTCGTGTGTGTGTCCCTGATGATAACGGAAATATAAATATGTATTATATAGTTATCTGATTCACCAACTCACTTTCCCCTTTTATTTGGTTAAACATCTAGCTCTGAAAGCAAATGTTGCTGCGAATTTATTATTGCTATTTTGATTTGCCTGTTCAGTCATCTTATGTATTGTATGTCTTCACTGACCTAGCATAATACACAAACAATTTAGTGATGTAAATTCCAGCGACTCAGCTGGACTTGTTCTCAATCTCCAAAAATAAACACTAACTCTCCTGTATTGTGAAGTCATAAATAGTACTATCAATCTAGCCAGCATTTTCCATTTTTTAGCATTTGTATTGCATATTGTTTTTATAAATGTTTTTATGGAGAATAAATTCAACCTCAGAAAATAAATAGTTAATATATGCGTTATAGAATTATTCAGCATATGTTTACATTTTTCTCGTAATATGGTTAGAATAAATAGCTGATAATGCTTATTTGTTATAAATATATTTCTGATCAAAAAATGAAGGCAAATCCGGAAGTGAGTCATGGTAAATAGATATGAAATTAAGAGACGCTCTGTTTCAAAGCATCACTAAGGGAAGCAATAATGAAATATTAAAATAATATTTTCTTCTCATCTGTAAAGTTTCAGTTTGGAATACCTTCATTGCACTCCGCACATATCCATATATTCCTCGACCTCTTACACAATATCTCAAGCAGAGTCCGACGACTAACTACACCCGTTTGATATTGGTTGATGAGCCTACTCATACGTCCGTTGTGTTGTTCAATTCGTCTTCTCCTTCTTCTTCTTCTTCTTTGCGTTCGTTCTTCACGACCAATTTTAATCACTCTTTGTAATATGTTTGATCTTTGCCAAGAACGTGTATAAGTTGTACATTGGTTTGGTAGGCCCTAAACGCAGACTACACGTTCAGGACATGTGCGTCCGATTTCAGTCCAAACCTCCTTAGTCGCCTCTTACAACATGCGTGGCAGATAACAGTGGTTCTATTCTTTACACCCAAATTTGGGCCCCGGTAACCACTCGGGCGAATTCTTCTTCTTTTCTATAATCCTGTTTTGTCTCACAGCGTCAGGATAAGAAGAGATTTCTAGAACGTGCCTTTGTGTGCGCTTCATAAATATTATTTGTCACTAACACTGTTATTTCTAAGGCCAATCTTTCGCGTAGACGGCCTATTGCCTTGCACATACTGTATCGGATTAGCTTTGCTCTTTAAAGAGCACTGTCTGTTGGTAATCTGCTTATGTGACCAAACTATTTAATTTGTATTTTCTTGATGAAGTTCAGTACTGATATTGTACACACTTTTTTCCTGATGTCTTCACTTCTAAAACGGTCTCATCTTGATACTCTCAGCATTCTGTGTACTCACTTCCTCTCTGTAGTGACTAGTTTTTTTTCTGTCCTTTGATGTCAGTGTCCAGGTTTGGCACTGATAACATAATGTTGGGAGAAAGATTGTGTTGAACAATTCTCTTGTAGTTTTCATGTGACATGTTTGCATTTAAAATTGGTACATTGTCTTACGATTTGATTTGCTTATTGCATGTTTCTCATTGTGACATGTTTCTCATTGTGACATGTTTCTCATAGTGACATGTTTCTCATTGTGACATGTTTCTATTGTGACATCTATGTTGGATTTCATTAGTTATTCTTCCATTTGCTGGAAAAATTATTCCTAGGTATATAAAGTCTTCGACTTGTTTTAATTGATGTTTGTCGACGGAGATATTTGTAGAGTTCTAGCGAATGTTATTACTTCGGTTTTGTCATTATTTATTCTCATCTTGTATTGATTACAAGTTAACTAGAGTCTGGTAATGTGTTGATGTAGCTATTCCTCTGTTGTTGATATGAGTGCCTGATTGGGTGCAAAAATAAATTCGTTTAAGAGTTCCCCAAGGTTGTTCTCTTCACTAGTGTTAGCTTTTTACAGATTTGATCGGTGTGTGTGATAAACAGCATCGGAGATAGTACGCATCCTTGTCTTACTCCTGACCCAATGGGGAACTTTTCTGATAGTTCTATGTTTGTTCTAACCGTACCCTATCTTTTTATATATAGTCACATGTATATATTAGTTAGGTGGTCATTAACCTCATAGTTTGACAATACTTTCCACAACTGTCTACGCGTCACAACTTTGTTCCTGTCTACGCGGTCACAACTTGTTCCTGTCTACGCGGTCACAACTTATTCCTGTCTACGCGGTCACAACTTATTCCTGTCTACGCAGTCACAACTTATTCCTGTCTACGCGGTCACAACTTATTCCTGTCTACGCAGCCACAACTTATTCCTGTCTACGCGGTCGAATGATTTTTCGTGATCAACGAACGTGGAAACAAGAGTTGAAAGATTGTAACCTTGGCAACAATTAATAGAAAGACAGTAGAATGGCTAACCCCACCCCCACCCACCACCACCCCCGTGTGTTGCTGGGGCTCACATGGGGAGCAAAGAATAGTAACACTGCGACCTACAAGGCATATCGTAAGAGGAGACTGATGTAGGAGCCTAGGAAGTTAACCTAGTAAATAAAAGTGTCGCATAAATCGGATGTGCTGGCCTACTTGTAGACAATTACAACGCGCAATCGCTCTTAGACTAAGATCACATACTCTCTCTCTCTTTCTCTTTTCTCTCTCTCGCGATCGTTCTGTTACGGCAATTTTGATCATTCTTATTGTGATATATAAACAGGCTAACACAGAAAGGGTGTGATGCGTTCACATCTTTAGTACCATTCGGAGCTTTGGTGCTTATCCTTCGGCGATGTGTCCGGTTTCAACCAGCGTTTACTGGGTTCGCTCTCCGTTAGCCTTTGGCTGTTCCCATACGATCTGCAAGGCAGCAGGCTCAGATCACATACAAAACACAAAGATTGTTTTAACAAGTGGTCGATGTGGAGCGTTTGAAGAAGAAGAATAACAACAATGACAATTTTTGCGTGGAAGCTGTTTGTCTCTAACGGGACATGAACACTTGCATAGATAGATCATGTCTCAATATGTACAAACATAGACACTAAACAAACTACTTTAAAACAAACCAAATTTTCTGCATTTGAGATGTGGGTTTTATTGAAGAAATGAAAATAAAACACAAAGAAGGAAAAGTTCTGAAACAAGTTTGGGAAGAAAAGTTTTCTTGTTTCTTTACTCTAATTCTGTTTTACGTCACAAGCGGAAGGATAAGAAGAGTTTTTTAGAACGAGCTTTTGTGTGCGCTTCGCAGACAGTGTTTCTCGCCGCCTCTGCTATTTTTGAGGTCCTTCTTCTTCTTCTTTTGCCATCACACTGCAACTGGGTCGTTGCCCAGTGTCGTCACACTGTTACCGGGTTGTTGCCCAGTGTTGTCACACTGCTACCGGGTTGTTGCCCAGTGTCGTCCCACTGTTACCGGGTTGTTGCCCAGTGTCGTGGTTTTCTGTTTTTGTCTTGCGCTATTCTGGTTGCTTGTGTGATTGTTATTTTTGCTCTTTCACAGGATTCTGCTACGTCATCTAACCATCTTTTCCGTGGTCTTCCTCTTGCCTTCTTTCCCGATGTTCTGTTGTAGAAGACTCTGTATACTGTGGAGTTTGGGTGCATTTTTATTAAGTGGCCAAGCCACTTCATTCTTTGTTTCTCAATGTAATTCAAGCAAGGTTCTGTGCCAACTTTCTTTCTTATGCTGATGTTGCTGACTTTGTTTCTCAATGTAATTCAAGCAAGGTTCTGTGCCAACTTTCTTTCTTATGCTGATGTTGCTGACTTTGTTTCTCAATGTAATTCAAGCAAGGTTATGTGCCAACTTTCTTTCTTATGCTGATGTTGCTGACTTTGTTTCTCAATGTAATTCACGCAAGGTTCTGTGCCAACTTTCTTTATTATGCTGATGTTGGTGACTCTGTCTTGTCTGGTGTTGTTGATTTTTGAGGTCCACCTATGATAAAGAGTAGTCCATGTCAAAATGGGTTTTGGTTTGTTTTTTAAATTGTCAAGAAACCACAACTATTTGAGTCTTCAGCAGAGGTTCATTCAGACATTCCAACTGTTTCTTGGGGAAATAGGCCGAGAGCTTCCACCTAGGCTCACAAGAGTAACGTACTAGCGTGAAAAAGTAGGGTTTATTGCGACGTAATTATACAATGTGCAGAGACGATGTAGAAGAGCTAGCATACCCCACCAAGGCTCTCATCAGGGAAATATACTGCCATGTCGCACTCCATAAGTGGATCCCTTATCGAAAAGAGCGTCAGATGGCCTACGACAGTATATTTTATACGGCTGTATTAGTTACATCTAAACCGATCAAATGATCATATGACTTTGTGGCTAGAGATTATGTCATGTGATGAGACTCGTAGTTGTCATCTTATACAAGTCTCATCATCATCAGGTGCCGTGCCGGCTCTAGGCGACCATGGATCTCTACAAATCTCTGTCCAAGGTGTGTGCTATCATCTCAGATGTTGACGCTCTTCCGTGTCATGAAGTCAGGCTGTCTAATATGTTCTCTCTATATTTGTGTTTCTCTGCCTCGTCTACCCTCGATTTTACCGGTTGTCACAATGTGTTCTAAACCTCCCTCCTCATCACATGTCCGAAAAATGATGACTGCCTCTTTCTTATATTGATGATAAGCTTTCTCTGTGTCTTGATCTCATTCAATACCTCAACATTAGTCATTTTAGCAGTCCATGGGATTCTCATCATTCTTCTGTAAAACCACATCTCTGTGACCCTCAGAGATTTTTTGATCTGTCTGTTTACCGCCCATGACTCTCATCCGTATGTCAGTATTGCTTCTATGTTTCTATGTAGCACTGTATAACTCTCATCCGTATGTCAGTATTGCTTCTATGTTTCTATGTAGCACTGTATAACTCTCATCCGTATGTCAGTATTGGTTCTATGTAGCACTGAATCTCACAACAACTGGGTCTGACTATTCATGGGGAAAAAACAAAGATCATCAGATTAAATGCTAATTCCAGAGACCCGATCATCTGGGAAGTGTTATCAACATTCAAGGTGGCTCAGATGAAGGTGTTAGGGTTAGAATACAAAAGGCAAGATCAGCTTTTGCCATTCTGAAGAACACATTGAGTTCAAAATGATCAGGAATAAAACTAAGATAATGATATTTAACTCAAATATCAAGTCTGTCCTTTTATATGGAGCAGAGACATGGAGCAGAGATATGGAGCAGAGATATGGAGCGGAGATATGGAGCAGAGACATGGAGCAGAGATATGGAGCAGAGATATGGAGCAGAGATATGGAGCAGAGATATGGAGCAGAGACATGAGCAGAGATATGGAGCAGAGATATGGGCGAGATATGGAGCAGAGACATGGAGCAGAGATATGAGCAGAGATATGGAGCAGGATATGGAGCAGAGATATGGAGCAGACATGGAGCAGAGATATGGAGCAGAGATATGAGGAGATATGGAGCAGAGATATGGAGCAGAGACATGGAGCAGAGACATGGAGCAGAGACATGGAGCAGAGACATGGAGCAGAGACATGGAGCAGAGATATGGAGCAGAGATATGGAGCAGAGACATGGAGCAGAGATAGACAGAGATATGGGCAGAGATATGGGCAGAGACATGGAGCAGAGATAGACAGAGATATGACAGAGATATGAGCAGAGACATGGAGCAGACATGGAGCAGAGATATGGAGGAGATATGGAGGGAATATGGAGTCAAGAATGACAGAATAAAATAAGCAAATATGGAGCAACATGGCAAGCTGGCCTTGTGGATATGGAGCAGAGGGAGTGGGGAGATATAAAAACTAAGGAAACACCAACACGTTGCTGACATTTATCAATAGATGCCTGCGCAGGATACTCCATCTGTAAGAACTTCCATGTATACACACTCTCAATATTCAGACAGCGCATTATGTCTGTAAACAACCTGGTAACATTGTGCTGACAAAAGAAGAAGTATTCTGTCTGTAAACACTTCAAAACTGCGCCGGTGCTGATTCCAAGATCGCATGAAAAATAGGAGGACGTGTCGTGAAGCCTAGCTAGCAAACATAACAAGGAATTGTGTACGTGACAGACAACATGCACGAATGCCGTCATATGGTAAACCGATCACCAGGTGGTGTACGGTGCACCTAGTGCATCAATGCATGCACGAATGGCCGTCATATCGGTAAACCGATCAGCCAGGGGCGTACGGTGCATCTAGTGCATCAATGACAGTTGCTAATGAAAGCCACTTTGTAGAAGTCAGCAACCCGACTATAGTACATCACTGGCCTCTTTGTCTCAGGAGACAATAATTTTTGTCATGTAGTATGTTCGGCGCTGAATCACATCGTTTCTTGTGGCTGTAAATGCCTCTTCTGGAGTGGCACTCCTTGTTGCTGCAGGTAAAACTGGAAACTGGAGCTGATACATAGGATGTTCTCTCTGCGCTCTGTGCTCTCTTTTGCCTCCACATGTGGTGATGTTTTTCTTCTTTTATTTTTGAACCGCCCCTAACTTCCGCTCGTCATGTTTGCATGTCTTTGGCCAGCCGCTCCCAGTTTTTTTTGTCTATGCCGCATGAAGTTAGATCACGCTTGCAGGTGTCAATGAAGCGTAATAATGCACGGTCATATTGTCTAGCACCAGTTTCGAGTTGAGCATATAGAATGTTCTTTGGGATTCTATCATCGCTCATCGACACACGTGTCCCGACTAGTACATAACTTGACAAAAGATACACTAATATTTAAGCTCTGGAATGTCAGGCATGGCCAAGCTCAACATTAGCCAGAAATCACACAGCAGGCATTGAAGGAGAGACTAGCAGGCATTGAAGGGAGAGACAAAGGTTTAAGAAATCACAAAGCAGGCATTGAAGGGAGGAGACTAAAAAAGGTTTAAGAATTAGCAGCAGGAAACTAGCAGGCATTGAAGGGAGAGACTAGCAGGCATTGAAGGGAGAGACTAGCAGGCATTGAAGGAGAGACTAGTCAGGCATTGAAGGGAGAGACACAGAAGGTTTAAGAATTCACAAAGCAGGCATTGAAGGGAGAGACTAGCAACATTGAAGGAGAGACTAGCAGGCATTGAAGGGAGAGACAAGTTTAAGAAATCACAAAGCAGACATTGGTGAGAGACAAAGGTTTAAGAAATCACAAAGCAGACAAGGGAGAGACAAAAGGTTTAAGAAATCACAAAGCAGGCATTGAAGGGAGAGACAAGCAGGCATTGAAGTGGGAGACTGCTCGTGAGATGCCTGATTCAGCAATGGAAGCAAAGAATAGTACCACTACGACATACAAGACATATCGTAAGAGGTGACTGATGTAGAGCATACGGAAGCTACCCTAGTAAATAAAAAACATCGCAGAAATCGGATTTGCTGGCCTACTTGTAGGTGTATAACTGGCACAACGTACAATCGCTCTTAAGCTCAGATCATATACAAATCACACAGAGTGGTTAACAAGTCGATATGGAGCGTCCGAAGAAGAAGAAATTGGAGGAGACAAAGGGTTCCAGAAAAAAAGACGCCCTAGGAAAACTGAAACGAACTTTATTGAGAAAGGCTAGAAATAACAGACTAACCCCTTTAGTTATGAATTTATGTTATGTTATGCGATCGATGTCATGGCACATTGGGCATTCTCATTCATGCTCTATCCTCTGCTGCAGCAGCCATCCCAAAGTCTATTTGCTCCACGTACCCATGAGAAGTTGATTAGTATATCTTCTCTCTCTACCACGAAGACGACACTGTCTGGCATGTCCAAACTTAACGCCCAATTCTCGAACTCGTTCCAGTGTCTGAGACTTGCCGATGTCACATAATTGAGAGCGTACCGCATTGATGACATCGACTCTTTCCATACTTCTGCCCGCTTGAGTCATTACATTGTTTGCAAGAAAGTCAACGCTCGTTACTCTGCACTCTAGCATGTCCAGGTGTGTACAGCCAAGTCATTTTCTTGAGATGTGATCTCCGAATAATGTCCACCCATTATTCAGAGATCACATTTGATGAAGTGTGCGACTGTTTCGTTTTGCTGAATAACCCCAGGATACTCTGGTTCCGCGTCTGACAGAACCATCGGTGTAAATAATTATATCACCTGGATGGGAGTGCTGATCCACGAGTGAAAGAATCTAAGCATTGAGGACGCCCGGGGCGCATTCTCATTCGGGGCGCAGCGTCCAAGTTCTTCCCCATGCCTCAGCTCATCTAGAGTACAGACCTGTTTAATAACATCCTTTAGAAGAGATTGAACGAGTAGTCCAGGATAGAACGGTGTGGAGAAATTGTTCGCATGCCATATGTAACGTGCAACGGTACGAGAGTTATATAATAATAACTAAACAATGACACAACTTCCATATTTCAGCACTAGGCCTATGTATTACTCAATAACTCTCTCTACGTCAGTTATCTCTCTCCCTCTCTCTCTTTCCCTCCCTCTCAATCTCTTTCCCTCCCTCCCTCTCTCTCTCTTTCTCTCCCTCTCTCTCTCTCTCTCTCTCTCTTTCTCTCTCTCTTTCTGTCTCTGTATGACTTGAAAAGACAATAACTTGTTTTGTTCCTTCCTTCCTTTCGTTCACTTGAAATATTTTCTATACATTCAATGTTGTCTCTTGTATCCTTCCTTCCTTTCGTTCGCTTGAAATATTGTCTATATATTCAATGTTGTCTCTTGTATCCTTCCTTCCTTTCGTTCGCTTGAAATATTGTCTATATATTCAATGTTGTCTCTTGTATCCTTCCTTCCTTTCGTTCGCTTGAAATATTGTCTACATATTCAATGTTGTCTCTTGTATCCTTCTTCCTTTCGTTCGCTTGAAATATTGTCTATACAGTCAATGTTGTCTCTTGTATCAGAACTCAAATGCATACATTTACTACGTTTTTGTATAGAACAATGGTATTGATATAGAAGAAGACTGCAGTAAAACTATGTAGCAATGTTGATATAATGGAAGACTGCAGTAAAACTATGTAGCAATGTTGATATAGGAAGACTGCAGTAAAACTATGTAGCAATGGCGAAACACGTAATAACAAACGTTTGAATGTCTCCGTGTGTGGTCGTCCATATGTAATTGTTATTTTTGAAATTCGTCAATCCTGTTGTTCGTTTGCTTGATAAAGGCCTTGTTGGTCGAAACGTTGCTGTATATTGTCATTGTTTTTGTAATTTATAAAACTACAGTACTTTGTGATTACGTGTTTCGTCAATCAAATAGTTTGACTGCAGTCTCCTACATATTGTTATTAATAACAAAATAATGTCTTTGCAATTAGTCTCTTGCAATTTCTCCAAATCGTTAATGGCTTCATCGAATACTTCCTATGCCAAGTTACAAGCCTTGTCGGGGAAGGTTAAGAATCTCATAATAAAAAACTGAGCAATTCAGAGTCAGGCCCAATTTGGAATATATTTATGTCGTAGTATATATATAGATAGTATGCTGTGAAATTCGTCACTCCTGTTGTATCGTTTACTTGATAAACGCCTTTTGGTCGAAACGTTGCTGTGTATTGTTATTGTATTTTGTAAAGCTACGGTACTTTGTTATTACGTGTTTCGTCATTGTTATTTTTTTTTTTTTTCCGATCCAGAAGCACTTGAGCTTTTCAGCTCTTCGGCTCGGTGCCATGGACATCGTAACCCTTCGGTTCGGTGCCACGAACACCGTAAATCTGGGGAATCTGTGGCTTTTTCTGCCATCCCGCGGAATTGAACCCGCACACACAGAGGGATAGTCACCCGTAGTCCAACCCCCGCGCTCAACACGAAACACGCTGAGGGGCAGACGGGCATGTCATTGTTATAAAGACAATGCACAATTGTGTAAACATTTTTTGTGTCTGCCTTATCTGCCATTGGTCGTGACGAGAACCGTTGATGATCAATCAATCAATCAATCAATCAATCAATCAAGTGCAGTGCAGATTGGCGTAGACGATCATGTGTCTATATATCTGTCTATCTCTGGCACAATCCATCAGCTCTGTTGTGATACTATTCTTTATTGGTTATTGGTTATTGGTTATTGGTTACTAAACTGACGTCATTGCACTCCGGGCAGACCCATAGGTGCTCAGTCTCCCCAACAGATATCGAAGAGTATGCATACTGATGGTTCCTGTGGCTCGCTGATTAAACACACCTCTCACTCTGCCTCTCATGCATCCAGTTCGACTTGAACAACGGGTAACTCCAAACTGCTTAAATCGCTTGATCGATTCAACATCGATTTTAGTGTCCTCACCCAACATAGAGTCGCGAAGAGACCGAAGAATATCCCCTTATCCATCTTCAACTCCCCAACAATCGATGCTGTTGATGCAAGCCTGTCCGCTCTCTCATTACCGTAAACACCCGCATGCCCAGGACAGTATATCCACGTAAGCCGCTGGAGGTTAGAAACTTCTATAGACGACATCCACTCATACCGAAACCTTATTTCTAAGCTACATATTCTTTATTTCTAAGCTAAATATATCATTCGACGTTTGAGACCCAAGATGTTAAAATTATTTAAATTGTCTCAGTAATGTCGTCTTATTTACTTTGATGATGTGTTTTGTATTTACTTTGATGATGTGTTTTGTATTTACTTTGATGGTGTGTTTTGTATTTACTTTGATGATGTGTTTTGTATTTACTTTGATGATGTGTTTGTATTTATTTGATGATGTGTTTTGTATTTACTTTGATGGTGTTTTTTGTATTTATTTGATGATGTGTTTTATTACTTTGATGATGTGTTTTGTATTTACTTTGATGATGTGTTTTGTATTTACTTTGATGATGTGTTTGTATTTACTTGATGATGTGTTTGTATTTACTTTGATGATGTGTTTTGTATTTACTTTGATGATGTGTTTTAATTAAATCTACTTTTTTGAAAAGATGTTTATAGCAGCGCAAAATAAGAAGTTGTTACCCATTACCCTATAAGGTGAAAAAATTTCACAATTTTCTAAATTATACCGGGGACCCTCGCCGGTGCTATGGAGTTCGCGCACTGTCGCTGAGATCTTCCTGTGTAAGAAAGAGATCGGAGCACATATGGTTACTCGCCGAAGTGCAATGATGATGGTCCTTTGAATGAATCAATCATACCCTAAAAGGAAGGTAGGGAAGGGAGATAATTCTCATAGATCATTAAACTGCAATCGTCGCGCCGCTTGAAACTATATTTTTAATCTCTATCGGCCGCCATTTTCTTCTGTACTGTATCCGCTTGTCCTTATCATCCACCGGTGTTATTTGAGAAACTTTTGTGACAGTGAAAGTGCAATTCGTTAACTGTAGTTCACATATTCACGATGACGAGCTGTACTGAAGGTGCGACTAAGTTTATTGACGGCCTGAAAAGTGCCGATCAGCTGGTTTGTTTAGCGAAACTAGCTGAACAAGCCGAGAGATACGATGACATGGCTAGAGCTATGAGAAGAGTCACAGAACTAGAGGGTACCCTTACTCAAGAGAAGCGAAACCTGCTATCTGTTGCCTATAAAAACGTAGTCGGTGCTCGACGTTCTTCATGGCGTGTGATTTGCATGATTGAACAGAAAGCAGAGAATGATAAAAGGAAAGCTGATGTTCAAGAGGCGAGAACTAAAGTGGAAGCTGAGCTGGATGCTACGTGCAATGAAGTCCTTAGCCTGCTGGAGAAACAGCTCATCACCGACGAATGTTCTGATGAAGAGAAAGTGTTTTATCTCAAAATGAAAGGTGATTATTACCGTTACACTGCAGAGTACAAGTCTGAACAAGGCCCAGATCGTTCTGCAGCAATTACAAATGCGGAGGAAGCCTATAATAAGGCCATGACTTACGCCAAGTCAAACATGCCATCCACACACCCAAGTCGTTTGGGTCTGGCTCTGAATTACTCAGTTTTCTACTATGAGATTCTTAACTCCCCCGACAAGGCTTGTAACTTGGCAAAGGAAGCATTCGATGAAGCCATTAACGATTTGGAGAAATTGCAAGAGACTGATTGCAAAGATAGTACACTGATAATGCAGCTGCTCCGTGACAATCTCACTCTGTGGACATCTGATAACCAAACAGAAAACGGAGATGATTAATCAAATCTGAACATTAATTAAAAACATTTGTAAGGGATGGTGAAGTTTCTTTTGACCGGTAGCAGTATGTGACTATGTCCTATCATCTTTGCTGTGACGCAGCTTATTTTCAGGTTCATTGTGTGACATTTGCTGTTTTCTACTTTGAATACCAGCTTGGTTTCCTGTCGTCAGTCAAGTTTGCAACAACTGAAAGCAACCCACCACATGATCTTGAGTATCAGGCTGGGAAAATATATATCAAAATTTCTTGATGTTCATCATTAACTGGTTGTCATCATATATTTTAATTATTAATATCTTGACATTTTGTAAAAATGAATCGTCGCTAAATACTTTCATGTCGTCTAGATTATCTTAGCTTTTTTTATTTTCTAATTTCGTCTCACAAATGTCAATTAATTAGAATACTGGTCTCATTTGTAAGAGGAAAATAATAGAAATGCTAATCTAGTCGCAGTCAATCATCTTTTTATACTTTGGCCTAATAACGCTCTTGTGTCCAACTAACTATAAAAATCTGTTACTGCAGAAAACAAGAGTTGCCGCAATGTTTTCATATATAAGCATTTATTTTAAAGTAATTATTGAACTTATTAAAAGCAGAGAGGTTCTCATTTCAATTCTAGAAACCTGGCGTCTTGCTGTAAGCAGTTTATTTTGAATGTTACATACCAGATTTGGACAAAGACCAGAAACAAAGAATTATAATTTCATATCAATTATTATTTACCCATTTTTTTAGATGTTTACTTTTCTAGATATATTATTTACTACTGATAGAAATCAATAAGAACTGTTTGTTGCAGCCTGTGTTAAAAAAACTTGCAATGCGTTTCTTTCATGCTTTTGAAATCATGTCGGTATTTGCTTTTCATGTATAGACTATGAAGCCAAATATTGGGGTTTTTTTAAATATATGCTTCTAAACAGCTTAGTAAAGGCTGGCTAACCCAAGATATTTAAATGTGCTCCTCCTACATTACCACAACTAGCGTCTGCAATTTGACAATTATTTCCTAGGTATACATGAAACAAATCCCAAGTTACAAGGTTTTTAAATTACAAATTTTTCAGTTCCAATGTTATATCAATCATAACATGCCAGCAAGATTTGGAAAATGCCTAAAGATATCGAAAGTAAAAAAAGCATTTAAAATTAGAAGTTAGCGAGAGAAAAAATGAACAAAAAATGGGACGAATTCAGAAGTGATGAAATCAGAGAAATGTCTGGTCAACCTCTAGTAACAACTGTTATAAGAAGGAGATGATGGAGATATGTTGAACACACCTTGAGAAGAAATGATCAAAGAATTCGAAAGCAGGCATTGAAGTGGGAAACAGAGGGTTCAAGAAGAATAGAATGCCCTATTGAAACCCTGAAGCAAACTTTACTGAGAGAGTTGAGAAATACCGGACTCATCTCCATAGAAGATATTAAACGGGTGCCCAGGATAGAGTGGTATGTAGAAATTGCTTACATACGAGAGAAACGTAATAATATATGGAAACGGTACTCTAAGTTAGCCATTGTGATCTTTCTGCATTGCTAATATGTCTTCGTCATAATTTAGTAATACTACGATACCTTTCATTTCAATGTCTATCAATTGTGTGAATTATTCATATATATATATATATCTCATTTATATTTCTGTTAGTAAAGAAATGTCCATGTTTTTGATGGTTTCGATCCGATGTGTTGTATTTATATTTCTGTTAGTAAAGAAATGTCCATGTTTTTGATGGTTTCGATCCGATGTGTTGTATTTATATTTCTGCCGCTGATTCAGCGTTTTATTTGTAGCTGTGCCGTTGATCTGTAAAAATAGAATCATGTTTGTGTTGGATATGCCTGAACGATTTTTCTGTATGAAATATCACATTCGAATTGAATTTGCTTGAAATAACGTAATTTATTTTCATAAATCAGTAATACATGACCACAAAAATACAGTGAGGAGCGGAGTGTCTGACCCAATGGATTAGAGTGCAGGCTCCCATTCAGGAGACCTAGGCTCAATCCTCAGTAAGGCCAAGGAGGTTTTTTTTTATCTGTCGGGCATACAAAATCCTAACCTGATCAGTTTCACTGCGATTCCCCTAGCCATGCACCATCACATTCCTCCAGCTCTTGTCCACATACCTGTCTGACACTGCTCTAAACAGTGGTACTACAGTCAGTCAAGTAACCTCCAGCTCTTGTTCCCTGTCTGACACTGCTCTAAACAATGGTACTACAATCAGTCAAGTAAATACAGAAGGTACAATTGATTTGTGTTAGCTAAGGTCACATAACACACTTTGTAAAAATCTCTTTTAGTACATTTTTTGTTTGTTTTTTCATTTCTTGTTTTCCTTGAAGCACAAAGTATCAAGAAATGTCCTCCAACTAGATCTGTTCATCTCCAGACAGGTCTGTCCTTACCCTTCTTTCCACCTGAACTCTATCCCAGAGCCAAATGTAGGTGTTCCAACCACCTTCATCTCTTCTATTTCACTTCCTCATTAATAATATTAATGCCTGTGTGTTGGATGTTCTCAGTTCTTATGTATTCTTTGATCACAACATATTTGGAGAATTTGTCTGAGACATCACCACTCAATACCTTCATGCAACCACCTGAAAAAGAATTGTGTATTGTTAACCAGTAATGTAATTCTTCTTCTTTGGTTTGTTCTTCGACCAATTTTAATCACTGTTTGTGATATGTTTGATCTTGGCCAAGAACGTGTATACGTTGCACATTGGTTTGGTAGGCCCCTAAACGCATAGATTTCTACAAGTTTAGGACATGTGCATCCGATTTCAGCCAAACCTCCTTAGCCGCCTCTTCGACATGCATGGCAGGTAACAGTGGTTCTATTCTTTACACCCCAAATTTAGGCCCGGTAACCACTCGGGCGAGTATGTACTTAAATTTGTCAAGTTACATGAACTTGTAAGAGAAAGTGTTTCCTAGCTAGTAGTACTTAAGTTTGTAATATTTAACCACCTGTCTAGTCAACCACTAGTAAAACCTGTTATAAGAAGAAGATAGAGATATGTTTGGCATACCTTGAGAAGAAATGTCTAGTCAGCCACTAGTAACGACTGTTATAAGGAGAAGATGGAGTTATGTTGGGTATATTCTGAGTGAGAAGAAATGTCTAGTCAGCTACTAGTAACAACTGTTATAAGAAGGAGACGATGGAGATATGTTGAGCATACTCTGATAAGAAAAGATCAAAGAATCATGTGGGGGACAAATGGTTCAAGAAAGAAATGACGCCCTAGGGAGAACTGAAAACAAACTTGACTCAGAGAGAGGAGAAATATCTTGACTCAATTCTATAGAAGAGAGCTACCCTAGGCTGCAACCTCAGTTGCCTCTTACGACATCACTTGAAGGTCACAGTGTTACTATTATTTGCTCCCTTGAGAGCCCCACAATACAAGTGTAGGAGGGAAGTCACATGCTCTAAACTTATTCTTATCACATCTGAAAAATAATAATTTTTTTCCTGATATTTTTAATGACTTTTGTCTCAAGAATTGTAGCAGTCCACTAGATTGATTACTTAATGCACAGAATAACTACCTGTTTTTCAGATTTACTTCATTGATGTATTTTGATCTCACTTGAAACACATCTTCATTTTGTGATGATAAATGTTCATGATTGATGTCCATGTAGCAGTATTGACTTCACACTTTCGTTGGCTTGAAATATTTGCTATGTATTCGACGTTGTTTCTTGTATAAACTTCACTGCCCTCACACAGAGGTCACTTCACACATAACTCTTCTAGAATTCTCTTTCTGACAACCATTTTCTAGAATTACAGAACGACACTGGAGTCTTGTTCTCACAGTGGGATATAATACTCTGGTTTGTCACTCTCTGAAATTCTAGTCTGTGTTGTTTTTTGTCTGAGGCAATATGATCTCTTATTGACATATTCTTTGGTCTTCTCTTCCCTTGCATGTTCTAGTCAATCGCTTGTCTAGTTATATTATGTTGTAGTTTCCTGAGGGTGCGTTTAACCCATTGCCACTTTCTTCATCATATCTCCAGCTGTCTTGATTCCTTGAAAATGCTGCTGATTTGACTATTATGTATAATAGATGTGTTAGGTCTGTGTAATATCAGCTGATATATTGTTTGTTGATTTGAGTGTCATGTAGTAGTAATATCAGCTGAAAATTTTTGTTGTTGTTAGCAGTCAGGTGTAACTAGTTATTGTAAGCTGTGTAAACTAGATTGTGTTTGAGTGTCATGTAGTAGTAATATCAGCTGATATATATTGTTGTTGTTGAGTCAGTAACTAGTTTGTAAACGTGTAAACGATTGTGTTTTAGTGTCATTAGTATACAGCTGATATTGTTGTTAGCAGTATAACTTTTAGTAGATTGTGTTTGAGTGTCATGTAGTAGTAATAGCAGCTGATATATTATTGTTGTTGTTAGCAGTCAGGTGTAACTAGTTATTGTAAGCTGTGTAAACTAGATTGTGTTTGAGTGTCATTTAGTAGTAATAGCAGCTTATATATTGTTGTTGTTAGCAGTCAGGTTTAACTAGATTGTGTTTGAGTGTCATGTAGTAGTAATATCAGCTGATATATTGTTATTGTTAGCAGTCAGGTGTAACTAGATTCCATAGATAGTTTGATTTTCTTAACCAATGCTTTGTCATGAAAAACCACATACATGCACTACAATAGTTAGCTCTCATTAAATGGGTGTGTGTGCAACCAGTTACCATCCATTAACGTGGACATCAGACAGGTTGGAGCATTCTGAGAATATTACCATCCATAAATCTTTACTGTTGATCACATTCTTGTTTCCCCATTATCATTGCTGTTTTCTCCTGTCCACATTCTTGTTTCTCTTCTTCTGCATTCGCCTGCGGTGAATTTAGGCGTTAGCCATGATGCCTGGTATGACGCTTCTGATTTTTGCGTGAAAACCTGCTTTACCATTTGACTGGTGTCCCCTGCCTTGCAGGCATGCCTTCACCAACTTCAGAGTTATCTTGTTTCTCAATTACCATAGCTGTTTCTGCTGCCCATATTCTTGTTTCTCAATTACCAAGGCTATTATTTCTCCTATTAACAGGGTATCAAAGAAATCTGAAATGTGATGCTGGAGGAGGTGGCAGAACTTACTAGACTTTTTCAGATAGATGAGAAGACTTACAGTACAACTAGACTTTAGTCAATGCACTGATAAACACGTCTGCAGCCATGCTACAACTAGACTTGTTTACCAAGGCTTTTTTTCTACCGCCCACATTTTTGTTTCCTCATAAAGTCTGCACTTCTTCCCAAAGTCCTCCCTCCCATGTTTGAAAATTTCATCTGGTTGAAGGCGATTAGTCATGACACACTTCTGTTTGGTCAATTTTATTAAAATTTGATGAAGATGAGACATAAATCCTGAATATTTCTTGCTGTACACGATAAATACTTGCTCTGTGCAAATACATTTTGTTTCTCAGAATTTAGTCAAACTGTGAGCACAGCTTATATGATGTTCTTTGATGTCTTGTAGTCCTGTCACTACCTATGTCATATTAAGAACACCTCTATAAAACAATTTGAAAGGATTGCATTTACTGATTACTTGAATAACACTCACTTAACATGTCATTGTTGTATGTTTATATCTGTTAACATTGGTACTTTCTCCATGAGAACTTGCTTGCTGCTCTACTTAACTAACCACCAGAAACACTGACTTCTTCTTCAAGTCCTATTTTCATGTTCACTCGTTGTGTAAAGTATTCAATGAAATCTTATTAAACTGTATATTTGATTATGTCAGCTACTATATTTGAAATTTGTACGATTATTTCATCAGGGGCATGAAGAAACTGTCTCAATGTTCTCTGACAGTGGAAACATGTGTCACTCGAGTATATAGGTCATTTTGTAATACTGTTGACACATCTACTGTAATACTATCACAGTATCGACACATCTGATGTTATGCTGCCACAGTATGATTGATGTAATAGTTGTAGAGAATTTCATCAGCAATGTGTGGAAACAAACTATGTGATCAGCAATGTGTGAAAACAAACTATGTGATCAGCAATGTGTGGAAACAAACTATGTGATCAGCAATGTTTTAAAACACATTGCTGATCAAATCCTCTACAACTATTGTATCAATGATACAGTGGCGGCATAAAAGCAGCTGTACCTGCATAACAGCAGCTGTACCGATATGTTGAAGATCTTGTGTTTGAAGAATATTAAGAATACCTGTATCAATCTTATCAGTTGACCTCAATGTTGTGGGGGTAACATTCTCCAGACATGCTCCTAAACTGTTTAGTCAGTCAAGTTGTGCATTCTACCACAGTTGGAAGAGACTGTCTCAGTGTGGGGACTTTCAACATTCTCCAGACATGCTCCTAAGCTGTTTAGTCAGTCAAGTTGTGCATTCTACCAAAGTCAGAAAAGACTGTCTCAGTGTGTTCTAGTTGATTGAAATGTCATCATTTAGATTTGACATGAAGCTCATTTCTTAGAATTGTTATTATATACAACTTTTTTGTTGTACTTTTCCTGCTTGTTCAAAAATAAATAACTACTTAATCATTTGACAAATCAAATAGAGAAATGTTGTGAAACATCAACATCGTCTTCACAATGAATATCACTTGATGAATCTGTTGAAGAAATCTGTCTTATGGTAAATAGAAAATACTATTCTCAGATTTGTGTCTTCTCTCATGTTATATGTTTGTCATTGCATTATGATCAGTAGTGATTTACTTCCCCAACTGTAACTTGATTTTAGTCACATGTTTTATACCAAAAGAATAAATTTGCTTTTTAATATGTTTAATCATACATAATAATAAATGAGATATCATTGCACTTGAACTGTTGTTTGAAGATTGCAACTTGTATGTGTGGTTTATATGTCATTGCACTTGAACTGTTGTTTGAAGATTGCAACTTGTATGTGTGGTTTATATGTCATTGCACTTGAACTGTTGTTTGAAGATTGCAACTTGTATGTGTGTTTTATATGCCATTGCACTTGAACTGTTTTGTTTGAAGATTGCAACTTGTATGTGTGTGGTTTATATGTCTATGTCAGTCTCTGTGTCTATAGTTACAGCATTCTTCTTTTGTCATCACACTGTTACCTGGTTGTTGCCCAGTGTCATGGTTTACTTTTGTCATCACACTGTTACCAGGTTGTTGCCCAGTGTCATGGTTTACTTTTGTCATCACACTGTTACCAGGTTGTTGCCCAGTGTCATGGTTTACTTCTTTTGTCATCACACTGTTACCCGGTTGTTGCCCAGTGTCATGGTTTACTTCTTTTGTCATCACACTGTTACCGGTTGTTGCCCAGTGTCATGGTTTACTTCTTTGTCATCACACTTACCGGTTGTTGCCCAGTGTCATGGTTTACTTCTTTTGTCATCACACTGTTACCGGTTGTTGCCCAGTGTCATGGTTTACTTCTTTGTCATCACACTGTTACCGGGTTGTGCCCAGTGTCGTGGTTTACTTCTTTTGTCATCACACTGTTACCCGGTTGTTGCCCAGTGTCATGGTTTACTTCTTTTGTCATCACACTGTTACCGGGTTGTTGCCCAGTGTCATGGTTTACTTTTGTCATCACACTGTTACCAGGTTGTTGCCCAGTGTCGGTTTACTTTTTTGTCATCACACTGTTACCGGTTGTTGCCCAGTGTCGTGGTTTACTTTTTGTCATCACACTGTTACCGGGTTGTTGCCCAGTGTCATGGTTTCTTCTTTTGTCATCACACTGTTACCGGTTGTTGCCCAGTGTCATGGTTTACTTTTTGTCATCACACTGTTACCTGGTTGTTGCCCAGTGTCGTGGTTTACTTCTTTTGTCATCACACTGTTACCGGGTTGTTGCCCAGTGTCGTGGTTTACTTTTTGTCATCACACTGTTACCGGGTTGTTGCCCAGTGTCATGGTTTACTTTTTGTCATCACACTGTTACCGGGTTGTTGCCCAGTGTCATGGTTTACTTTTTGTCATCACACTGTTACCTGGTTGTTGCCCAGTGTCATGGTTTACTTTTGTCATCACACTGTTACCAGGTTGTTGCCCAGTGTCATGGTTTACTTTTTATCATCACACTGTTACCGGGTTGTTGCCCAGTGTCATGGTTTACTTTTTTGTCATCACACTGTTAACGGTTGTTGCCCAGTGTCATGGTTTACTTCTTTTGTCATCACACTGTTACCGGGTTGTTGCCCAGTGTCATGGTTTACTTTTGTCATCACACTGTTACCGGGTTGTTGCCCAGTGTCGTGGTTTACTTCTTTTGTCATCACACTGTTACCAGGTTGTTGCCCAGTGTCATGGTTTACTTTTGTCATCACACTGTTACCTGGTTGTTGCCCAGTGTCATGGTTTACTTTTGTCATCACACTGTTACCAGGTTGTTGCCCAGTGTCATGGTTTACTTTTGTCATCACACTGTTACCAGGTTGTTGCCCAGTGTCGTGGTTTACTTCTTTTGTCATCACACTGTTACCCGGTTGTTGCCCAGTGTCATGGTTTACTTCTTTTGTCATCACACTGTTACCGGTTGTTGCCCAGTGTCATGGTTTACTTTTTGTCATCACACTGTTACCGGGTTGTTGCCCAGTGTCGTGGTTTACTTCTTTTGTCATCACACTGTTACCCGGTTGTTGCCCAGTGTCATGGTTTACTTCTTTTGTCATCACACTGTTACCAGGTTGTTGCCCAGTGTCATGGTTTACTTTTGTCATCACACTGTTACCGGGTTGTTGCCCAGTGTCATGGTTTACTTTTGTCATCACACTGTTACCAGGTTGTTGCCCAGTGTCATGGTTTACTTCTTTGTCATCACACTGTTACCTGGTTGTTGCCCAGTGTCATGGTTTACTTTTGTCATCACACTGTTACCAGGTTGTTGCCCAGTGTCATGGTTTACTTTTTATCATCACACTGTTACCGGTTGTTGCCCAGTGTCATGGTTTACTTCTTTGTCATCACACTGTTAACGGTTGTGCCCAGTGTCATGGTTTACTTCTTTTGTCATCACACTGTTACCCGGTTGTTGCCCAGTGTCATGGTTTACTTCTTTTGTCATCACACTGTTACCGGGTTGTTGCCCAGTGTCGTGTTTACTTTTGTCATCACACTGTTACCAGGTTGTTGCCCAGTGTCATGGTTTACTTTTGTCATCACACTGTTACCGGGTTGTTGCCCAGTGTCATGGTTTACTTTTTTGTCATCACACTGTTACCAGGTTGTTGCCCAGTGTCATGGTTTACTTTTTCATCACACTGTTACCAGGTTGTTGCCCAGTGTCGTGGTTTACTTCTTTTGTCATCACACTGTTACCGGGTTGTTGCCCAGTGTCATGGTTTACTTTTTTGTCATCACACTGTTACCGGGTTGTTGCCCAGTGTCATGGTTTACTTTTTGTCATCACACTGTTACCGGGTTGTTGCCCAGTGTCGTGGTTTACTTCTTTTGTCATCACACTGTTACCCGGTTGTTGCCCAGTGTCATGGTTTACTTCTTTTGTCATCACACTGTTACCAGGTTGTTGCCCAGTGTCATGGTTTACTTCTTTTGTCATCACACTGTTACCGGGTTGTTGCCCAGTGTCATGGTTTACTTTTGTCATCACACTGTTACCAGGTTGTTGCCCAGTGTCATGGTTTACTTTTGTCATCACACTGTTACCGGGTTGTTGCCCAGTGTCATGGTTTACTTTTGTCATCACACTGTTACCAGGTTGTTGCCCAGTGTCATGGTTTACTTCTTTTGTCATCACACTGTTACCGGGTTGTTGCATAGTGTCATGGTTTACTTTTGTCATCACACTGTTACCAGGTTGTTGCCCAGTGTCATGGTTTACTTTTGTCATCACACTGTTACCGGGTTGTTGCCCAGTGTTGTGGTTTTTTGTTTTGCGCTGTTAGGGTGGCTTGGGTGATTGTTATTTTTGCTCTTTGACATGATTCTTCTATGCCATCTTTTTCATGGTCTTCCTCACGCCTTCTTTCTTGATGTTCTGTTATAGAAGATTGTATACTGAGGAGTTTGATGAGTCTATTAATGGCGGAACCACTTCATTCTTTGTTTCTCAATTTACGAGTATTGTTTCTCGTAATTCAAGCAAGATTCTGTCCTAACTGTCTTATGCTCTCTTCTTCTTTGCGTTCGTTCTTTACAACCAATTTTAATCACTCTTTGTGATATGTTTGATCTTGCCAAGAACGTGTATACGTTGCACATTGGTTTGGTAGGCCCCTAAACGCATAGACTTTTACACGTTTAAGACGTGCATCCGATTTCAGCTCAAACCTCCTAAGTCGCCTTCTTACGACATGCGTGGCAGGTAGCAATGGTTCTATTCTTTACACCCAAATTTGGGCCCCGGTAACCACTCGGGTGACTTTCTTACGCTGATATTGGTGACTGTTGTCTTTTCTGCATTTTCACAATTCGCATGTTCTATTCTTCTGTGTATATCTACATGGGTGTGAAGCATGGACATTTAACAAGACAGAAAAAAAAACCATATACGTTCTTTTGAATATAAATGTGGGGTCAAAGGCACAATTCTAGGGACAACGTTGCACCAGGTTTAGTGAGTTGGCACAATTCAAGATCCTATCCCACCTCCACGTGGTGACCCTGGAAACAGACAACGGTTCCTGTCTGGCTAAGCGGGTAGAGATCGATGGAGAGCTGCAGGTAGAGGTAGTAGTGCAAGCACGAACAAGTAATGCAGGTCCAAAATTCCTGAACAAAATGCACGCATCTCCTGGCCGATGTCCGATGAAAAGTTGCCTAAATTGTTGTTGAAACGTAAGAAACAGTAGTGTACGACGAATCCCAACTCCCCCGGAGTAAATGGCCGCAAATAAATGTCCAGCTGTTTTGCAAGAATCAATGAGAACGTATGCGTAACAAATCAAAGGTCTTGGCAAATGTCTCTTAAAACACTGTAACGTATCGTGACGACATGGAAAATTGCATTAAACTCCGTACAAGAGGCCAAGCGCAGATAAATCTATTGGGTAAAGTTGGCCAAACGCAAATCCTAAAGTTGCGTTTTAGCGTCTAACGAAACTGCCTTCCTGAAACAACCGGGCACGGTACTGTTGTTCTCACAGCTAACATTCGCCTGAAAACCAGGGCGGTGATGTTTGGCGAGTACAAAATCTAAGTTGCGCTGATAGCACTTAACGAAAAGACCCTCTACATTATTTGTGCGTGGTCCCAGTCCAGTGTTTTCCGGGACCAGGGAAAATGCAGAATAGTAACTGCCAAGTGCCGACACGCGCCTCGAAAAGGCTGAGAATGTTCCTACTCTGGAATAAACTCAGTGGTCAGAAAGTAAGGCCAACAATGTAAAGATTTGACAGGCTGTCCAAATCCCAAACATTGTCGAAGGCCGATACTTTTCACGGTGTGTTATACGAGTAAGACGCGTCCCAGGACAAGCTTATGTGCCCCAAAAGACTGAGAAATGTTCCTAAGCCAGAACGACCTCACAGTCAGAAAAGGTGCACAGTGTAAACATACTCTTTGGCGTAGATCATAAAGCTCAAATATACGGCAAAAGATGATCGTAAAAGAGCAATGAATACACAAAGCAGCAGACAAGTGGCAGTCCAACTGACTAGTCCTAGAAGGGTTGTTAATGTTCCTAAACCGGAACGACCACACCCAGTCAGAAAATTTGCAAAGTAGTAAATGCTCTTTGGCGTAGATCGAAGCCAAAATATACGACGTTAAAAAGATCATTAAAGAGTGTTCATCATACGATGCAAAGCGGTACGCCGCGCTTATTCAAAAAGGTTGCAGTTCTAGGGAAAGCTACCCAAGTAAATAAAATGCTGGCGCTAAGTCGGATGTGCTGGCTTAATCACCGTAGACACATAATTGGCACAACGTAGAAAAACGTTCTTGGCAAAGGCTGTTTATATATCAGAACTAGAATGATCAAAATGGCCGAAAAGAACGATAGACGAAGAAGAAGAAGACTATACGTGTTACAGAAAAGTTCTCTGTATATCATGTATATCAGAGAAGAGAACAAACAGATCTATCCAGAAAAAAAACAGAAAATCGAAGAAATCGGATTGATACTAGAAATAAGAATCAATAATTGAATTATTTTGGACACATAAAGAGACACGAAGAGTTGGTGAAGACTTTTTTTCGATCTAGAAGCACTTGAGCTGAAAGCTCTTCGGCTCGGTCTCATGGACATCGTAACCCTTCGACTCGGTGTCACGAACACCGTAAATCTGGGGAACCTGTAGCTTTTCTGCTAGTCCACGGAGTTGAACCCGTACTTACAGAGAACTAGTCACCCGTAGCCCAACGCGCTACGAACCCACGTAGAAGATGGATTCAGGATGTAACTGATGATTTGAGCATGACGGGTGCAGAGGCGGGACATCTGGCCTATGAGAGAGAGAGAGAAAAATTTCAAACGGCTGTTAAGGTGGCAGTTATTCTCAGGACAAGCAATGTCTGCACATTACGACATCCACGTCCGACCGAGTGGTACCGGGGCCCGCAAGGGAAGCAAAGAATAGGACCAATGCGCCTTACACGGGATGTCGTAAGTGGCGACTGACGTAGGACCTAGGTCTGCTACCCTAGTAAATAAAAAGCATCGCAGAAATCGGATGTGCTAGCCTACTTGTAGAAGCATAACTGGTACAACGTACAATCGCTCTTCGGCTCAAATCACATACATATCACAAAGAATGGTTTAACAAGTGGTCGATATGGAGCGCCTGAAGAAGATGAAAATAAGAAGGATCTCGAATACAAAGGTGTTAACGTGCTTAACATCTCATAAATATTCTCGTCTGTTCATACTCAGTGATTCCATGAGTATAATTCGTAAAGTTGAAACAGCAATAGTGAGACGAAACTGGGTGAAGGTACTGGTACAGACAGGGATAAGAGACATCACCATCCTTTTTGTCCTTGGGCATGCAGAAGTCAGAGGTAATGAACGAGCTGATAGATTGGCTGGCATGGTTACAATATCAGAGGGAGATGCAATGGACCGAAATGACATTCTTAATGCATTGAGAGAGTATCTTCGAACAGAGGAGTTTCAGGGCTGTGAAACCCACTCGCTGACCAGATTTAGAGAGATAGGTGTCGATATTGGTACATCCCGAAAATAACGACATACCAAATTTGCAAAAATTAATCAACATCGAACTGGCGTGTTGGGTCACTGATGGATTTAATGAGACGGGGACCGAAGCATCCATGGACATGTCCGTGTTTCTGTGATGATAGTCCTTATATAACTGATAACTTTTGTCTCCATTCATTTTTTATTAATGAACTACTTGTCTGCAGAATTGTGCTTCTCTGATCGATAGTTGAGAACCCAATTGTATTACAGAATGAAGTCATAAAGGAAGTCCAAGATTTTGTATACCTGGGAAGTACAGTATCGCAAGGTGGAGATTCAGAAAAGAATATCATCGAAAAAATCAAGAAGACGACAAACTTTTGCGATGCTCAACAAAATGTGGAAATCAAAAGGACTAAATCTTAAAATATATGAAGTAATGTACTGGGAGTGCTATTATACAGTAGTGAATGCTGGAAAATGACCCAACACATAATACACAAGTTGGAGACATTTCAGAATAAATGTTTAAGAAGAATCCTGCAGATTTTCTGGCCAAATACCATAACAAATGAAGAGCTTTTGAAACGAACAGAATGTGCAGCTTTGGAGACCATCATTAAGAGACGAAAATGGAGGTGGTTTGGATATGTATGTTGTATGCCAGTGGGGGCATTGGCTAGAACAGTTCTCAGATGGACAGCGGATGGGAAGAGAAGGTCTGGACGTCCAACGGAAACATGGAAAGAGAGTTGAAGGAGTGTGGCTTGACGTGGGAGACGGTTGGTAGAAAGGCAATAGTGGAAGTCTCTTGTGGAAGCCTTATGTGTCAATCGGGACACGAAGAGGATATAGATCATAGATTCCCAAACTTCTTCGGCCCACCACCCACTTTGCACAACATAAACTTTGTGACACCCCCACCCCCCAACATTATAACAGTTTGTCAACGCCCCTCCCACATATACACATGCTCTATTTTCTCATTGACAGAGAAAATTTATATATGATACATGGTCAATTTTCAAATGATTATATGCATGAAATAGAAAATTGATAGAAAAATGGACCGTGTAAGACGGGCATAAGATGAATTAAAATTCAGAATTCAAATTTTAAATGATTATTCAATCGCAAAATCACGAAAATATTTTATTTAAAAATATTTATTTATCAGCAACATCAGCTTTTAAAAGTCTAAATAAAATATGGAACTGCAAGTTATATAGTATTAAAACTAAATTACGAATTTTCAATTCAAATGTTGTATCAATCCTAACATATGCCAGCAAGAGTTGAAAATGACTAAAGATATAGAAAGCAAGTTGAATGCATTTGAAAATAGATGTCTGCAAAAATAATGAATATAAAATGAAACGAATTCAGAAGAAGTGATGAAATCAGAGACATGTCTGATCAACCACTAGTGACAACTGTTATAAGAAAGAGAAGATGGAGATATGTTGGGCACACCTTGAGGAGAAATGATCAACGAATATCAAAGCAGGCATTGAAGTGGGATGGAAAGGGTTCAAGAAAGAGAGGTTGACCTAAGGAGACCCTGAAACGAACTTTGCTGAGAGAGGCAGGAAATATCGGTCTCAGTTCCATGGAGAAGATTGAGCGAGTTGACCAGGATAGAGCGGTATTGAGAAATTACTTGCAGGCCCTATGTAACGTATAACGGTACGAGAGGAATTATTATTATTATGCTCTTTAATAGCTAACTCTCTTTAATACCAAGCTGTTGCAGAACAGAAGCATTTGTTCTTTTTCTCTTTAACATCATTTGATATATAGTTACTGCTTTAGTAAAATAACTTTGAAAAATACAATATCACACCTTTAAATCGCAACAGATCCTAGTTATTATAACTTCATATTTCAAAATCGCTTTACTCCACAAATTAAGTTACATCAAACAGCGTCTCCGTTACCATGACAACCAACACCGCCGGCTATAATCTTCCAAATTTTTATGGACAAATCTAGTTAAGTTAACTAATTATCTTGATATTATTACAAATATTATAAAATAACTCGGTAATCTACTTTTATTGAAATCAGAAAAATGTATTTATCTCGACTAAACTAGACAAAATGTGTATGTTATTCAATAATTAAACACAATATTCAATGTATAGAGAGTATAAAATAAGTTGAACCAACCAAATGTCTGATTATGAGTTATTGAGTTAATACTAAAAGTATGGAAATCCGTCTGTATCATATTTAGTTGACAATTCTCATTTAAATTGTTCGACATTTTCAATCTAACATCGACATACCTTCTTCACATTACCGTAAGTATATCTGAAATATTACATTAATATATCTTTATGTGTAACTTAATATTGATTGTTTAGTTGATAAAACTGAATATTAACAGAAACTGAGAGAATTTTGAAATGTATATAAAGTCAGGACAGGTAATGGGATTTAATACGAGCTAAATTAAGAATATGTACAGCTTTTTTGTTTGTTGTCGGGCGTGCTGTGGCCTCAATATTTAATTATGACTGTGATAAAAGTGTCGACCTAGGTGTGTTGTTAACAAACCGGCGGTTGACTAGATTCAGAAACTGTGTTGAAAACGTGAAATCGTGAGTGGGTTTGCTAGTTTAAGAATACATGTGTTAAGAATACATTGTTTGGAATAACGTTGTCGTGAGTAAGTAACTAATATTAATGTATAATATTGTCTTATATTGTATATGGTGTGTAGTTTAATGACATTTATTTGCGTACGCAGCAGGTGAGGGGTGATTCAACGATTCAATTTTTGAGGAATATACGTCTGAGCTACCGAACAAGTGCTCTGTCGTTAGACTTTAATCTAACGTCAAGCTAGCTGAAATAAAGAAACAGCTAAATAGTAGGACACACGCACTTTTGATGTGTATTATTCCAGTTTATTTCGACTTGATACCGCGTGTGAACCAAACAATGCGAAATATCTCGGTCGTGTGTGAAATGGTGATCAGTTTTTTATTTAAAGTATTAAAAAAATGTAGGCCCTAATAGATCAGTTAGATTTACTGTTTCATCATCATTATGTTCCATGCCGACCGACGTAGGCGATCATGATGTCCGCAAATATCTATAGCCTGTTAGTGTTGACATCTTTCGTGTCACGAAGCAAGACTTTCCATTGTTCCCTGTCTCGTCTCACATTGATTTTACCGGTTGTCACAATGTGTTCTTGTTTGCTTCTGTGTTCAGTTTCGTATGCTCGTCTAAATCATGAGATGGGTTGCGTCTATGAAGCTGCATGTCAGTTGGAGTTCTTCGAGAGTTCCCAAATAGCTTGCTCTGTAAGCTTCGTTCTTGAGGCCATGTTTCGTTTTGTTGGTGTATCTGCAATAGACATGACATGCACGATGTGCTCTGGAGTCTTGTGTTTGTCTGACATGCACACTGTGCAGTCTGAGCAGGCTGTATTCTGGGCATGTGATGGTTGAGCCTGCAGTATCTTGTTCTTAGTCACAAGATTATTGTGTACTGTTTTACAATGTGTTCTAAACCTCATTTTATCATCACGTTTGACAAATGATGGCTGCCTGTTACATTAGACTATAATAAGTTTTCTCTGTACCATGACCTATTTAAATACATCAACATCACGTCATCAGTCACGTCATCAGTCACGTCATCAGTCACGTCATCAGTCACGTCATCAGTCAGTTTAGAAGTCCATGGGGGTTCTTACCATTCTCATGTAAAACTACAACTCTGTGGCTTCCATATATTTTGCTGTTTATTTAATGTCCATGATTCACACTCATATATCAGTATTGTCTTAAATGTATAGACTTGTGAGCTATATTAATTCATAGACCAGTTAACCCCTGAAGTTGGAGAATGCTTGCCGAATGGTGAAGTGCACTGATGATAAAGAAAGAAAGCCTTCACAGAAAAATCAGTCAGAAGTGCCATACTAGATGTCCTGACTAGGTCTGAATTCATAGCGAGCGAAGAAGAAGATAGACTAGCAAGATATATTAATTCATAGACCACTTCATTTTCATCCAATAGATTATTCTGTGCAGAACTTTGCCAACCTAACATCATTATTATCCAGTAGCTTGCCCTGGGTGGTGTCTGTGGCTTATGGGATAGTGACTCGGTCTATTAACCCCGACGCTCTGAGTTCGAATCATGCTGCGGACAGATTGGTTGCAAGTCGCTTCGCATTGATTTTTACAAAGGATGATGGCACCACCCGCTCAGAAAGCAATGGCAAACTACTGAACGTAATAATGTCTAGAAAAATCACAAATAGCATTTTTTTGAAAAGCTGAGATTAATTTACAAAGTCCTGTAAAGGATATGCAATTAACCTTAACTAGCTTGCCCTGAGTTGTCACAATGTGTTCTAAACCTCTCCTTCTCCTCACTTCATTTTCTCTCTCTCCGATTTTGGTGAGTTCTTTCTGGATAGATCTGATTGTTCTGTTCTATGTCCATGGTATACGGAGGTCTCTTCTGCAATACTTATATTCTTCTTCTTCAACAATCTCTAGCCATGCGCTTAGTTTACTGCATGGGTACTCGACAAACTTGGCCGTCAGCTTCAGGTCTGTCAGTTTTCCCAAAAGATAAATTTTTAGGTTGACTGGGTATGGTCAAATGCTGCTTCTCAGCTCACACAGAAGAGGACACTCTTGCAGGTCATGCTCTGTGTCTGTTCCATCTGCTGACACAGGCAGAGAGCTGTTTGACTTATTCCTAGTCTATGTAAGTGCCTATTGAGTCTGCAGTGTCCAGTACATAGATGAAATATAAGGACTTGGTCTGTTCTGTTAAGGTTTTGAAGAACTCTTTTCCATATTCAGTGTTTATCTTCCAGTCTACTGCAGATTTTCTCTGTATGACCTCTTGAAAAGACAGGGGTTGGTAAATTTGCCACTTGGTTATATGTTCCTTAGCCAAGACATCGACACTCTCATTGCCTGCAATACCACGCAAGTGAATCCCCTGCAAGTGAATTTCCACCTTTTTTAAAAAGCTGAGCAAGTTCTCTTTTTAGGTTCTGTACTGTGCTGTCAGCGAATTTAGCCTCCAGGGCGTGTATAGCTGACAGTGAGTCTGTAAGAAACACCATCTTGTCTGCAGGTGTTTGCAGTTTATTCATGTGCCTAAATTCCAAAGTACATATATTTTAAAAAAAGATGTATTTGATACATACAATATTGCAAGTTCGATCATGCTTGCTCAAAATGTCGATAGTATGTTTTCTTTTATCCATCTCTGCTTTTTTGCCGTTAAGCGCAGCAGGTTTAACTGATGATCGGTTTCTGAGATAGTGCACGCTCAGTCGCTTGATATGGTGTGGTATTGTGGAGCTTTAAGATGTCTAACACCATCAATCCATCTTTTCTTGGTCTGCCCCTTCCTCTTGATGATTCCATTTTCAGGTTGCAACTGCTCTTGCAACTGATGTATTCTGGTTCATTCTCACAAAGTGGCCAAACCATTTGAGTCTCTGTTTTCAATGAATCTAATAGCAGGTGTTGTTCCGACTGTTCTTCTAATTTCTCATTTCTTATATGGTCTCTTCTTGTTTTATTTACTGCTTTCCTCAAGCATCTCATTTCGCATGTGGTAATGTTTGGCACTGGTAGCACAGTGTTGGTATGAAGATTGCATTTATAATCTGTCTTTTAGTCCCTACTGGAATTGCTGGGTGTTTCAAGAGTCTTGGTTGTCGATAGTACAGGGTGTTCAAGATAAAAGAAGCCCGTCAAGGGAGGGGCAATCTGGTATTTGTTTATGAAAATTAGAAGGTTCAATTATGACGTATAGGTCAAGTGAGTGAGTCTTTTTGTGATGGTGTGTCATTATTGTGCGGGAAGGAGCGATGAACAAATGTGAAGAAAGGACGAGCTAGTCAGAACCAGTTTAAATAGTAAAAATACGAAACCAATGCGTACTTGGCAACTTTTAATTTGTCAATGGGACTACTTTTATCTGGAACACCCTATATAACATTATATTTTACGTACATCTGTACATCTGGTATTTAAGGAATTCGTGTTTGAAATCGTGTCATATGAAAAAATGAAATTTGAATGAGCGCGTATTAAAACTGCTTTGTGTGTGTTTCTCTCGGAGAAGCAAGCGCGTTCATTTTGGGGTCGTGTCAGTGAATATTTAACACGGAAAGCCGGAAGGGAGGTGGGGTGAAGAGGTCGGACACTGTTGCACATTTGACGATCAGAATTTAGTTGATAAGCTTTAATGCGAGGTCAATATACCATCATCATCATGTGTACCTCTGAAGTCTGAGTGAGGATTGCATGAATTTCGAAGGACACTTGTGATAAGGCAAGCAATCTTTCACGTAAAAATCAGACTTAGGCGCCAGAACAACGATTTAATTCATAAAGGACGAACGAAAAAATTTTTTTTTTTTTTAGTTTCATGCCGGCTGGCGTAGGCGACCATGGATCTTCACAAATTTGTATTCTTGGTGTTGGCTTTCACTACTTTCAGTTTCGATGTGACACTCTTCCCTGCCATGAAGCATGTCTGTCCATAATTGTATCGCCTCAGTCACTCTCAGTCTTCCTTTGTCTCGTCTCACATTGACTTTACCGGTTGTCACAATGTGTTCTAAACCTTCCATTCTCATCTTATACGTCACCATGACCTTTGACCACACACCCTCCAAGATTTGAAATATTTCGTGAGACCATAGCGAAGTCTTGACTGGTAACTCCGCGCCGTGCTAATTCCACGGTTCGATGCCAATGTGTGCACACAAAAATGTTTGACTGTGCACACGGTACGCGGTTGTACTACAGTTTTCCTGATTCTTTACTTGGAGATTTAAATTACAGGTACCTCCGAAGTCGGAGTAAAGCTTCTTCGTCTGTAACCCCCGCCCCACCAACTTTTTATCGATTGTGCCAGGGCCAGCAAGGGAAGCAACGAATAATACTACTACGACCTACAAAGCATGTCGTAAGAGGCGAATGATGTAGGACCTAGGACTTCTACCCTAATAAATAAAAAGCATCGCAGAAATAGGATGTGCTGGCCTACTTGTAGGCGCATAACTGGCACAACACAATCGCTCTTAGGCTTGGATCACATACAAATCACAAAGAGTGGTTAACAAGTGGTCGATATAGACTGTTTGAAGAAGATAGATTATGCGCAACGGAAGATTTTTTTCTTTCTTTCGTTCGCTCGCTACGAATGCAGACATAGGCATGGCACATAATAGGGCACGTTTGACTGATTTTTGCCTCGAGGCTTGCTTTCCTTTTCACAATTGACCCTCTCCATTCAGACGGGCATTACTCCGACTTCTGAGGTACTTGTAAGATAAATCTACACTAAGACGCTTACTCTCATTAGTGCATTGGGCCAAAGCTAACAAAAAACTTAAACATTTTACCCTGAAGGCGGGTCCGTATAATTACCAAGTCCCAGCTGTGTGTGTGTGTGTGTATGTATCTTTGTGTTTTTTCTTCTTCTTTTGTCAGCACACTGTTACCGAGCTGTTGACCCAGTGTCGTGGTTTTATGTAATTTGTGTTTGGTTACTATACATGTGCTGAACAGAGTGTGTGTGTGTGACTGAGAGAGATAAAATATGCAAGTTATAACAATGTATTTCTCGATTCACTTTTTCTCCGATATTGATTAATACACAGGGGTATCGACATGCATTCATGTCAGGAGAATAATATCCGATTACTTCAATATGACAACTATTTAAATAAATACAAAATATTGATATTTAGCGACATTTGTTAAGGACATATCTAGCCCCATCGTTAAGGCACACACAAATCTCACTGACAGCAAAACAACAGATGATTAACATCATTTTCATACCTACTTTGTGTTACCAGAGTCAAACATGGACAATGAGCAAAGCGCAGCCGCAAAAAATAACTATGCTTCGACGCTTGCGAAAAGTTACCAACAACACCAGAAAAGACAGTCACCAACATCAGCATAAGAAAGAATGTTGGGACAGAACCATGCTTGAATTACATTGAGAAACAAAGAATGAAGTGGTTTGGCCACTTGAGAGGAAGACCACGAAAATATGGTTAATGGCATAGAGAATCGTGTCAAAGAGAAACAATCACCCAAGCCACCAGAACAGCACGAGAGAAGAACAGAAAATCACAACACTGTGCAACAATCCGGTAGCAGGGTGACGACACTGGGCAACAACCCAGAGCAGAGTGACAACACTGGGCAACACCCGGTAGCAGTGTGACGACACTGGGCAACAACCCGGTAGCAGAGTGACGACACTGGGCAACAACCCGGTAGCAGAGTGACGACACTGGGCAACAACCCGGTAGCAGAGTGACGACACTGGGCAACAACCCGGTAGCAGTGTGACGACACTGGGCAACAACCCGGTAGCAGTGTGACGACACTTGGCAACAACCCGGTATCAGTGTGACGACACTGGGCAACAACCCGGTAGCAGTGTGACGACACTGGGCAACAACCCGGTAGCAGTGTGACGACACTGGGCAACAACCCGGTAGCAGGTGACGACAGAAGAGGACAGAAAGAACAACATTGTATTGTCTTTCAAATATGTAACATGCTCGTCTCTCGTGCCAAAGGTAACCGGTATGCTCCATCGTGAAGCTATTGGGATATTTTTCCAGTGATCCCTGATCTCAGTGTAGGTGAGATCGAGTTGCTAGTCCTATAAGAAACGGACGATAAAACGTAGATCCCGTGTTCAATTTGAGCACGTAAAGGAACCATTGGCAGTTCAAAATCGAGAAGAGCAGGCTGGAAAGCTGCTGCTTGTGCAAAATTCATTAGAAAAGATTTAAAATAAAATTCCTACAAAATATCTTCCACCATCTGCAAAAAATTACACCGGGAACCATCGCCGGTGCTACAGAGTTTGTGCACTGCCGCTGAGATCTACCTGTTAAGAAAGATCGGAGCACATGGTTACTCTCGCGAATTCATGATGATTCCAATCAATCATATGAATTATGGCTGCATCACTTCCTATCTATTTACACAATATCTTAACTTTCAATTCAGATTAGTGAAAATAAAACAAATGTTACTATTGAGACCATATATATTATATAGCTTAAAATCTGGCTATGCACCAATTATCTGCTAAAACACGCAATTAAAATCCAATAGAACAGAATTAAATCTGCATATAAAACGCAATTAAAATCTGGCATATAGAACACGCAATTAAACAAAGAAAATTTGGCCACTAAAACACACAAATAAAATAGATCTATCCAGAAAGAATTCAAAATATCAAAGAAAACCAACTGATGCAACACGTAATAATAAGAAAACCGACTGATGTTACACGTAATAATAAGAAAACCGACTGATGTTACACGTAATAATAAGAAAACCGACTGATGTTACACGTAATAATGAGAAAACCAACTGATGCTACACGTAATAATGAGAACAATTGAATATGTTGACAATAATGATAGAAATTGAGAAGAACACTGAAGGAGCTCACGACAATGAGAAAACCACTGAAATGACGCATGTAATGATGATTGAGCTTTCAACATGAGAAGAATTAGAGAGAATAATTGAAGCATAAAATGAGAAATATTGACAAGTATTTGAAATATATATAATAAAAATAATATTTTGTATACATATAAAATGAGATAGTATTGGCAACTGCTAATCTCCATGGAACTATGACAATGAGAAATTAGGACGATTTTGAACCATATTTAAAATGAGAAAATTGAAGTTTATTTTTAAATTCATAGTTAAAATGAGAAAATTTAGTATTTTGAACATATTAAATGATTCGAAGGGTTGAAGAAGACATAAACTCGGAAGAGGCTTGATACAACAGGAATGAAAATCACGTTAGTAATATACGCAGAGTAACGATATTTGATGTAACTAGAAGAAGCGAGTGATTTGCACGTATATAATTAAATCCAGTAATAAAAATGACAAAAGTCTTCTGTTATTGACATTAGACAGCTATTTGTTTCACTGAATATATACTTACTGTAAAATATCGTGTATAGCAGAAGCAGAATTTGTGAACATTTTTACCCGCTAGAACTTGGGTGTGTATTAAAGGATTACAGAAAATGGATTGACTTCATTGCACCGGGTTTACCCCATATGTCTCAGCCCTCTTGAAAAACTGACACGTCACGTGCCGAGAGTAGTGCACAAAGCATGAAATCCGTAGCTTCGGCAACAACTCTAGAGATTTTGAAAAATGCACTCGAGAACAGAATGTTGCCGTCTGGATTCGGAACCACGACATTCGAAATGCAATACGACATTCGAAACCACCCAAGTGGTTACCGGGGTCCAAATTTGGGGTGTAAAGAATAGAACCACTGTTACCTGCCATGCATGTCGTAAGAGGCGACTAAGGAGGTTTGGCTGAAATCGGATGCATGTGTCCTAAACGTGTAGAAGTCTATGCGTTTAGGGGCCTACAAACCAATGTGCAACGTATACACGTTCTTAGCAAAGATCAAACATATCACAAAGAGTGATTAAAATTGGTCGTAAAGAACGAACCAAAGAAGAAGAACAGAAAGAACATTCGAAAGCACACATAATCAACAACATAAGCACATATACATGCAATACAACATAAGCACATATACATGCAATACAACATAAGCACATATACATGCAATACAACGACATATGCTCAGAGACATACTTTGTGCGTATTATACACGATTTCTAGAAAATACGACATTCTTGATAACAAGCGCCACTTACATGATAAAAGTGTCAAGTTTCTGTCACATTCTGACAATGAAAGTGACACAAAATAAAATGTGAGACGGGTTTTCTTTTATCTGTCAGACATTTATGTAAAACAAATTTCACATTTGTTTGTGTTCAGTCTGCTTTGCTATATAAATTTTATTTGCGAAGTTTGTCTTTTAAAAACATATTTTAGGAATAAAAATGAAAGTGAGAGAATGTTAAACTGCAACAGAAAATCTCATAGTGATGGTAAAATATGCAGAATCTAGCGACAATATCGAGGACAAATTGACGTATTTTAATGTAACGGAGGGCAAATTTACTGGGAAACAAAGAAATACCAGTTCAGAGCTGCATGTGTTGACTGGGAGAGAACACGACGAATCATGGGTCGCCGCCAGGTCGTTCTTAGAATAAAGAAAACAATGGAGTGAGTAGTGGCTAGAGGGTAAACAATACATGGGTTTGACGGTTGTATCTGGCTCGCACTTGATGCTTAGGAAGATACAGAATGACTGGTTGCTATATGAGTGGATGTCGTCTATAGAGGCTTCTAACCTCCAGAGGCTCACGTGGATCTACTGTCGATGTCAGTCCAAGGCAAGCTATATGGAGATGTAATAGCCGCCCATCTCAAGCGATGATGGCAATAATCTGAAGTGTGTGTTGCTGCACCTCTCTAGTGTGTGCAGAGGTGACTGTAAAGTCCATTCCTCGAACACAATCCCTACCACAGGTGGGGTATATATGATATATGGAGACTCCGACAGACTCCGGTTGACTACTAACTACTTTAAAAGTATACGAGTTGATGTCAGTCAAAGACAAGCTATATGGAGATGAACACAGACTCCGGTTGACCACTAACTACTTAAAAAGTATACACGTCCATGTCTGAAAACGTGGAAAGAAGAAATCATTATATCATTTATCAGGTGCCATGGAGGCTGGCGTAGGCGATCATGGATCTCCTCAAATCTCTGTCTCTAGTGTTTGCTATCATCTCAGATGTTGACACTCTTCCGTGCCATGAAGTCAGGCTATTCAAAAATGTTTCTTTCTGTCTTCCGCTGTCTCATTTACCTCGATTTTACCAGTTGTTACAATGTGTTCTAAACCTCCCTTTCTCATTACATGTCAGAAAAATGATGACTGTCTCTTTCTTATATTGATGGTAAGCTTTCTCTGTTTCTTGATCTCATTCAACACCTCCACATCAGTCATTTTAGCAGTCCATGGGATTCTCATCATTGTTTTGTAAAACCTCATCTCTGTGGCCCTAAGAGATTTTTCGATCTGTTTGTTTATTGTCCATGACTCGCATCTGTATGTCAGTAGCACTGTATAACTCTCATTCTGATCTCAATTGACAATGACAATATATATATATATATCCCTTTTGGTTGATATAATTTCAGATTTGATTACACTGTAATGGAATACCATGACATCCATGTCTTTGAGCAAGCTGGATGCTATTTGTGTTAGACTCAACTCTTCCCAGCAGCCCATCTCGGATGCCAGCGCTATGATGCTGAACATTTAAAAACAGAGGATAAGATAGCAGCCTTAGATGACTTGAAAAAATGTGACCAGATTGAGAAGAACGCCTACAAAAATGTTAATTTTAAGGCAAGTAAAATTGATAGCAATGTCGAGGACACGACCTTGTGTATTAACCTTCTTGAAAGACAGGATCTTGTGGATGCACATGCACAAAGTGACATCTCTGAGAAGGTCAAAGTTCAAAGAGCAAATGATGATGATTTAGGTAAACAAAATGTTGGATGTGATGATACTGTTATCAAACATATAAATAATAACAATAATGAAACTACAAACTACTACTACAACAAAACATCATCATCTGCTCAGTCTGCAGCATTCCAATATGCTGATCCAGGAGATTTCAATGCTGATTCAGTTAATCCATCCGCTACTGTACAACCAACTCTTTGCAATGAAAACAATTCTTCAAATCACCAGAACTCCATTCCAGGACCATTCATTGCAAACGATATACCATTAAACACCATTTTTAGTGCTAATCAAGAACCACCAAACACCATTTCCAAACCGCTGACTCCCACTTCAGTACAATCGGGCATCAGTCAATTGAATACCACTCGAGTAAAATCAAACGCCATCTCGATTCCATTCACCACAGCTGAGGTACCATCAAACACCATTCCAAGTCCATTCATTGCAACTGAAGTACCACTTTTTAGCTCTAATCAACTACCACCAAACACCATTTTGAAACCGCTAAATCCCACTTCAGCACCATTGAACACCACTGCAAGTCCATTCACCATAAATGAAGTACCACCTGTTAGCTCTAATCAAGAATCACCAAACACCATTTTGAAACCATTGAATCCCACTTCAGTACCATCAAATACCACTCCAGTAGAATCAGGCATCATTCCAAAATTGTCAAATACCACTCCAGTACCACCAAGCTCTATTCCAGAACAAGGGATCACTCCTCCAGTACTATCAAACCCCTTCTTGAGACAATTGAATGCCACTTCAAAACCAGCAACCTTATTTCCAAAACCAGCAACCACAATTCCAAAACCAACAACCACCAATTCAGTGCCATTGTCCCCTCTGTTGTCACATTCCAATACAGCGTTGTTGTTGTTCTTGGAACCAGAAAGGGACTCATCATTTATTGATAATACAACCTCTCAAATATCACAAATTAATTCTATGCAAGCTTCAAGGATATGTCAGGATTCTTATCCCGAAGAATCCCTGCATCCTGATAAACAAATCCTTGTGTGTAATGGCACCAGTAAAGAGAATGCCATGGATGTGACTTCTGGAAAAGATCAACTTCCAGCTGAAGCATCAATTGATGCAAATTCTTTTGGTGCAAACAATATTTGTGAAGAGCAGCTAATTTATAGAAATATTACTGTAAATGTTGTACCATCTTCTCTGTCATCATCGCCAGCAATGTTACCATATGCAGTACCATCTCTGTCATCATCGTCAAAGATATTACCATCTGTAGTACCATCTTCTTCTTCCTTGTCAGCAATGTTACTGTCAGCAGTATCATCTCCGCCATTATCGTCAGTAATGTTATCATCGACAGTACCATCACCTATGTTGTCTTCAATATTCTCCTCTGCTTTGTCTGCACCAGATATCAAAATCAATACCAGATCACCTTATTTGAAGTTTCCTTTACTAAACAAGGATATTGACAGACACAAGATCCCTATCAGGAAAACTAGCAACATAATCCCAGACAGAAAACATATCCCTGTTAACTCCCACCACAAAGAGAATTGGGATACAAAGACTGACTTCCACAATCCCAATCCTCCACCACTTGCAACGGACGAGACATATTTGGATAACATTAATCGATCAACTTCTGATCAATGTGACGCTAATGTTGTTGTAGCTAGTGATGATGTTGTGCCAACATTGAGCCAAGAAACACCCAACATGCAGTCTAGTCAGTCATCATTATTATCATCTTTCAAATCTTCAGAAAAAGAAAAAAGAAAAGCAGCAAATCCTCAGAGGCAGGTAACATGTCCGATCCCAGAAGCAGCAAATCCTCAGAGGCAAGTAGCATGTCCGATCCCAGAAAACAGTTTCACTTTTAACAACACCAGTATTTCAGAATCTTGTGAACAAAAGGGTGATATAAATACCATAATTCATCTGTCTCAGAGCATTCTAGTGAAGTAATGACATCGTCTGGAAGCATGCTTCCTGTAGTCTGCAATAACAGCTACACAAAGGAGAAACTGATATTTATTTCAGAAGCAATACCTGTTTTAGATCTTTCTTCGAGAAATGCCAGTAGTAACTTGAAAGAGGAATCAACTGAAGAAGGATTCAGTTTTTTGAAATCTGATATGCATTATTTATGTAATGGTCCACCTTATGCTCCATCTGAAGCAAAGATAGATGACGGACAAATATCTGAGAAACTATGCACCAAACTTGAATCAAATAACAAAGAAATACAAAACCTCAAAAGTTCAGACATAGAAACAGAAGATTCCAAGGTTTTGTCAGACTTTGCCAACAATACAATGCAGGAACTGTTAGAATTATATGGGTTTGAAAATCCTGACTCTTTTGAAAGTCCAGACTCTAATTTAAGCAGCGTCCAGTACTTGAGTGGGGACACATTTCCTTGTTACCCTACTTTTGATGATTTGACGACACCCCTGATTCTACCGAGACAGATGAAAGAAGAACAAGTGAAACAGAAAGCAGTAGCAACATAACAAAAAGCAGAACTTCCATAGGAGATGGATCAAGTGAGTATTCTCTTCTAGAAACTTCTCTTATGGGCAGTAAACAAATCTTGTTAAAACAGAAATGGTAGAGAAGTACTATGAATGTTATTATACAGTATTCTATCTTTCAATATGTCTCTCTCTCTCTCTCTGCCTTTTTAACTCGGATTGGGGCATAGACCCTCAACCAACTCATGCCAAGTCTATCTATCTCTAGTTATCTGCTGCAGCTCCCTCCAACTCTTCTTTATATTGTTGATCTCTGCCGTCAAATCCTGTCTCCATGTATTTCTCGGCCTCCCCTCCTTTCACTATACCTGCTGGATCCAGGAAAGGACCCTTCCTGTAATATTCCCCTCGGGTTTTTGCAAAGTGTGTCCTATCCAGCGCCAGCGTCTTTTTAAACCTCTTGGTTCACTGGAATCTGTCTTGTTCTTTCCATAAGTTCCTCATTTATGACCCTATCATACCATCTCAGTCCCTCTATTCTGCGCAGACACCAGTTGATGAATGTTTGCAATTTATGCGTTATTATTTTGGTCATTCTCCATGTTTCTGACCCATACAGCAGAACTGCTTTAACATTGGAGTTAAATATCTGTCTGCCTGGAAAATGTAATTTAAAAAAAATAAAACTGTTTTCTCAAATCTAGACTTCTACATTTCCTCACAGTAAACTACTACCTACAGTTTTTAAAATTCTCTTGCGATCACCGCCCAGACCGATGTACCGAACCTCCCATAAATTCTATTAAAGTGGAAACCTGATTCATACAGCCTTAGCATTGGTGTATTTTACGTCACATCTTCAACACCATTTGGAGCTCTGGTGCTTATCCTTCGGCGATGTTTCCGGTTTCAGCCAGCACTTACTCGGTTCGCTCTCCATTCTGTAGCCATCTAGTGTTTTTACGGAGTGGAGTAGCTAGTCCTACGCCCAACCTCCTTAGTCGCCTCTTACGACATGCGTGACAGGTAACAGTGGTTCTATTCTTTACACCCCAATTTGGGCCCTGGTAACCACTCTGCGTTTTTAATTCTATTTACCACTCCCTGTAAAAATGTATGTGAATGCTCGTGGATGTCGACCCAGTCTCCCACTATTTACACATAACAAACTCAGGCAGTATGTTTAAAACAAAATAAATTCATGTAGTGTATGAACTAATCTCTCTATTTGTAGAACAGTTGTTTATCTAATGACTATTATCAAAATTACGTTGGATTTGATTTTTATATATACTTGTAAAAAGTTCAAGTGCCACCGGAAAACTCTCAACAAATTTTAGAGCCGAACAACAGGCAATTGTTAATACCCCAAAAATACTGCAGCAAAGAAACATATAAAACAACAAACTTGTCTTCCTTTACGACTGCATGTCAGTCCTGCAGGCCACACAAAGGGAACCACAAGATAACATGGAAAGAGAGCTGACACTACAGCTAAACAAGCTCTCAGAACACAACAAAATTATTCTCCAGTGGACGTACCAGGAAATGAGAGAGCAGACTAAGGATGGAGCAAAACTTTGACAACACAAACACCCATTGTCACTACCAGAAATCAAGACACATATCAAGCGAAAATACAAAGAATTGTGGAGGCAACAAATCCACAGCAAACATCCACAAGATCCTATCAGCAGACTAAACAGAAAACAGCACACAACAATCTTTTACCTAAGAACAGGTCACTGCAGACCATCACATGCACAGAATAAAGCTTGCTCAGACTGCACAGTGTGCATGCCAGACAGAAACAACACAGACTCCAGAGCACATCCTTCAGTCATGTCTATCATGCATACATCAATGAAACGAAACATGGCCTCATGAATGAAGCTTACAGAGCAAGCTATGGGGAACTCTCGAGGAACTCCAACTGACATGCAGCTTCATAGAGGTAACCCATCTCATGGTTTAGATGAGCATACGGCAGTGTAGAGCAGACACGTAAGAAAATTAAACCACTTCTACACAAGCTGCCTACGTAGACTACTAAAAATAAACTGGCCAGACAAAATTCCAGATCCAGATATAAAGTCCTCATGTGCGCAAAGCTCCAAGCGCCAACATCCTGTTACATAAGGCCCAAGTGAGATGGGCCGGTCACGTTGCTTGGATGCCTGATAAACGCATCCCAAAACAGTTAATTTATGGTGAACTTGAAGTGGGTGGATGTTCTGCTGGTGGACAGAAAAACACTTTAAAGACACTCTTAAAGTGTCTCTGAAATGCTTCGAATACACACCCAAGCTGGGAATCCTGGCGCAAGGTCACCAAATTGGCGCTGTAACAACACAGGGAAAAAGGGGGCTCATGAGCTGAGAATCCCCGCGATCATGCCATTGGAGGCCAGAGAAAACTGAGCTGAGCGCAGCAAAAACAGAATTATACTAAACACCCACATGTCTAAGCTCTCGATCATGTCGATGCCCCCTTTACCGGGTACTTGGTAGTGGGAAAAATTGCCTGTTGCTAGGAATTGACTTCTGTAATAATCACCTCTGCCAAAACACCAGAAAATCTTTGGGAGAGCACAGCATTAGAGGGATTGTTGTCATCATCACTTGTGATGGACGGCTATTAGGAAAGCAAATGCTTGTCAGGCCTTCCTAATCCTGGCGTTGAATGTCCTCATCGCTACATTACTTACCCTGTTATTTGCTTAAGATACCAAAACACTTCCGGCCCCGACCCCATGACACTTTCTCTGAATTACAAGTTAAAAGTTATTTGATATATTGTGTTTCCACTAATAACATTTTTGATATTGCAGAAATAGAGAACCCATCCACTTGGCCTTCACCTGAGCAGGGGCATCCTAGTCCACCAGACCCAGCACCACTCACAAAAATAGGCCCATACATCAAAAACAAGAAATCTTACAAACAGAAAAGCCTGACAGCATCTGATTTGAACAAGTACATTAGAAGGTAAACAACAGAAAGGAAAGAGTAGAAAAACAGGAGAGCAACAAGAAAGATTTGTCATTTAACTTGAAGAAGAGAAAATCCAGCTGAATCAAGTTGGATTTAGTTTAATTTAGTTTAGTCATCAGATCATCGTCACTGCACATCGAACCATAGTTCATAAGTACGGTTCCAACTTCACTGCAACGGGTCACCCCATAATTGCTCCATTCCTGTGCCAATGAAAATCACACGAAATGCTAACAACTGTGAAATGTTTCCTGTGTGAACTAATTCCAGAATGAAACAGTCGCGTACCACCACAAAAAGCAACCTGCACCGCATAAAATGCATATGGCGTCGCTAATGTAGCAACACAAAACTGTTCATCACTTGAATTGCAATTTTGTCAAGGGAACATCAATCATGACAAAATCCAGCTTTTTGCACTCGCAATATAACTGCATACGGCAGATTGAGCTTGTTCATCATAACCGCTGTCCGCCATTTTCTGAATACACACTAACACACAACAAACGCACGGTTGACACAGCAAAAGCATTCCATGTAACATTCATAGCTCACAGCGTTGCTCAAGCACTAACTCAGTAGCTCGGCAAATGAAACCCGAAAATACTCGACCAAACATGTCGGAAATGCGCTAGCAAAGTTGTGTTCAGAATCAAACAGTTCTGACTCTGAATGGCCCTCCCGCATTCCGCCATTGCTGGCCAGGTTTATTCACATCAATTAGTCTATAAGTGCTCCGATCTCCTTCTCAGTATGTCTCTCAGTTTAGTTTAGTCGTCAGATCATCATCACTGCATATTGAAACCAATTAGTCCATAACCAGTTAGTCTATAAGTGCTCCGATCTCCTCCTCAGTATGTCTCTCAGTGTGTGGCAACTAACAACACCGGTTATAGTATAGTTTAGTCATCAGGTCATCACATCACATGGAACCAATTATTCCATCCTACAATCTCTTCTCACTATGTCCCTTAGCGTTGTGGACACTAATGACACCAGCTCTGTGTTGGTTTGCTATTTTTCTTTGGATACCAGTGTAGGGTTCTTGTCTAGCTACATCACATTTGATTTGGTATTCTTGCAGTCTGGTAGGTGTTGTAGATTCACATTCTCTTGGACATAGATCAGAGGAATAGTGTAACAGCAGAAGAAGAAAGTAGGATAAGATTAAAATATTCATCAATTTGTGTGTACACATGAGTCAGATCGCTGCTAATCAACTACTGGAGTACTCAGCAGTAGGAGACAAAGTTGCTTGAGGTATGTGAGAAGAATGGAAAATAGTCACATACCACAACAGGTGTTGTTCTGTGAACTTCGGAAGGGGAAGCGACACCAAGGTAGACCACTGCTCAGATATAAAGATGTCTGGTAAACCTAAATGAAGAACATTTCTATCGGTCCCAAAAATGGTAAAAACTAGCTGATGACTGAGTTATATTGAAAACAACATTATGCAAAGGTGCAGAATCTTTTGAAAAGAAACTTAGGAAAGTAAGAGAACGTAAACTCCGAAGTCATCACTGTATCACACTTGCCACATCTTCTTTCTTTCTTTTCTCTAATCCTGAGTTGCCTCACAGGGTCATGATAAGAAGAGATTTCTATAACACTTTTTTTGTGTGCACTTCATAAATTTGTTTTTCACTGCCTCTGTTATTTCTGAGGTCTACCTTTTGCTTGGATGGCCTTTTGCTTTGTATCAGAGTATCATTGTTCTTTGAGGCACATTGTCTGTTGGTAATCTGCTTTTATGGTTAAAACATTTAATTTGTTGGTTTTTGAAGTTGAGTACTGATGTTGTACCCAGTTCTTTTCCTGATGTCTTTATTTCTAAACCGGTCTCTTCTTGATACTCCCAGCATTCTGTGTGACACTTCATCTCTGTCGTGACTAGTTTTCTTCTATCATTTGATGTCAGTATCCATGTTTGGCACTGATAGCATAATGTGGGGAGAAAGATTGTGTTGAACAATGCTCTTTCTGTGTTCATGTTGACATGTTTGCATTTTAAAATTGTCGCCATTTGTCCTATGATTTAATTAGCTCTATTACATCTGTGTTGGATTTTGTTAGTTATTCTTCGATTCACTGAATAAATGTTACCGATGTATATAAAGTCTTTAACTTGTTCTAATGGAAGTTTGTCGAAGGAGATATTGGTAGTGCTTTCCTCTCTAGCGAATGTCATTACTTCTGTTTTGTTGATGTTTATTTTCATGTTGTATTCGTTAATGTTAACTGGAGTCTGTTAATGTGTTGTTGTAGCTGTTCCTCTGTTGTTGATATGATTGCCTGATTGTCAGCAAAAAGAAATTCGCTGTATCCTTTATTTGATTACAAAGTTTCAATCATAGTTTCTACCAGTATATGCTAGTGATTAGATTTCTCTCTACCAGGTATGCTACTGCTAGTGACTGTAGTATTTCACAGGTATACTGCTAGTGACTGTAGTGGGAAAGTGTGTCAAGACCTGGGATATAAGGAACATTACCACTGTTTGGATTGTAAACACAAGGTACATTCTATTCTCTGTCATGTTCTAGTTTTTACTTGAATGGATTACATCTTAAAACAAAACTTCACATATATTGAAGCAGTGTTAATACAGTAGTGAGTGCAGGAAATAACTACATGTGAAATGCGCTGCTGCTAAAAGTAACCAACAACACCAGAAAAGACAGAGTCACCAACATCAGCATAACAAAGAAAGTTAGCACAGAACTTTGCTTGAATTATATTGGGAAACAAAGAATGAAGTGGTTTGGCCACTTAATAAGAATGCATCCAAACTCCACAGTAAACATAGTCTTCTACAACAGAACATCAGGAAAGAAGGTGAGAGGAAGACCACAAAAAGATGGTTAGATGGCATAGCAGAATCCTGTCAAGAGCAAAAATACCAATCACCCAAGTCACCAGAACAGCTCAAGATAAAAACAGAAAACTGCTACACTGGGCAACAACCTGGTAGCAGTGTGACGACACTGGGCAACAACCCAGTAGCAGTGTGACGACACTGGTCAACAACCCGGTAGCAGTGTGACGACAACCCGGTAGCAGTGTGACGACAACCCGGTAGCAGTGTGACGACAACCCGGTAGCAGTGTGACGACAAAAGAAGTTCTGGAAAATATATAGAAGCAGTGTCCTGAGAGTGTTAATACAGTGAGGGCTAAAAGAGAACCCCCAACATCATGCACAAGCTGGAGACATTTCAAAATAAAAGTTTAAGAAGAATCCTGGTAATTTTCGGGAAAAAATGTTAGCAAATGAAGAGCTTTTAAGAAATGTTAGCAAATGAAGAGCTTCTAAGAAATGTTAGCAAATGAAGAGCTTTTAAGAAATGTTAGCAAATGAAGAGCTTTTAAGAAATGTTAGCAAATGAAGAGCTTTTAAGAAATATTAGCAAATGAAGAGCTTTTAGAAATGTTAGCAAATGAAGATCTTTAAGAAATGTTAGCAAATGAAGAGCTTCTAAAATTTAGCAAATGAAGACTTTTAAAATGTTAGCAAATGAAGAGCTTTTAAAGGAAAAATGTCATGTATGTGAGCAAGATGTGTTGAACAAGCTATCTGTTATTCATGTTGACATGTTGCATTTAAAAATGATTTGTTCGATTTAATTACTCGATAGACTGATTTTCAAGGCAATGAGTAAGATTACTGAATAATGTAGCCAGTATATAAAGTCTTTAATTGTTAATGGAATTGTAATGGAGATATTGGTAGTGCTTACTAGCAGCTAATGGCATTGATAAGAGTCCAAGGAAATGTTATGTAAACATGTGAATGAACTGGAAAGAATGAACAATTGTTAATGATGTTGGAACTAATTTCTGTTGGAAATGATCTGATGTCAGCAAAAAAATTCGAGTATCCTTTATTTGTCAAAAGTTACAACAATAGATTTACAAGTATTTCCTTGCTAGTTACTGTATTTTGTCAGCATGATATTTGACATTAGCTAGTACTGTAGTAGCTTTAAGTTATGCTTGAATTAGTTGAATGTAGAGTGTCAAGACTCGGGATATAGGAGACATTAATTGCATTGTAAACGGACATTTCAATTCACTGTCATGTCAACTTGCCTAAAATGGAACCATAAAACACAAATAATATATTGAAGCATTTAATCAGATAATTGTGAGGTCAAATCATATTGTGAAACTGTGCTGCAAAGTTATCAACAGATACAGTTTCTGGAATTCAAAATTAAACAGAACAGAAAATGGTTTGCAGAACTACATCAAAATGCTATATTATCCCAAATGAAGCTCACAAAGAACATCAGAAGATTATCGAAAGAAAATGTGCGTTAGAGCCCAAACCATGATAATTGTCAAGAAAATCTCAAACAAGTCACCAAACCAAGATAAATAATACCCAAGAAATGGCAACAAGCATCCAAGCAGTGCACATTATCCAAAAATGCGCAGAGGCATCCAAACCTGCGTGATTTGACGAAAATGCTGGAGAGGATCAAACCACTGTAGCAGGAAAATGCTGCACGAGAGCATCCAAACCCTGCTGTGTATCCGAAAACCTGTAGCAGAGCTCCAAACACTGGAATATATAGAAGCAGTGTCTAGAGATCTAATACTGCTAGTATCCCAAAAAGAACCAAAGATCCAAAGCCTGAATATTCCAAAAAAATTAGAAGACACTGCAAACCACTGAATATTATGTTCAAAGAAATGTTAAGAATTGCAAAATGAATAGTTTTAAGAGAAAACTGTCAGAAGCTCCAATACTAGGAATATTATCCAGAGAAGTATTCAAGGATCAAGCCATGAATAGAAGATTGAGCAAGGAATCCAACACGATCATTATCCTAGAAATCATAGAAGATGGAGATGATAAATATAATGTCAAGACAGTAAGAGCATCCAAACCACTCTATATGACAGAAAATGTGGTAAGGAAAACCATGATGATATTATCCCAAGAAATGGCGAAAGAGATCAAATGTCTGATGTTGGATCCAAGAAAAGTGCAAGAAGAATCAAAAGACAATTTATGCAATTTCAAGAAAATCGAAACATCCAAAAATTAAGATATTTCCCAAAATTGTTAAAACGAGTCAAACCATGATATTTTCATAGCTAATTGTAGCAGAAGCTGTTAACCATGTAATATTACAGAAATGCTTCAGAAGCATCGATGTCTCAATTATCCAAATAGGTGAGGATTTCAACCACTGTTCTATCCCAAGAAAATGAAAGCATCAAAACACAAGCAATATGCCAGTAAATGCATTAATCCAAACACTGCATTTCCAAATCATATTCTTTAAAGCATCCAAACCACTTATATATGAATGTCCTTGTGAAAGCATCAAAATACAGCAATTATCCAAAAAATGCTGCAGAAGACATCCAAACCACTGCTATTTATCCAAGAAAATGTGCAGAAAGCATCCAAACCACTGCTATATTATCCCAAGAAAATGCTGCAGAAGAGCATCCAAACCACTGCTATATTATCCCAAGAAAATGATTATATCAATCAACAAAATACCAATACCAACACATATCTCGGTTTCCTTTAGCCTCCTGCCGACCGATTTGCGTCTGACTGCCATTAGTTATGCTATGGTTACTTTAAAAAACTCGCTTCTATTCTCATCGTAGTTTTCTCTTTACTGTGTTTCCACTAGGTTTTCTCAACTTTCCTTCACTTTACCCTCGGCACGTATTCCAGAAGAGTACAAAGCTGCACAATGTGCGTTTATGCTCTTACCTTCTCTTCTACATCTTACTCTTACAGTCCTTTCTCACAGTCCCTACTTCTCACTTCTACACTTCTCCTTTAACTGCTCCTTTTCCTTTATCATGTTCTTTACACCAATGTTCTAATTAGTCCACCATCACAACAATACTGTAACCTCTTCACCCTAACCTTCTACCCTGTCTTCCAATTCGTCCTCAATTGTCTCCTCACCTCCCAAGGTGGTTTGCATCCTCCAACCTTTCCTTACGCGGAGAAATGTGTTTTAAGTAAGGGTCTCAAGTTTGTTCCTCTCCCACCCACCATTGCCACTACTCTACTCTTCAAGATGTGCACCGTTTCACTGGCTTACGGCTGAAATTTCATTTCGAACCAGGTTGCACTGACCAATGTGCATGTCACAACATATTCCTAATATCATGATTGACAAACCATGATTGACACCAACCCTGGTGTCTACATCAAGACATACACAGAATATGACTTGCACCCCAACCCGAAACCTAGGGCATTCCTACATGTCGCGTCGTTCGGCTCTATCACACCTCCGGCGACGTGATGACATTGTTATCAAACCCGCCGATAAAGGCGGTGCAATAGTGGTATGGAGCAAAGAACTATACCTTCAGGAAGGCCGCAACCAATTACTTGACACCCAATTCTATAAAACTAGTTCTTCTGATGTAACACTATCTAACAATAGTAAAGTCCGTACAGTAATTAAGAACTTAATTGCCTCTAACGACCTTCCTACCTGCGCATCATCACTTTGTGTCATCGATAGCTGTTTAGGAAAACCCGCCTTTATATGCTCCCCAAAATTCATAAACTGAACAATCCGGGTAGGCCCATCGGTTCTGCTTGCTCTTGTCCTACGGAACATATCTCCGAATTTCTTGATAGTATCTTCAATCCTATAGTCACCACACTACCTTCATTCTTGAAAGATACGAACCACACCTTGTCTGTTTTTTCGTCTATTGAGTTGTTGCCTGGCAGGACTTACCGCCTCTTCCTCCTTGATGTGTGCTCATTGTACACCTCCACACCTCATTCCGACGGACTTCAAGCTCTCCAGTTCTTCTCGACAGGAGAACTAACCCACTTGTCTCCACCTCGGCTCTCCTTCGCCTTGCAGAACTAGTTCTAACTCTCAACTCCTTTCAGTTCAATGACCAGTTCTTTGAGCAGATCAGTGGGGTCGCCATGGGTACTAAAATGGGACCCAGTTATGCTTGTCTATTCATGGGTCATCTTGAGCACCTAGTATGGAATTCCTATGATGGCCCTCTTCCGTCTGTGTATCATAGATACATTGATGATTGTATTGGCATTACCGATATGCCTGAAGCCGATTTGTCACGCTTCATTAATTTCATTAATGTCTTCAATCCTGCTATTCGGTTTACTTCTCACATCTCTACCTCTTGTGTCAACTTTCTTGACATCACTATCAGCCTATCCACCATCACTACATCAGTATACTACAAGCCTTCTGATGCACATAGTTTTCTTCTTTATACCTCTTCCCATTCCCAGGCTTGTCGTGATTCTTTACCATTCTCTCAACTCTTGCGCCTTCGCGCCTCTGTAGCGGACGACGATTTCTCGATAGAGCTCACGAGATGCTGGATTTCTTTCGTAAGCGCTTATACCCGGATAAGGTGCTTGCTTCTGCTATGCGGCCGCTCAGCAAATTTCGCCAGGAGGCTCTCTCTAACCAGCATAGAACTTCCAATTCTGACAGGGTGAAACTTGTCTTAACTTTCCACCCTCATAGTTCCCTTGTGAAGAAAGTCTTATTCCGTCATCTCTCCATTCTTCAGTCTGATCCTGAGACACGTTCAATCTTCCAACACTATCCTTTGGTGGCGTACAGACGGGACAGAAGCCTTAAGGATATGTTGGTTCACAGTCGCCTCAAGCCTAATATCCAGTCATTTTGGCACCATCCAGTGTGGCCGGCGGCGCTGCAACACTTGTGCTTATGTAATACAGACCCGCACGTGTCTTTTCCAAAAGCCACGTTCGTTGTTGAAGACAGTTTCACATGCGAGTCCCGTAATATTATCTATGCCATTATCTGCAAGCGGTGCAACAAGGCCTATATTGGGAAACCGGCAGGAGACTCAGTGACCGATTCGCCCAACACTTGCGCGATATACGCCAATGCTCTGTGACCCCTGTAGCTACCCATTTCAATGATACTGGCCATTCAGGAGCTTGCGATGTCCAGGTCACAGCCATCCGATCATGTTCCTCTGATGATCGTAGTCGATTTGCTCTGGAGAATCGGTTGATTTCTTTGTATGGTACCTTGACCACGCGGCTCAACGATTACATTCTTATGCTTCTTAGTACTTTCTCTTCCCATGCTTTGTAATCTATATGGGTATATGTTGCATGTATTACATTCTTATGCTTCTTAGTACTTTTCTTCCCATGCTTTGTAATCTATATGGGTATATGTTGCATGTATTCATTTTTATATTTACTAGATGTTTCATTGTTTCTTTTCCGTTCTATTTCTAGTTTTTATGTGTGTTTTTGTGTTACATTTATTTCGTTATTCATTTTTATTCCAGATTTTCCTTAGATACGTTGGTATTTGGTCGTCCATTTGTGTTTCATTTTAATTTGTCACTCCTGTTTGTTCGCTTGCTTGATAAAGGCCTTGTTGGTCTAAACGTTGCTGTTTATCGTCACTGTTTCTGTATTTTGTAAAACTATAGTACTTTGTTTGTACGTGTTTCACTAAATACCAACACAAGACCATTACCAAAATTAGAGCAGATTGGAACAAGTTCTCATTCTGTGCCTTAGAACAGGACACAATCGGCTCCGCAGCCACATGTATACAAAATTCAAGATTGGCAATTCAGCCATGTGTACATGTGCACAGGCACAACAGACTGCAGAGCATATACTTCAAGACTGCCCGAATATGATATACTGAGGCAAACTCACTAGCCTAACGAAACAACACTTGACAGAAAACTACACGGACCTCTGTGTGAGCTACAAAAGACATGAAAGTTTATACAAGAGACAACGTTGAATATATAGACAATATTTCAAGTGAACGAAACGAAGGAAGGAAGGACTGCCGCTTGCCATGCCTGACTGGCATACCATCTCTGCCGACAGGGTGGAGCAATATGTGGAAATCTGTGCAATGAGTAAATCCTTCTCCTTTCGACAGTTGTTGACAATATTTTTTATTTGTAACACAGGTATTCATTCGCAAAGAGGAGATGGTCCGACACTGTAAGTGGCATAAGAAAAGTAATGAGTCAATACAACATGGCTTCATGCGATATAGCAAAACTGACAACTGTGGTAAAAAGTACGACAACTGCATTCACAACTGTCGACAGACACATTACCATTGTGTTCAGGTCTGTATTATTTTGTTTGTAAGTCTGACTGTTCCTGTGATTCTCTTTTCTTTAAAACCTCTCAGTGGAGACTAAGATCAACAAAATTATGTTAAATAATAATTGACTAGAGCATTCTTTTTCTTCTGCGTTTCTCACTCGCTCTCTCTCTCTGCCTCTTTTATTCTGGATTGGGGCATAGGCCCTCAACCAACTCATGCCAAGTCTTCCTATCTTCTGCAGCTCCCTCCAGCTCTTCTTTATATTGTTGATCTCGCCTCCAAATCTCGTCTCCATGTATTTCTTTTTACTTCTTTCGCTGTTCCTGCAGGTTCCAGAAAAGGACCCTTCTTATTATATTCCCTCTGGTTTTTGCAGTGTGTCCTATCCAGTGCAGCGTCTTTTTTATCCTCTTGGTTCACTAGAATCTGTCTTGTTGTCTCCATAAGTTCCTTATTTGTGACCCTATCATACCATCTCAGTCCCTCTCCTACTGTAAATTCAGGCATTAGCCAAGATGCCTGGTACTGTGCTTCTGACTGATTTTGCGCGAAGGCCTGCTACTACCATTTGACTGGTGTCTCCCACGTGCAGGCAAACCTTTGCCGACATCAGAGGTACTTGAAAATTAGATCTTTCAAGTGTGATCTTTATGACCAGAGCAAATACCACATTTTCACAAGTCTTTTTTTTAATCATACATTTATAAACAGACAACTTTTATTAGCTTTGTCAGAAAATGATCTTGAGTATGAAAACACGAGAGTAGTTGTGAGATGCCAATCATTTCACCACCTCCGTAACAGCCCGTACTTCCATTGTCAAACTACTGGTGGTTGTTTCGTAGGCCCCACTGGCCTCTCTCATTAGTTTTCCTTCTGAGCATGCTGAAAAATAAAAACCTTCAATTGTGATTAAACATTAGTGTCATTGGCAGATATTTGTTGTACTTAGTATGCTCTTCACATTTTGTAATACATCTGCCATCATTGATAATCTCTCTTCTAATGATACATCTGCCATCATTGATAATCTCTCTTCTAATAATACATCTACCATCATTGATAATCTCTCTTCTAATGATTCTCCAGAAAGGCTGTGACAAAGTGTACATAAGTACATCTGACGTACAGATGCATGGCAACTTCCATCGCAAAGACTCTGAGATTACCCAGGAAGGGTTCCGGAGATTTAGAGCAACAGAGGATTGTGGGACAACTATTTGCTCATTTTATGGACTCCGAACAACACACTTTCACTGCAAACGTCCTCAGTGTAACTTTAGTTTCAAAAACAAGGCTGATATAGGTACTCATTGTCTGTCTTAATTTGTTTGTACCATTGTTTGTACTGTTGTAAAAATGTGCTGAATTTGTGAAGTTAATTCATTCCGATTATGCACTGTTCTGGTGGCTTTGATGATTAATATTTTTGCTTTTTGACAAGGATTCTGCTATGCCATCTAACCATCTTTTAGTGGTCTTCCTCTCGCCTTCTTTCCTGATGTTCTGTTGTAGAAGATTTTGTAAACTGTGGGGTTTATATGCATTCTTATTCAAGCAAGGTTTTGTGCCAACTTCCTTTCTTATGCTGATGTTCGACTATTTTGCTCTTTCTAGTGTTGTTGAACTTTGTAGCATCTTTCACATATTGTATTTTTCATCGCAAACTGTAACGGAATTTACTTTACATAAACAATGACAATACAAGCATGTTTCAGCTCAAGCTCTTATCAAGTAAGGATACACAGAAGAAGAAATACTTTTAAATGACAGACATAACATAAACAATTAGATAATAAATCTAATGGGCCTTAAAACTAAATAGTTATTTAATTTAATTATTTTTTGCTCATTGTCATTTGCTCGACTGTATTTTGCTCATTGTCCATGTTTGGCTCAAACAAACAAGCAGACAAGCAAACAAACAAACGGGACCTCTGTAGTAGAAGTTAGGTCTCGTGCCAAAGGTATCATGGAGCTATCTGGATATTTTTCTAGAGATCCCTGATCTCGTGTAGGTGAGATCGAGTTCCTAGTCCTATTGGAGACGGATGATAAAACATAGGTCCAGTGTTCAATTTGAACACGTAAAAGAACCCTTGGCAGTTTAAAATCGACAAGAGCAGGCTGAAACACTGCTGCTCGGGCAAAATTAATTAGAAAAGATTAAAAATAAAATTCTTACAAAACTTTCTTCACCATTTTCAAAATTACTTGGGACCTCGCTGGTGCTATGGAGTTCGTTGCACTGCAGCTAAGATCTTCCTTTGTAAGAAAGAGATCGGAGCACACATGGTTACTCACCAAAGTGCAGTGATAATAGTCCTATCAATCAATCAAAACAAGTAGTATAATATCTGCAACATCTTCTTGAGTATCACAACTACAACATCAACATCTTCTTGAGTATCACAACAACAACATCTTCTTGAGTATCACAACTACATCTTCTTGAGTATCACAACTACAACATCATCTTGAGTATCACAATACACATCTCTTGAGTATCACAATTACATCATCTTCTTGAGTATCACAACTACATCATCTTGAGTATCACAACTACAACATCAACATCTTCTTGAGTATCACAACTACAACACCAACATCTTCTTGAGTATCACAACTACAACACCAACATCATCTTGAGTATCACAACTACATCATCTTCTTGAGTATCACAACTACATCATCATCTTGAGTATCACAACTACAACACCATCTTGAGTATCACAACTACAACACCAACATCTTCGTGATGATCACTCCAACAATGTTAAAATATCCACAATATATTTCAGAGAAACACAAAAGTTACCACCAGAAGGATGAGCTGCTTAGCCATGATGGGTTTAAAAAGTTTATGAAGTATGAAACTTGTCACTTCCCAGATTGTCCTCATTCAAAGATCACTAACCACATCCATTGTATGAGACCAGGTTTGTTGGATGTTGTATGTTTAAATCAGTGCTGTCCTAATGTTTGATGTTGTATGTCTACATCAGTGCTGTCCTAATGTTTGATGTTGTATGTCTTACATCAGTGCTGTACTAATGTTTGATTGTATGTTACATCAGTGCTGTCCTAATGTTTGTTGTATGTTTACATCAGTGCTGTCCTAATGTTTGATGTTGTATGTTCACTCAGTGCTGTCCTAATGTTTGATGTATGTCTTCAGTGCTGTCCTATGTTTGATGAGTTTACATCAGTGCTGTCCTAATGTTTGATATATTGGGGCTCGTTAGACTGATGGCTGCTGGGAGCATGGACAACATATGATGATTGCAATACTTCTACCAATGATAATAACAATAATAAAAAAGTAAAGGAACCCTATTTAACCCTATATATACCACATGGTAAATAGTGTCGCAGTGATTAACCCTTTCGCTGCCACATACTTTCCGAAGGCTGAGCTAAAAATAGCTACTCTTTGTTTCTAGGTCACAAACGTGAATGTACGCCATAGCAGTGACAGTAGCAATGTATAACGTGTTAACATGTCTTTACCCCACAGAGGAGAGATAATAAGAAGCATGTTAATGCGTCTTTAGAAGTGAATGGGGAAAACGTATATATACGTCCTTAGCAGCTAAAGGGTTGTACAGAATATACTACGTAATGCAAAACCTATTGTTTCCTGAGACAAAGAGGCCAATTGTGATGTAGGGTAATATGGTGTTAGTCCAGTATTTTTGTCATTGACTATCGGCACATGATCGGTGATGTGTGATGGTGGATGTGATGAACATCACATCAGCGACCTTTACTTCCAAGTTATTTTCCTGGTACCCAATTAAGACTGGATTGATCTGAAAGTCGTAGATTTGAAAAATATTCTACATTCACTGTGAAATTGAACTCGGACCGCTAGCCTACAAAGCAAATTCACTAACAACTACCCTACTGCGGCTGTCATAATACCAATAGTAATGTTAATATGATTAAGATGACTAAGCTTTCTCCAATGTAAAACCAAAACAGTGCTGCTAGATATCAATAGAATGGTGCTATTAGATAACAATAGAATGGTGATGTTAGATAGCAATAGAATGGTGGATGATAGTGAGAATAGCAATAGAATGGTGGTGTTAGAATAGAAGGTGGTGTTAGATAGCAATAGAATGGTGGTGTTAGATAGCAATAGAATGGAGTTAGATCAATAGATGGTAGTGTTAGATAGCAATAGAATGGTAGTGTTAGATAGCAATAGAATGGTAGTGTTAGATAGCAATAGAATGGTTACAAAATAAAACGACTGCTAAATCGAAATATTGTGTTCATTGAAGTGCTACTAAAAGATGGAAAAATAGTGTTTTCTTTTAAATTTGATAAAAGCAAGTTAGGAGCCATAGATTTGAGTGATAGAAGGCTCGCTGCCTGGATGGAGGCTTCCTTTGGAGTTGGTCTCTTTATTCATGAAACCAGTTGCCTGGTTGACTTGCTTTTTACTCAGTCATGTTGTCTGTATATCGTCTTACATCATTTGATCATAAATCACATCCACACAAGATGTCTACGCAGACTAATAAAAATAAGCTGGCCAGACAAAATTCCAGATACCAAAGTCCTCATAAGCCAAAGATCCCAAGCGCCAACACACTGTGCAGAAGGCCCAAGTGAGATGGGCCGGTCACGTTGCTCGGATGCCTGATAAACGGATTGCAGAACAGTTGATGTATGGCGAGCTTGAAGGGGGCAGATGTTCAGTTGGTGAACAGAAAAAAACGCTATGTAGACACTCTTAAAGTGTCTTTGAAATGCTTCGATATAGAGACCACATGCTGGAAATCCCTGGCGCAAGATCGCCAAATGTGGTATTATAACAACACAAGAGGAACCTGCACAAGCTGAGAATCGTCGGGCCGAGCTTTGCAAAAAGACAAAACACACACATACACACACATGTCTAACCTTGATCATGTATGCCCCATAGGGATGGTGTTCAAGATTGGACACTACAGTCACCTCACACACCAGAGAGGTGCAGCAGCACATGTCTGAGGCTGTTGTCATCGTTGCTTGCAATGGACTGCTATTATTATTATATTATATTGATATATGAAGTCATGGACCATATCTCTCTTGTATTCTAGGTTGCCTGTTTGTAGTTCACTCCACTGCTCAACTACACTCACACAAACGTAAACATGAAAGGCGGGAGTTCGAACATAACTACAAAAATGCTCAGCAATTGCAGCAGCAGATACCATCAAATCAGCCACTACTGGAGACAGAGGTTAAGAACCGACCAACGTTTCCTGCAGCCACATCATCAGCATCAACCCTCACAGAACTACTACCACTACCTGTAACTGGTTCCAACAGTTGGACAAAGAAGGTTTATATTTTTTACCAACAGTTTATTTAACATGTCCTTTGTAGAATGTTGCTCTCATCACAGCCTGTCTGAAAGTCTCACTTCATGTAGCATGTCCTTTGTAGAATGTTGCTTCATCACAGCCCGTCTGAAAGACTGTCTTCATGTAGCATGTCCTTTGTAGAATGTTGCTCTCATCACAGCCTGTCTGAAAGACTGTCTTCATGTAGTATGTCCGTTGTAGAATGTTGCTCTCATCACAGCCTGTCTGAAAGTCTCTCTTCATGTAGCATGTCCTTTGTAGAACATTGGTACCAACAGAGAACCATCATGATATTTTCCAGACATCTTTGAGATCAAGTTCCTAGTCCTAATGGAGATGGACGATAAAACATAGGTCCCGTGATCAAGTACAGCATGTAAGAGAGCAAGCTGGAAAGCTGCTGCCAGTGCAAACTTAATAAGAAAAATGAAGAAAGACATATTCCTACAAAATATTTTTACCATCTTCCAAATTACATCGAGGACCCTCATCAGCGGTTCAGAGTTCATGCACTGCTGCTGAGATCTTTCATGTATCAGAGTTCATGCACTGCTGCTGAGATCTTTCATGTATCAGAGTTCATGCACTGTTGCTGAGATCTTTCATGTATCAGAGTTCATGCACTGCTGCTGAGATCTTTCATGTATCAGAGTTCATGCACTGTTGCTGAGATCTTTCATGTATCAGAGTTCATGCACTGCTGCTGAGATCTTTCATGTATCAGAGTTCATGCACTGCTGCTGAGATCTTTCATGTATCAGAGTTCATGCACTGCTGCTGAGATCTTTCATGTATCAGAGCACACATGGTCCCTCACCGAAGTACAACAATAATGGTCCTATTAATCAATCAATCTTATAGTTAAATTACACATTATAAAAATTGTTTTCTACACACTTGATGCTATAGTCTGTCCATTAATTCGTGAGCACGTTTGAAATTGATTTTCTGAAAACTATCTGTTGGATCTCAGTAATTTTTGTCAAGCAGCCTTAGAATATCCATGACGCTAGAGAAATATTTTTTCCAAGAAAATTTGATGTAGTTTGAAATATTTCTTCTTCAGGTTATATTAAAATCAACCTCACCGGATTGTACACAATAGTAACAGATCTACGGTACACAGACGCGTTGTTCTAAAAATACATTATGGTAACATAGAAATATCGTGAGTATACAACAATTTCACGGGAATCTCGTGCACCTAACCAGTCGACTTTAAACGCGGAAAGCATATGACGTTATAATTGGGATACCGTTGTATAGTCATAGGTGTATCTCGCTATTTGTATGAAGCTATTGTATCATATTTGTTGGCTTATCAAAACTGACATTGATATCACATTCATAATGAGTCTGAAGTGCACATTTATAACAATGCAGAAGGTTACAGTTTTACTATACCAACACTTCCGTAGGGAATCTAAGAGAGGTCATCTATATTGCGATATTCATAACCCTGAGAAACGAACGCAACTGGCGCTTGGTCTGAATAGAGAATCCTTTTCCCGATGGATTAAACAGGACACAAAGTGCACTAATGTCAAGCAAGGAAGGAAAAGAACAATTGACGACTTTGACATAGATGTCATAAGACGGAGCTCTTGAAAATGTTTGCGACAAATCAACTTGTTACTCTCAGGAAACTGAAATTAAAACTGCAATCAGATTGCAGCATAGACATTTATAAAAGGTCTTGTCCATGACGCTGGACTTATTTTCCAATCAAAAGTACCTGCGGTAGGGACTACCACACAGAAATTAATGGACATATTTTCAGGCACTGGATGGAGAAAGATCTACTTCCAATTTTAAACAGACCATCATGCTTGGTAATGGATAATGCATCCTATCACAACGCAGTATCAGCGGAAGACAAAGTACCAACTGCATCAAATACAAAAGATCAGATTAGGACTTGGCTTGCTAAGGAAAATGTCAGCTTCGATGATAAATATTTGAAACCCGAGTTGTTGCACCTGGTGAGGATGACAAATAAGACAAAGGTGTTTCAATTGACAAAATCACTATGGAATACGGCACACGCTTTGCGATTTACCTCCATATCATGCTCACCTCAACCGATAGAGCTTGTCTGGCTAAAGTAAAAGAGGCAATTTTTAACAGACAGGACGTTTAAAATGTGTATTTTGGGAAGTTCTGACACGTGAGTCCCTCTCATCGATAGACATGCAGTTCTAGAAAAGTGTGTTGAAATGTGCTCCAGGGGAAGCTAGTACTTGGCACCGAGATGGATTACAATTTGTCCAGCCATAACAATTATCAACCTCATGGAATAGCAGATTGGATGATACAAATCATATTTTGTTTACAGACTGAGAAATAGACGATCATTTCATTCCAAATGCGCTACCATCATAAAATTTGGTGAAGTTAAGACACCTATGGATCTAAGGGTGACAAGGAGGACTAACTGTTGCATATTGTATCCAAGTTACTTGACCTAAAGTTATGAGATACACTCATGAATCAGAATTGACATGGACAAATTCTAGGGATTCTGTAAATCAATATTTGAGCCCGTTTGCGAATTGTCATAAATATCAAAGATTCGCATGTGCAAATCCGTAGATCTATGGACTCTGGTTAGCTTTAATTTTAGTATGGATATTCTGCTGCATGCAAAAATCACTGAGATCAATCAGTAGTATTTTAGAAAATCAATTTCAAAACTGTTTCACTAATGGACAGACTATAGACAATATCTACTTCTTCTTCTTCCAACTCTCCATATTGACCACTTGTTAACCACTCTGTGTGATTTGTATATGATCTGAGCCTAAGAGTGATTGTACGTTGTGCCAGTTATGCGCCTACAAGTAGGCCAGCATCCGATTTCTGAAGCTTTTTATTTACTAGGTAAATTCCTAGACCCTACCTCAGTCGCCTCTTACAACATGCCTTGTAAATTGCAGTGGTACTATTCTTTACTTCCCTTGTGACCCAGGCAACACACAGGCGGCTAGGCAATATAAATATTCTTTCTAAAATGGTTGAACGGCGAAGGATTGACTTCATTGCATCAGGTTTTCCCATATGGCTTCATCCCTGTCTACAAAAATGACAACACTTGCCGAGAGTGTTACACAAAGCACAAACTCTGTAGCACCAGCAACAATCCTAGAAATCTCATGAAAAAGTTGCACATGTGATTCTGGATTTGAACCAACAACTTCAGAACGACAGGCAAATCTTCACTACTTACCATAGAGATCACCAACAAATCTTCACTACTTCACCATAGAGATCACCACAATATCTTCACTACTTCACCATAGAGATCACCAACAAATATCTACACTTCACCATAGAGATCACCAACAAATATCTCACTACTTCACCATAGAGATCACCAACAATATTCGTGTGTGTGTGTGTTTATTCTGATATCAATTTTTGTGCACACAGTCACCAGTGTGTTGTCAGGCCCGCAAGGAGACAAATAATAGTACCGCTGCAACATAATGACATGTCATAAGAGGCAACCGAGGTTGGGGCCTAGGGAAGCTACCCTAGTAAATAAAAAGTGTTCCAGAAGTAGGATGTGCTGGCCTACTTGTAGGCACATAACTGACACAATGTACAATCGCTCTTAGGTTCAGATCACATACACATCACAAAGAGTGGTTTAATAAATGGTCGATATGCAGCGTTGGAAGAAGTGTACACAGTATGTTAATATATATATATATTCCTCTAATATCTTATATATCGCTACATATGACCTGCAAGTAATTTCTAAATATCGCTCTATCCAGGGCAACTTGCTTAATTTCTTCTATGGAATTAAGTCCGATACTTCTTGCCTCTCTCAGTAAAGTTCATCTCAGGGTTTTCCTAGGGCATCCTCTCTTTCTGGAACCATTATCCTCCCACTTCAATGCCAGATTTTTTATTCTTTGATAATTTCTTCTCAAGGTATGCCCAATATATCTCTATCTTGGGTAAAAGGCGCGTAGAGACAACGCCGCACCAAGATAAGTGAACTGACACTAATAAAGATCCTACCCCACCTTCACGTGGTGACTCTGGTAACAGACAATGGTTCCTGTCTGGCTAAGCTGGTAGGGATTGAGGGAGAGCTACAGGTAGTGGTAGTAATGCAAGCCCGGAAAAGCAATGCAGGTCCAAAATTCATGAACAAAATGTAGGCATCCCCTGGTCGATGTCCAAGAAAAAGTTGTCCAAATAGTTGCTCAAATGTAAGAAAACAGCAGCGTGCGAGTCTTCTGTGAATGAATGCTAACCACCCGGAGTAAATGACCATGCCAAAATTGCCACCTGCGGGGCAAGAGTCCATAAGCTCGAAGCATGTCAAGCTAATGGCCGCACCACAATTACTTCTTCTGCGATCAACTTTTGCTATGCGACTACTCCGGTATGTGTCATAAACAGGCGGTTCGCTTGAGGTCTTCACCGTTCCCATAGTTTGTCTTGTAGTGTTGTAGATCTCCAATCTCTCACTACTCAGACTAGGCAGTCTTGCAGGATGTGCTCTGGGGACTGCTTTGGTGCTCCACAGGTGCAGGCAGCGAGTCCCTGAGACCCATTCTGTGGAGGTGTGCTCTGAGACTGCAGTGTCCCATTCTAAGTCTGAAGATTGTGGTCTGTGCTTTTCTGTTTAGTGTATTTATACTGTCGTGCTCTGGATTGTATCCTCCATTTGTTTTTCTCCAGATCATTTTCCTGGATTGTTTCAGGAGAGTCTTTGCTTCTGTAAAACTTTGTGTTGGGTGGTGTTGTGTTAACTCCCCAGCCTTGCGAGTTTGTCAGCCTTTTCGTTTCCTGGTATGCCACAGTGAGCTGGTATCCACTGTAAGACCAGTTCGGATTTTTTGACAACAAGCTGATATTTTGTCGTATGTCCTGAATGAGCTTGTCTTGTCTGGGACATGAGATAGCCTGGAGAACGGATCTTGAATCGCTAAAGATTGCAATATTTTTGCTGACACTTGCTGGTCGTTGAGAATCTGTATGGTTGCAAAAGGACTGTTGCCTCTGCTCTAAAGTTGGTGCATGTTTCTCCTGCTGCCAGAGAGTGTGTTTCTGTGTTCCTTGAGGGTGAGTGATGTAGATTCCGCTGCCTCCCTTTCTGGTAGCCTCTGTAGCTGATCCATCTGTGAACACGTGTCCATGTGCTGGTGGGATATTGCGCTCGTAGCATTTGGAGTGAAATGGCTCTTTGCTCTGTCTCTGTATTTTTTGAGATTATTCCTGAGACTTCTAGTGTATTTGGGCCTGTTTTGGTAGCGTGTCCATGGCTCTGGTATTATGGGTTCCCACATTTCTGGGTCAGTTTCTAGGATGTCTGTATGTTGCATATGAAATTCTCTGGCAGATGGTTGGGACTTTTCCTTGCAAGTCTGTTTTTTGTTTTCTCTTGAAATTTTGTGTGTAGAGGGTGTTCTTTTAGCCGTTTTAGTTTTTCAAACTGGGTGAGTGTTTTAAATTTTCATGGAGTTCTAGAGGCTCTATGTCTGCGGTTTTTTCCACTTCTATGATAGGACTGCTTTTCATTGCTCCCAGAGTTATTCTTAAGCCCATGTTTTGTACCTTGTCTAGTTTCTGTGTGTTTGTTTTGGTTGCTGTTGTCCAAGAGCTGGAGCCATATTCCATGATGGGTCTTACTGCTCCTGTATAGACCTGCTTTAATATTTTTGAATTTGCGCCCAGGACGTGTCCAGCTAGTTTCTTCATCACAGCAAGTCTTTGTATGGCTTTTCTTTGAATTTTGTCTATGTTTGGCTTCCAGGTAAGTCTGCTGTCTAAGGTGATTCCAAGGAAGGTGGGTGTATCTGTTTGGGGTATTGTTTCGTTTTCTAAATTGATGAATACTTTTTCCTTGTGTGGGGAGAGGGATAAAACAGTTGCTGTGGTTTTTGTGTGGTTAATTTTGAGGCCCCAGCTTTTTGTTCAGTTCTCCACTTTTTCCACTGTTTTTTGTAGTAGATAGGATGTTACCACAATTACTAATTTCCCGGCCGATGGGAAGGGTAGCACAAGTGGACGTGAAGGATGAGAGGTGCATCCAAAGCAGTGATGTGGGCCCACATGGGGCGAAACTTGGAACCCTGAGGTGGGGGCCCGATTCAAATAACATGTCCTGATAGCCTAGAGGCATGCCAACCACCCAATGGCAGAAAACATGAGAGCCCAGCAGAGGCTTGATTCAGTGCCTGCAACGAATGCTAACTCCACTGGAGTAAATGGCCGCACTAAAATTGCCAGCTGTGGGGCAAAATTATGTTATTTTATGTTCATTATTTTCACAGACATCTATTTTCAAATGCATTCAGCTAATATGCTAATACAGTGATATATTTCTCTCTATTGTTGACAGGTCTTGCATTTCCCAAAAACTCCTCTTTCTCACATGAGACCAATAATCATACCACTATAGATGCCCCAACTGGAGATTCAACAGGGATGAACTCTGCAGAGCTGTCTAAGAAAGCATCAAAATATGCCAGATTGAAGTTAGCTCAACAGGACACTACGGTTGGTAAATTAACAGGACAATTAAGACCAGCTAGTCGGAAAGAAGCCGTTGGAGAAGTTTCTAGACAATTAAGACTAGCCCATCAGAACAAGGTCGTTGATGAAATTTCTGAAATGTTGAACTTAAGAAAAGTTAAAGAAATAGATGTGAAAAAAGATGCTGCAGAATTAAGACAAACCTTGACCTTGCCTGTCAAAAATTTGGAAGGAAATTATATTTCAGACTACACTGTTGTGAAATGTGAAGTAAGTGATGGAGAAAAGAACATGAATTTCATGGATAAGGCTGCTATCTTGCAGACTAGTACACAAAATAAACAAAAATATAGAAATATAAAAGAAGAGGGGTTCACAGAATCTATCATTTTAAATTCCCAACTTGATGCGGATATCGTAGAGGAGATACCAGATGAGGATATCGTAGAGGAGATACCACAGTCTCTTCATGATGAAGATGATGATGGACAGGACAGTGATGATGATGATAAAGATTATGGTAAAATGGAAGAACCAATTTTGGTCAACCTTTTTGGTAATGGATTTGAAGAGAATAAAGATAGCGACATTTTGATTTTTCCGATCGGAAAGCAAATTTCAAAAGTCTCTAAAAATGCATACATAAACAACGAAACAAACTCCAGCATTTGTTGTCTAAACAAACCAATATCTTCAACAAAAGCAGATTTAGTCGAAGTATCAACTTATTCAGATTGCATCAAAAATGTGGAAAACCTACAGGATAATCTCAATGACTATCCCTTACCACCATCACAACAACAACAATTGGAAGTTCAAGGATCTATTCTGAGTTCAAAGTGCAAAGTTCAAGATGTCCAAACTCTCCAGAAAGGTGAACCTACAAAACAAAAGCAGAATGAACAGTGGGAAAAGTACCTCTCTAGGTAAATATGTGTTTCTTTTTTGACAACTTTTTGTACATACCTTAATACCTTCAAGGCTAGCTTTTCCCTATGGTTTACATCATTATTAATTGATTGATTGATTGGTAGGACCACCATCATAGCACTTCGGTGAGTAACCATGTGTGCTCTGATCTCTTTCTTACACAGGAAGATCTCAGCAGCATGGCACAAACTCTGTAGCAATGACCAGGACCCATGATGTAATTTGGCAGACAGTAAATATATCATGAAACTACTTGAAATAACAATTTAATAACACATTTTTGCAAGATACCAAATAACTATTTAATAACACATTTTTGCAAGATACCAAATAACTACAGATACTAAACTCCACACAAGTTGTCTACGCAGACTACTAAAAATAAACTGGCAGGTCAAAATTCCAGATACCGAAGTCCTCATATGAGCAAAGCTCCGAAGCGTCCCAAAACAGTTGATGTATGGCGAACTTGAAGGGGGCAGACGTTATGCTGGTGGACAGAAAAAACACTTCAAAGACACTCTTAAAGTGTCTTTCCAAAACTTTGATATAGACACCGTGTGCTGGGAATCCCTTGCGCAAGATCGCCAAATATTGTGCTGTAACAACACGAGAGGAACCCACAGAGCTGAGAATCATTGTGGCGCTGTAACAACACGAGAGGAACCCACATAGCTGAGAATCATTGTGGCGCTGTAACAACATGAGAGGAACCCACATAGCTGAGAATCATTGTGGCGCTGTAACAACACGAGAGGAACCCACATAGCTGAGAATCATTGTGGCGCTGTAACAACATGAGAGGAACCCACATAGCTGAGAATCATTGTGGCGCTGTAACAACATGAGAGGAACCCACAGAGCTGAGAATCGTTGAGGTGCAGAGATAGCGAGCCGGCGAAAAGTCAAAACACACAACACCCACATGTCTAACGTCTGCCATGTAACCTCTACCTGTAGTAGTTATTGTGTTCAAGAATTGAACTCTACAGTCACCTTCGCACACACCAGAGAGAGATGCAACAGCACATGTCTCAGGCTGTTTTCATCATCGCTTGTAGAGCACACAAGACAGCCCCAACTTCTAGTGATGTCAATCGGGAAAATCTGATTGCAGGTCAAAGGCTAACTGGGCTCTGGTTTGCTTATGGGATGAACTACCCTCATCATCATCAGGTGCTGTGTCAGCATAGGCGATCATGATCCCACATATTTCTGTCTCTGGTGTTTGCTATCATCTCTGATGTTGATACTTTCCGCCCATGAAGTCAGGCTATACAACATTTTCTCTTTCTGTCTTTCCTCTGTCTCATCTACCCTCAATTTTACCAGTTGTTGCAATGTGCTCTAAACCTCCCTTCCTCATCACATGTCTGAAAAATGATAACTGCCTCTTTCTTATATTGATAATAAGATTTATCTGTGTCTTAATCTCATTCAACACCTCCACATTATTCATTTTAGCAGTCCATTGGATTCTCACCATTCTTCTGTAAAACCACATCTCTGTGGCCCTCAGAGATTTTTCAATCTGTTTGTTCTTTTGTCCATGACTTGCATCCTTATGTCAGTATTGGTTCTATGTAGCACTGTAGACCTTAGGTCAAATATTTGATTGGAGTCCTATCTGAAAAGACGAACCCGAATAAAAAGCATGCAGAAATATGATGTGCTGGTCTACGGGTACATCAAACTCGCACTCGAAGGCACAAATCATATACAAACCGCACAGAAGGGTTTAACAAATGGTTGATATAGAGTAAATGATGAAGAAGAACAGGAAATACAAGAAGAGGAAGAAGAAGAAGTAGAGGAAAATGAAGAAGAAGAAAAACACTTATTATTTACATTAAAAACTTTCTGAATCATTTCTAATTTATTTTATTTCCTTAGATACACCGCCATTGATACATGCTTCCCTCATTGTGAATATTTGCATCAAGAACATTACCATTGTAAGTTGAAGGGGTGTCAGGTTGTATTCAAATCTAAAGACCAAGTCCAAAGCCACGCCAGACTTCATGATCTTCAAAATGGCATCACACAACTAGAATATCTGCAATATGAAGCTAATAAGTCATGTCACTCAACAGACTGCCAGTTTGACAACAAAGAGACACACTATCATTGCAAATGGGTAAGTTGATATTAGAGAACCATGATATTTAAAATATTTTCTAATGAATTTTGCCCGGCCAGCAGCTTTCCAGCCTGCTCTACTCAATTTTGAACTGCCAAGAGTTTTTTTATGTGCTCAAATTTAACATAGGACCTACGTTTTAACGTCCGTCTCTGATAGGACTAGAAACTTGATCTTACCTACACTGAGATCAGGGTTTCGCCCATATGTTGCCAGGTCTACAAGGGGAACAAAGAATAGTAACACTGCGACGTACATGGCATGGTGTAAGAGGCGACTAAAGTAGGGGCCTAGGGAAGCTACCCTAGTAAATAAAAAAAACATTGCAGAAATCAGATGTACTGGTAGGCGCATAACGGACACAACGTACAATCTTTCTTAGGCTCAGATCACATACAAATCACAAAGAGTGGTTTAACAAGTGGTCGATATGGAGCAGTTCCATCAAGAAGAAGAAGAATGAGATCAGGGATCTCTGAAAAAATATCCAGATGGCTCCATGAGGGTTCGAACCTGGTACCTTTGGCATGAGAGACGAGTACCTAATCTCTATACCACAGAAATCTCATGCTGGGGTAAGTTGGTCTGTAACATTGTTGATTTACCAACTTTGGCATGAGAGACGAGTACCTAATCTCTATGCCACAGAAATCTCATGCTGGGGTAAGTTGGTCTGTAACATTGTTGATTTACCAAATTATTACAACAAATAAATGACATACTTGTTCTCCTGTTGCAGACAAACTGTGCTCACGTCATCCCAGAATCTGCATCAACATTCTCAAGGCTTGAACACTACAGAAGTCACAACAGCCCAGCTGTAACAACGGACAAAAACTGTACCACAGTTTCCCTACCAGGTAACACAGAAAATCTACCAGCTCTTCTTCTGTTATCAACTTCTGCTATGCGGCTACTCCGGTATGTGTCATAAACAGGGCGGTGTGCTTTATATTTTCACCGATTCCCCATAGTTTATCTTGAAGAGTTGTTTCTGTTGGCCAGATTTCCATTCTCAGCCCGCCTGCACAGCGTGTTCGTAGAGCTCTGGCCGACGAGTGGCGAGCCCCCATTGAGTATGGTTCAATTCCATGGGCTGGCAGAAAAGTCACAGGTTCTCAAGATTTACAGTGTTCGTGGCACCAAACCGAAGGATTACGATGTCCATGGCACCGAGCCAAAGAGCTCACAAAGCTCAAATGCTTCTGGATCAGAAAGATAAAAAAAAATCTCCATTCTCACACTGCTTAGGTTGGGTTAGTCTTGCAGACCTACCATCACAAAGGTGGCCAAAACTTACTGCGGGAAGAGGTCGGCACAAGTGGGGAAGCAGAAATCATAGAAATTATATCCTACAGAACTGCCCACAGTATGCAGACTTGAGAAGAAAGAGGTGGCCCACTTATACTAGCGTCCAAGACAAACTGTATGGCGTGGCTGATAATCTGAGGCAGACGGTTGCCTTTATTAGAGAATCAGAAATCCCAATCTAGTGAGAACGCAGAAGACAAACTGTATCGCATGGCTGATAATCTGAGGCAGACGGTTGCCTTTATTAGAGAATCCGAAATCCCAATCTAGTGAGAACTCAGAAGAATAATAATAATAAAGCAGCCATCTGTCTCAGATTATCAGCCACACCATACAATTTGTCTTGGATGCTGGTGTAAGTGAGCCACCTAGTTTTGGCCACCCTCGTGATGCTAGGTCCGACATTCTTACTGCGCAGCTAAATCTCCAAGGCAGATCGGCGACCGTAGAATCCGTTATCCCATTTGTCATTGTGATGGGTCGTTGCACCATGTTATGCTCCTTACGGCCTGGTGTATCCGTTTTCTTCACGTATTTGATTCGGGTTAGCAATCCCTAGTATAATTATTCAAATAAGGATCACAGGAAGAAGATAAAGAAAAAAGTTTCATTGCAGTCAAGCTTTGATGTCAAGTCAACACATAATCAATCAATCAATCAATCAATCAATCAGATGACGATATAGAGAGAAGTGCTCGCAAGACCACCCTCAACACAGCGCCAAAGATAGGTACTATGGTCTGTCCCGTAGTGAACAAGTTGTTATATTCCGCCTCCGTACCGGCCATAACAGAATCCGGTCCTACCTTTACAACAAATTTTAAATTGGCACAACTAGCCTGTACCACTGTGTGAAGGAGGACATGATGGCAGATCACCTACTGCAAGACTGCCCACTGCTAGCAGGCCTGAGAAATGAAACCTGGCCGGAAAATACTGAGCTAAATGAGAAGCTGCGGAGGACGGAGTCCTAAAAACAACAGCAGAATTTATGGGAAAATATGGTACATCAGTCTAAGCGGTGATCATGAGAGAGAGGGAAAGAGAGAATGTTTTATTTGATCTTGTCTCTAATATTTTATTGATTTCTTTCCTCCCAGGTAAACGTAGAGGCAGACCACCAAAGCATCCCAAATGTGACCCACCGGTAGTACCAAAAGTTAGTCTGACAGAAAAAGAAATCTTAGACTCAACTCTAGCTTCCTTACGCAACAAATGTCGTGACAACAGTCAAGTCATCAACGGATTCCAGAAATTCTTGACCACTGAGTCATGTCCAGATGACCGTTGTGTCTATAACGGACAAGAACACTTTCATTGTGGTCGGAAGTTTTGTTATATTTCAGTGAATAGTCTTGATTTGTTAAACTTACATGCAAGAGATTTCCATAACAACATTACTATTCTAGTTGGATACGAGTTCTACGACAAGATGGTTGATTGTCGTCGGCTTAATTGTCACCACAATCGAGTCAGTTGTCACTTTCATTGTTTGCGATCAGCTAGGATTACTCATTTATTCGTCACGGTACAATGATTCACCACAATAAGAAACACCCCACCGTGACGTCAACAGTGTTGTCAACACCATCCGTGAGGTCGACTTCAACGCGACGACGGAAGAATACGATTTCTAAGTTTATTTCAATTGCACCTGCATCGACAACAACTTCGACTACAACTCAACCACTACCTATATCATCATCTTCAAACTCTAGCAAAACATCAACATCATGTGGGATCTTGTTCCCAATAACAGGAATCTCCAGTTTCAATTTAAGTTCTCTAGCATCATCTTCTGTTGTTAATTCAAAGATTTTAGCAGTGGAAAGTATAAACATGAATCAGGCTAATACTTCTTTACCATCAACAAGTGATAATCCAATCCAGGTTTTTACTATCAATCAGCTGTTTCATTCACAGGAGGGTGTGCCACAGTTATCATCATCAGCTGCTTTGCTGACTCTTCCTTGTAACATTATTACATCATCTGTTCCTATAGCAACTCAGACTTCTTGCCCACAGCCAGTTCATTCACTCCCAGAACTTATACCGGTACATCAACAGTTTCAGAATGTTCTTTGTAGTATATCCAGTGGTCAGTTCATTTCAACATCCCAAGGTCATATTCATCAGCAGACTGCAGCTTTGCTAGCAACAGATCTGGGTCACGGTCGTATTCATCAGCAGACTGCAGCTTTGCTAGCAACAGATCTGGGCCACGGTCAAATTCATCAGCAGACTGCAGCTTTGCTAGCAACAGATCTGGGTAAAGGTCATATTCATCAGCAAACTGCAGCTTTGCTAGCAACAGATCTGGGTCACGGTCAAATTCATCAGCAGACTGCAGCTTTGCTAGCAACAGATCGAAGTCAAATCTTCCAGAGTAAGACATCCATCACCACCACTACTACCACAACACCTACCACCATCAGCACTTTAAAAAAAACATTACCATCTTCGACTTCTCCACCTGTCATTGGTCTCCTTCAAAAACTGAAGCAACTTGATAAAACATCTTCGTCCAAGTATTCCAACATGAACAAACAAATTCAGCATTCTGCGGCTCAGAACTGTGGTCGCCCCTTCTGTAAGCTAAAGAAACGAGATCACTACCACTGCTTGGATTGCAATCAAGCTTTCTCCGATCCTTCAAGAGTAAGAATCCATATCCGCAAACACGAATCTCAGAATAAAAAGCCTCAAAGTTTCAGTAACAAAAGCCTCCTTACACGTAAACCCTATACTTTGAAATCGTCAACAGTCTTGTCCCTGGAAGCGATCATTAAAAGTAACACTGATAAATCCGACAGGGATAATTCCTCTAACGAACACACCTCAACATCCCATAATTTGCAACCACCTTTATTTACCAATATAATACAACAATCTAATACAGCCGTTTCTACAAATAGACCCACAGCTTATGTAAACGGCGGCGGCAGATGTAGCAATATTGTAGCAAAACTTCTTAGTAAAAGCTGTCATGGACAACTGAAAGGAACTTCACAGAAACTAGTGCCAGAGATGGAAGACAAAGATAGGGAAGATCTTAGTAGGTTCCATAATAACAATGATGGAAAAATGGTGCCAGAGGTAGAGGACAGAGATCTCAGTAGGTCTGCAAAATGTAAAGATAATGATAGCAAATATCTGAGTTTATCTGGTTCAATACGTAATACTGGGTCAAATAATAATAATGATGAAATATCTCTTGATGAATCTCCAAGTTTGATTGTTTCACCATCATTGTCAAGAAAATCTGGTCGGAAACGTGTAGCTACCAAAAATGTTGATTTTGTCAATACAAATTCGATATTTACTTCGACGTTCATGAAAAAGAAACGAAAACTTAAGTTGAGGGAGAAACGTGACACTACGCTACCTGAGGGATTCAGTCGGGTTCGCTGTGGGGAAGATTGTGAGTATGTGCGGTGTGCGTATCGACAGACTGTTACACATTTCCATTGCTTGCGTACTGATTGTGGTTATGGATTTAGCGATAAGTCACGGATCCCGCAACACTGCATCAGACATGAACGTCTAGATATCCTAATGGGCAACGAATTTAAACAATTTCGAGCATCAGTGTCATGTCACTGGACAAATTGTGAATTTAATGAAAAAGCTTCTCATTTTCATTGCCTGAAATGCAGCTACTCTTGTGCAGACTCTAGTCGGGTATCTTCCCACCGGAAATACCACCTTAAAGTAGATCTCATCAGTAACCAAGGGTTTGCCAAATATTCTGGGGTTCAGCCTTGTCCAACAATTGGGTGTTCTTACGTTCACAAGCCGACACACTATCATTGTACATTTCAAGGATGCAACCATGTTGTTTTAGGACCATCTCAAATGAAACCACACAAATTGAAACATCAACAAATTGAAACATCAACAAATTGAAACATCAACAAAAGTCTTAATAATTTTTACTTGAACTCCATTTAGTTTGATTAATTAATATCAAAAAGCGAAAGGTGGACCTCAGAGATAACAGGTGGCGAAAGACACTGTTTATGAAATGCGCACAAAAACGTGTTCTAGAAATCTCTTCTTACCCTGAAGCTGTGAGGCAAATAGGACTGGAGAAGAGAAAGAAAGACAAGGTGCAAAGAGAGGCTCACTCCAGGTGTCTCCTTTTTTGACCTGACACTGACAGGCAAAACAGGATTTGAGAATAGATAGATAGAATTAATATCAGATTTTAAAATGCAAGCATGTCCCCATGAACACTAAAAGAGCAATGTACAACACAATCTTTCTCCCAAGATTATGTTACCAGTGCCAAACCTGAATGCTGACATTAAACGATTAAAGTAAACTAGTCACGACAGAGATGAAGTGTCTACGCAGAATGCTGGGTGTAACAAGAAGAGACCGGTTGAGAAATGAAGACATCAGGAAAAAGTGGGTACAACATCAGTACTAGACTTCATCAAGAAACAACAAATTAAATGGTTCGCCACGTAAGCAGACTACCAACAGACAGTGCACTCAAATAGCAACGTTGTTCGATACAATGGGTACAAAGCAAAAGGCCGCCACGCAAAAGATGGACCTCAGAGATAACAGAGGCGACAAAAGAGACTATCTACGAAGCACATACTAGGGCCCGTTTTAGAAATCTCTTCTTGACTTGACACTGTGAGGCAAACAGTTTTAGAAATCTCTTCTTGACCTGATGCTGTGAGGCAAACAGGGTTGAGAAAAAATGAAATGTGCAGGAGGTCATCATCATCATCTCATCAAATAACTTGTTCTGAGCAGAACTTTGCCACCCTAACAGTCCTTCAGAATTCTCTCTCTCATAGGCCAGATGTCCTGCCTCTGCAGCCATCATGCTCAAGCCACCAGTTACATCCTTAATCCATCTTCTCCATGGTCTTCCTAGTTCTTTATGTCTCCTTCTATGATGGTCTTCCAGCCGTTCATGTCTTTTATATGTCCAAAATATTCAATTTCTCTTTCTTATTTGTAGTATCAGCCAGTTTTCTTTGATTTTTAGTTCTTGCTGGATAGATCTATTTGTTCTCTTCTCTGTCTATGATATACGGATGACTCTTCTATAACACATATGTTTTTCCACTGCTTTATTAAATGTCCATGCTTCACACCTTTATAGTGCAGGAGGTAGGAAGGACTATTCTTTCTTACATATGGAATATGGAAAGTTGGATTTAACCCTTAGTCCGAGTCGATAGCCGAATACTTACAGATTATGCTAATCCGTCTCGGTTACAAACTATACATTCCTGTAATCTGGAGCTGGTCAGTTTTTCCTGGAAAATATGCTGGAAAATCAAGTGACTTTATTCCTACATTGGTACTCAAGATTTAACATCTGCTATTCAGCAGCCTATGTAACATGAATTATAAGACGGAGATGTATAATTTGAGAGTCCGAGATGAATTCTTCTTCACATTTCAACTTCCAACAGAGAACAGGTCTTCAACAAACTTCTTCCAGTTCTTCCTCTCTCCTGCCATCCCTTCCAATTCTTTCCATGTTTTATCTATCCTTTTCATATCAGTCTCCATCTCTCTTCTCTAGGTATGTCTAGACCTTCCCCATCTCCTCTCTTCCAGCGGGTTCCAAAACAGTGCCTTTCTTGCAATGCTCTCGGTCGGTCTTCTCAATGTATGTCCTATCCATTGCCAGCTTCTCTTCCTCAACTCTTTCTTCACTGATATCTGCTTAGCTCTTTCTCTGAGTTCCTCGTTCGTAATCTTATCATACCATCTCAGTCCTCTTTTGAGATGAATTATTTTATACTTATTATTATGTGACAATTATTCCAGTTTGGGTTTCCAACTAAAAGATATTGCATAATCAGAGGTGTGCCTTTATTTCTAAATTTGTATATTGAAATGTTTCATGTATATAAACGTTGTTGATTTACTCTATCTGTGTAATGAAGACACCTATGGAGACACCTATGGAGACACCTATGATGAGTATGATTTACTCTATCTGTGTAATGCAGACACCTATGGTGACACCTATGACGAGTTGAGACACCTATGGAGACACCTATGACGAGTGAAGACACCTATGGAGACACCTATGATGGGTGTTACAGATTTCACGCTGGAATCCAAAATGATAAAGATAATGATTGATTGATAGATAGGACCATCATTATTGCACTTCAGTGAGTAACCATGTGTGCTCCGATCTCTCTTACTTACACAGGAAGATCTCAGCTGCAGTGCACAAACTCCAAAGCATGCACGGGAGGATCCACAATGTAGTTGAGAAGATTGTAAAAAATATGTTTTTTGCGGAATGTTTACTATTTTTTAATCTATCTAATATATTTTGCCCAGGCAGTGGCTTTTCAGCCTGCTCTTGTCTATTTTGAACTGCTATGGGTTCTTTTAGTGCTTAAATTAAACACAGGACCTATATTTTATCTTCTGTCTCCGATAGGACTAGAAACTTAATCTTACCTACACTGAGATAAGTGGATCTCTAGAAAAATATCCAGATAGCTCCATGAGGAAACAAACCAAGTACCTTGGAAGTGTTATTAGCAATGAAGGAGGCGCTGGATCTGACATTAAAACAGACTGAGTAAAGCACGCAGTGCATTCATGACCCTTCAGACCGCCTTGAAATCTGCCCAATACAGCATCAGAACCAAGACTAGTATCTATAACAGCTGTGTGCTGTCAACTTTGCTGTACGGATCGGACGAATGCTGGAGAATGACAGAACAGGATATGTCCAGACTCTCCGCCTTTCATACAACTTGTCTGCGAAAATCTTACGCGTGTACTGGGCGACTACTATCTCGAATCAAGAATTGCTTGCACGATGCCAACAAGAGAATATGGGCACTATCATCCGAAGACGACGCTGGAGATGGATTGACATGTGATGCGCATGGAGACTGGCTCCACACGAAAACTGCACTGAGATGGACTCCAGAGGGTAGGCGAAGCGTGGAAGACCCAAGACGACCTGGAGGAGAACGATAGAGCAAGAGCTGAAGGTAATGAATCATAGCTGGAACACAATACAGAGGAAGGCCATGAACAGGGAAGAATGGTGTACGTTTGTTGCTGCCTAACGCAAGGGCTGAACAGGCTAAAGAGAGACACTGAGATAAGGGATCTCTAGAAAAATATCCAGATAGCTCCATGAGGAAACAAACCAAGTACCTTTGTGATGAAAGGTAATCATCTAACCTCTACGTCACAGAGTCCCATAGAGAAAAATAACAACACAGTTCACTTCATCATGTTGCGTATGTGTGACAGCTAAGAGATAACAGTGTGACAGCTTAAGAGATAACACAGTTCACGTAGTTATGTAACGTGTGACAGCTTAAGAGATAACACAGTTCACGTAGTTATGTAACGTGTGACAGCTTAAGAGATAACAACACAGTTCACGTAGTTATGTAACATGTGTGACAGCTTAAGAGATAGCAAAAAGAAATTATGATATGAATTGGCAAAGCAACATCAGCTTTTAAAAGTGTAAATAAAATATGGAACTGCAAGTTATATAGTATTAAAACTAAATTAGGCAGTTTCAATTCAAATGTATCATTTACTAACATATGCCAAGAAAGTAAGTTGAATACATTTAAAAATAGATGTTTTCGAAAAATAATAAACATAAAATGGGGCGAATTCAGGAGATGTGATGAAATACATCGCTTCATCAATGACAAATACATCAAACCATGACACTGGGCTAACAGCCTGGTAACAGTGTGCTGACAAAAGAAGAAGATCAAATGAACTGTCCTCCCATACAATATTTAAATGTTGCTATGCTTGTACCAGATTTTTGTAATTTCCAAATCTTTATGTGCCAGATTTAAATTCATTTTTGTGTGCCTGCTTGAATTCAGGGCTTCTCTGACCAGTTTTAGCATGAAGGCTTGCTTTCCATATCACCAGTGTCCTTCCTATTCAGGAGAGTCTACCACTTCAGAGATACTTGAAATTAGATCCCACAGCAAGAGGTGGAGGCAACAAGCCACAGCAAGAGGTGGAGGCAACAACCCACAGCAAGAGGTGTGAGGCAAAACACAAAGCCACAACAGCAAGAGGTGTGGAGGCAACAAACCCACAGCAAGAGGTGTGGAGACAACAAACCCACAGCAAGAGGTGTGGAGGCAACAAAGCCCACAGCAAGAGGTGGGGCAAAACCACAGCAAACACCCACAGATCCCAGCAAGAGGTGGAGCACATCCTGCAGTCATGTCCATCATACATACACCTTCTCTTCCACCATTGACTCTTTATAGAAGTGTTGGGGGTGAAACGTAGTGATCTTGTGTGTGTTGTTCTTCTCTTCCACCATTGACTTCTTTATAGAAGTGTTGGGGTGAAACGAGTGATCTTGTGTGTGCTTGTTCTTCTTCTATCATTTACTTTTTATAGAAGTGTTGAGGGTGAATCTAGTGATCTTTGTGTGCTTGTTCTTCTCTTCTATCATTTACTTCTTTATAGAAGTGTTGGATGAAATGTAGTGATCTTGTGGTGCTTGTTTTAGCATTGTGCTGATATTCATGTTCGTAAGGCTGTTCTTGATGCCGGTGCTCCATCTTTTGCGTGGTCTTCCTCTTGCCTTGTACTCATTATACTTTTTCTGTGTGGCTCTCTGGTAGGCGATACCAGGGCATTCTGGTCAGGTGTCCAAACCATTTAATCTGGGTTTTTTTTAATGAATTGCATGACTGGTTTCACATCCAGTCTTCTTCTGATTTCTTCATTTCTAATTGTGTCTCTTATACATACACAACAAACGAAACATGGTCTCATGAACAAAGCTTACAGAGCAAGCTTTGGGGAACTCTTGAAGAACTCCAACTGACATGAGGCAACCCATCTCCTGGTTTAGACGAGCATACGAAACCAAACGCAAAGAAGAAGATCCCCAAATAATGGATCAGTGTTTCATGTAGTCATATCGTGCACTTTGTGTACCTCAAAACGTGTTGACCTAAACTAGCCTTGAACTTCTGAATGTTACATCACCAAACCCTTTAGCTCAGCGTGTTATCAACTGTCTTATATCGATGACACCTTCTTCTTCTAACCAGGGCTGTGAGTTTTCACTCTTGGGCAGCTAATTTGTAGAATCTGCATATGTTCTGTAATTGTGGAAGACTAGTGTAAAGTGTATTATGAACAGATGGGTCTGGTGGGAGGAGTTCTTGTCTAGCTTTATGCAGTCCAGGACATTCAAGCAAGATATGATGTACTGTCTCAATCGATGACCCCTAATTAAATTCATGAAATGCACAAACCTTATGCTTTCTATCCACTACACACAAACTATATTCAGGTGACTCTGTGATTAAGAGGCTAAGCCAGTACCTTGCATAACAAAGGTCATGAGTTCGAATCCAGACAGTGCCGTTCTCTCCCCAAGTTCATGTTTTACAGAAACCTCTAGGATTGTTGCCGAGCTACAGAGTTCGTTCTGTGCACCAAGTTGAAGCTGGGTCACCCTGAGAGCTGTTAGAGCCACAACAATTTTTACATCCCCTGTAGAATTGAACCTGGACATATCTTAAGAAGCTAGTTCTCTAACCACTATGCAAACAGAGCTCACTATAGGGACTGCTGAATAGCCTTTTTCTATGCAACCTCCGACGACTAAATCCATTTTTGTTTTATCAACAAAATGTTCCAAGTTTTCATGACACTTTGTGAAAGTAATGAATTGTCCAAGTTTCTATAAATTGTGTGTGAAAGTAATGAATTGTCCAAGTTTTCATAATACTTTGTGAAAGTAATGAATTGTCCCAAGTTTCATAATACTTTGTGAAAGTAATGAATTGTCCAAGTTTGCATAATACTTTGTGAAAGTAATGAATTGTCCAAGTTTGCATAATACTTTGTGAAAGTAATGAACTTTGAACTCACTGATATATCCATAAATATTCAAATTCTTGTTTTTATTTTGATTATTGATTTGTTAATATCAATATTTTGTTTTATGTTATGTTCCTGTTATGTTGTTGTTGCGTTGTTGTTGTTGTTGCATACATATTGATTAATCAACATCGAACTGGCATGTTGAGACACTGAATGCTGCTGGATTTGTTACAGTGGCGATCCAAGCAACCTATGGACATGTCCGAAGTGATATAATGATAGTCCTCATATAACTGATAACTGAACTGGCGTGTTGGGCTGATGGATTTGTTAAGGCGGAGATCGGAGCAACCTATGGACATGTCCGGAGTGATATGATGATAGTCCTCTGATAACAACTTCTTCTTCTTCTTCTACCTCTTCATATCGATCACTTGTTAACCACTCTGTGTGATTTATATGTGATCTGAGACTAACACGATTGTCAGGTGTGCCAGTTATGCACCTACAAGTAGGCTAGTACATCCGATTTCTGCAATGCTTTTTATTTACTAGGTAGCTTCCTAGGCCCTACATCAGTCACTTCTTACAACATGCTTTGTAGGTCGCAGTGGTACTTTTATTTGCTTCCCTTACGGACCCCAGCACCAGACGGACTCCAGCACCACACGGGCCCCAGCACCAGACGGAGGAACTGATAACTGATATTGTTGATAGTTGAGATAATCAAGTTTTCTTGCGCCTCCAGACTTGTGTAAATAATTGCGAACTATTTGTTCATAAGTTTGTTAGGAAAATGTTGACATCTGATCTCTGTTAGAAAATGTTGACATCTGATCTCTGTTAGAAATTGTTGACATCTGATTTCTGTTAGAAAATATTGACATCTGATTTCTGTTAGAAAATGTTGACATCTGATCTCTGTTAGAAAATGTTGACATCTGATCTCTGTTAGAAAATGTTGACATTGACATCTGATCTCTGCTAGAAAATGTTGACATCTGATTTCTGTTAGAATTTATTGACATCTGATCTCCTGAATTCATTCCATTTTATCTTCATTATTTTTCGCTGGCATCTATTTTCAAATGCATTCAACTATTGACCACATTGAACCGGTTTATCCACATAGCTTTGTCCTCTCTGCAAAAATGGCACACCACCTGTTGAGATGCTGCACAAGCATGAACTCCGTAGCTCCAGCAACAATCCTAATGATCTACGGAACAAAATGGCTCATGTGACTTGGCCCAGATTCTCTCACAATCACCGCTTAGACTGATGTACCAGACTTTCACATAAATTCTGCTGTTGTTTTTAGAGACTCCATCCCTCCATACAGCTTCTCATTTAGAGACTCCATCCCTCCGTACAGCTTCTCATTTAGAGACTCCATCCCTCCGTACAGCTTCTCATTTGAGACTCCATCCTCCGTACAGCTTTCATTTAGAGACTCCATCCTCCGTACAGCTTCTCATTTAGAGACTCCATCCTCCGTACAGCTCTCATTTAGAGACTCCATCCCTCCGACAGCTTCATTTAGAGACTCCATCCCTCCGTACAGCTTCTCATTTAGAGACTCCATCCCTCCTTACAGCTTCTCATTTAGAGACTCCATCCTCCGACAGCTTCCATTTAGAGACTCCATCCCTCCTGCAGCTTCTATTTAGAGACTCCATCCCTCCGTACAGCTTCTCATTTAGAGACTCCATCCCTCCGTACAGCTTCTCATTTAGAGACTCCATCCTCCGTACAGCTCTCATTTAGAGACTCCATCCCTCCGTACAGCTTCTCATTTAGAGACTCCATCCCTCCGTACAGCTTCTCATTTAGAGACTCCATCCCTCCGTACAGCTTCTCATTTAGAGACTCCATCCCTCCGTACAGCTTCTCATTTAGAGACTCCATCCCTCCGTACAGCTTCTCATTTAGAGACTCCATCCCTCCGTACAGCTTCTCATTTAGAGACTCCATCCCTCCATACAGCTTCTCATTTAGAGACTCCATCCCTCCTTACAGCTTCTCATTTAGAGACTCCATCCCTCCGTACAGCTTCTCATTTAGAGACTCCATCCCTCCGTACAGCTTCTCATTTAGAGACTCATCCCTCCGTCAGCTTCTATTTAGAGACTCCATCCCTCCGTACAGCTTCTCATTTAGAGACTCCATCCCTCCGTACAGCTTCTCATTTAGAGACTCCATCCCTCCGTACAGCTTCTCATTTAGAGACCCCATCCCTCCATACAGCTTCTCATTTAGATCGGTATTTTCCTACCAGGTTTCATTTCTCAGGCCTGCTAGCAGTGGATAGTCTTGCAGAGGTGCTTTGCTGTCATGTCCGCCTTCTCGCACTGTCACAGGCTAGTTGTGCCAATTTAAAGTTTGTTGTACATGTGGGCCCTGAGTCTGTTATGGCCGATATGGAGATGGAAAATGACAACTTGTCACTACGGAACAGACCATAGCACCCATCTTGCGTGTGTTGGGGTGATCTTATGATCACTTACCTCTATCTCGCCATCCAATGGTTGTTTGTGCCTCCTCATAGCTGATTTCATAATCAGTCTGCGGCAATCGCCCTCCTGCCTTTGCTAGCCTGTCTGCCTCTTGGCCCAGATTCAAACCTACAAGCTTCAGAACGCAAGGCAAATGTTTTAACCATTTTCCATAGAAACCCTGTCTGGACTGAGAACTATGAAAGAAATCATCATCAAATAGCTTGTCCTGAGCAGAACTTCAGATTTTCTCTCTCATAAGCCAGATGTCCCGCCTCTGCCGCCATCATGATCAAACCATCAGTTATGTCCTGAATCCATCTTCTCCATGTTCTTCCTCTTCTCCATGTTCTTCCTCTTCTCCATGTTCTTCCTCTTCTCCATGTTCTTCCTCTTCTCCATGTTCTTCTCCATGTTCTTCCTCTTCTCCATGTTCTTCCTCTTCTCCATGTTCTTCCTCTTCTCCATGTTCTTCCTCTTCTCCATGTTCTTCCTCTTCTCCATGTTCTTCTCCATGTTCTTCCTCTTCTCCTCGCTGCCGGGTGGGGGAAGAAAGAGCGTAAACATTACAGTAAGCTAAACCTGGTCAGTTGTGATGGATTCGATACACTTAGCAAACAACCAAACAACATAACCAAACATGATTGAAACCAACAGGGGAAAAAGAATAATATATGACAAAAAACGCCTCTCTGTGACTCCATTTACTGCGACCGTTCTTGTATCTGACTCATGCTTCACACGATCCGAAAGGGCAGGTTTCGGTATGAGTGGATGTCGTCTATCTCTCTTTAGCCTGTTACGCCCCTGGCGTTTAGGCACAACAAACGTACACCATTCTTCCCTGTTCATGGCCTTCCTCTGTATTGTGTTCCAGCTATGATTCATTTCCTTCAGCTCTTGCTCTATCGTTCTCCTCCAGGTTGTCTTGGGTCTTCCACGCTTTCGCCTACCCTCTGAGTCCATCTCAGTGCAGTTTTCGTGTCGGAGCCAGTCTCCATGCGCATCACATGTCCAATCCATCTCCAGCGTCGTCTTCGGATGATAGTGCCCATATTCTCTTGTTGCATCGTGCAAGCAATTCTTGATTCGAGATAGTAGTCGGCCAGTACACGCGTAAGATTTTTCGCAGACAAGTTGTATGAAAGGCGGAGAGTCTGGACATATCCTGTTCTGTCATTCTCCAGCATTCCGATCCGTACAGCAAAGTTGACAGCACACAGCTGTTATAGATACTAGTCTTGGTTCTGATGCTGTATTGGGCAGATTTCCAGGCGGTCTGAAGGGTCATGAATGCACTGCGTGCTTTACTCAGTCTGTTTTTAATGTCAGATCCAGCGCCTCCTTCATTGCTAATAACACTTCCAAGGTATGTGAAAGCGGTTGTATCTCGGAGGTTTTACCTTCTAGTTTGACTGGTGCTGGGTTGCTATGTTCAGAGTCATTACTTCAGTTTTCTTCTGATTTATTTTCAGCCCAACCATCTCACTATATTGGTTAAGGCGGCAGGTCTTTTCCTGGATATCTCTATGTGTATGAGATAGGAGTTGCGATGTCATCTGCAAAATCTAGGTCTTCCAGAGTGGTTGTGAGCGTCCATCTAATACCTCTTGCCTTATCTTCCGTTGTTTACGCATCACCCAATCTATGACAGTGTTGAATAATAGGGCTGACATAACACATCCTTGTCGCACGCCTGTTTTTACTTCAAACTTTAGTTCTGAAGTTTCAACACTGCATGCAAACTTGCTGTAGCAGCTTTTATAATATTTATAAAACACAGTGGCATTCCATACCATCTTAAGATACGCCATAGACTTTCGCGGTGTATGCTATCAAAAGCCTTTTCAAAATCTACAAAGTTGATATAGAGTTTGCTTTGCCATTCTGTGCATTGTTCTATGATATTTCTAAGAGCAAATATTTGGCCTATACAGCTCCGTACTCTGCAAATCCTGCTTGTTCCTTTCTCAGTTTCTTATCCACAGCGTCAGTAATACGTTGTACGATGATTTTGCTTAAGATTTTACTTGGGACAGAAAGCAGTGTTATTCCACGCCAATTATTACAATCGGCAAGGGAGCCCTTTTGGGTATCTTGATGATGACTCCTCTGTTCCATGCATCAGGTATTATTTGGGCATTCCATATAGTAGTAAACAAGGGTTGCAAATATTAGCTGCAAGTTCTGGGTCTATTTTGAATAGTTCTGCGTTTAAGTTATCATTCCTGGTGCCTTGTTATTCTTAAGAGATTTAATTGCTGTAATGATCTCATCCTGGCTGGGTGTTTCAATGCCAATTTCTAACTCCTCTGTTGGTTCTGGTATGTCTGCTACTACCGTTGGAGGTGGTCTGTTTAGCAATTCTTTAAAATGCTCTGTCCATCGTATTTCTTGTTCCTTTTCCGTTGTCAATAGTATTCCATTCTTATCCTTTATGAGAGTATTTGATCTTCTGTAATGTTTCCAGCTTATTAGCTTTGTAATTTTGTACACTGTTCCCTGATCACACTTTTTGCTGCTTCTTCTGCCTGTACTGCCAGGTCTTCAACATACATTCTTTTGTCGGCTCTCACAGCCTGTTTGATTTCTTTACTTGCGCTTTTGTACTGTTCTTGGTATCTTGCTTTCAGTCTTTCGGACTTTGCTTCTAACAATTTCTTTTTAATATTCTTCGGCTGTCTATTATTTTCCATGTTGTTGGTGTTATCCATTCTTTTCTTTTCTTTGTGCGGTACCCTAGACATGTTTCACTGCTCTTGCTATATATAGATGCTATGTTGTCCCATGTTCTATCTATGTTGTCAGTTTCATCCGTAGTTTCATTACTTTCTAGGGCTTGGAATCTGTTCTTTATCTGCATTATAAACTTATCCCTTACTTCCGTGTCTTTTAGTCTATCCACATCGAACCTCTTTGGAAGTTTTTCTGTTGTCCTGTTTTTCTTAGTTTAAGTTTGACATAAGCTGTGACGAGGTGGTGGTCACTACCAACATCTGCACCTCTCTTGACTACAACATCTAGCAGCGAGCGTCTCCAGGGTCCATTGATCATTATATGGTCTATTTGGTTTTTATCTCTGCCATTAGGGAATACCATGTTAATTTGTGGATATCTAAATGTTGAAATAGGGTTCCTCCCATAACGAGATTGTTCATGCTGCAGAAGTTTACTAAACGTTCCCATTTTCGTTCATCATACCACATCCATATTTTCCCATAGTTCTATAACTATGTGTGTTGTCTTGTCCGACCTTCGCATTTAGATCTCCCATAACAATGATAACATCATGGGATGGTGACTTGTCTAATTCTGCTTGTAGGTTTTCGTAGTACGAGTCTTTCTTTGTATCTTTGCTATCATTAGTTGGCGCATAGCATTGTAGGATTGTGATGTTTGTATGCTTCCCTTTAGTCTGATCTTAATCAAGCGGCTGCTGATAGGTTTCCATTCTAACAGACACTTTTCCACGCCCTTTCTTAGGATTACTGCTACTCCTTCATGGTGTAGGTCATCGTCTCGTCCAGAAAAAGGACTGTTTCACCTGTTGCAGTGGTACTTCTTCCATTTCCTGTCCATCTGCTCTCGCTAACCCCTAGGATATGTAGATTATATCTTCTCATTTCTGCTGTTATTTGTGATAGTTTTCCGGTTTCGTACATTGTTCTTACATTCCAGCATCCAATTCTGGATGTCGTCTATAGAGTTTCTAACCTCCAGAGGATATGTGGCACCAAAAGAAGGGAACCGAGGTGTAAAATTTCAGCATGGTGGAACCAAGAAATAAAAGAAATAGTGAATAGCAAAATGAAAGTCTATACATGCTGCCTAAAAAGCAGAACTGATGTAAATTATGCAATCTACAGACAAATCAGAGGGAAACACAAGAGCAATAAAAGAGCAAAGAAAAAAGCATAGAAACATTTGGAAACATGCTGGTAGAAGAAGAAAGAACAGCACCAAGAGAATATTACAGGAAAGTAAGAGGAATAAGACAGCACAATGAAGAATACAACCCAACATAAATTTTAAATGACGGAAAAGGACAACCTATCTTAGGGTCAAAATTAATATTAGAAAAATGGAAAACTACTTTGAAGAGCTACTTAATTGTGATAAAACTTATGGGAGAACAAACTGCTATAACACAGAGGATGAAATAGAGGAATTAGAACCAGAAATACTACTTGCAGAAGTAGAAAATGTAATAAAGTTGGCACCAAAACACAAAGCAACAGGCACATATGATTTACCTGCAGAAGCCATCAAAGCAGCTGGAGAGGCAGGTGCAAAATGGGTTAGACGAATCTTCCAAGTCGCATGGGAGAACCAAGAAACACCAGAAGATTGGCAAACAACAATAATCACAACAATTTTATAAAAACAAAGGCAGCAAGACGGAATGTAATACCTATGGGGAATCTCACTACTAAGTCACATAGGAAAAATGTATGCTAAGATCATTGAAAAAAGACTCAGACCAACAATTGAAGAACAACTCTCAGAAGCACTGATGGGTTTCAGACGAAATACGAGAAACTGTACGATGCAATATTCACATTAAGACAACTGACGGAAGCGTAATAGAACATAAAAGACCTGTAGTGTGGCATCATAGATCAGAAAAGACCTTCGACAGAGTCGATAGAAACAAACTATGGGATTGTTTAAGAAAATATGGAATCAGCAAACATCTCATCAAGGTCTGTAAGAGTTTATACATTTCAAATAAAAGTTACATAAGAACAAAAGCCGGAACATCAAAAACATTCACAGTAAACTCAGGAGTTAGACAGGAATGTGTGCTCTCCCCACTGTTGTTTATAAAATACATGGACAACATAAGTAGAGAAGCAGGAATAGAAGAAGAAAATAATATTTCAGAACTTTTATTTGCAGATGACCCAGTACTGATTGCAGAAAATGAAGAATCTCTCCAGAACCATTTGATTTTAGTTAACATCAAGTGTGAGGAGTACAACATGAAAATAAATATAATAAAGACAGAGACAATGGCAATAAGTAGACAACCAGAAAACCTTACAATAAAACTCCAGAACGTAGAAATAAAACAAACAATTGATGCCAAATACTTAGGAGCAATTTTCACAGCAGATGGAAGTATCGATAGCGAAATCAGCAATCGTTTCACAAAAGCTAACCAAGTACTGGGACAATTAACACCACTGTTGTCATATAAAGAGATACCGCTAACCAAGTACTGGAACAGTTAACATCACTGTTGTCATATAAAGAGATACCGCTAACCAAGTACTGGAACAGTTAACACCATTGTTGTCATATAAAGAGATACCGCTAACCAAGTACTGGAACAGTTAACACCATTGTTGTCATATAAAGAGATACCGCTAACCAAGTACTGGAACAGTTAACATCACTGTTGTCATATAAAGAGATACCGCTAACCAAGTACTGGAACAGTTAACACCATTGTTGTCATATAAAGAGATACCGCTAACCAAGTACTGGAACAGTTAACACCATTGTTGTCATATAAGAGATACCCTAACCAAGTACTGGAACAGTTAACATCACTGTTGTCATATAAAGAGATACCGCTAACCAAGTACTGGAACAGTTAACACCATTGTTGTCATATAAAGAGATACCGCTAACCAAGTACTGGAACAGTTAACATCACTGTTGTCATATAAAGAGATACCGCTAACCAAGTACTGGAACAGTTAACATTATTGTTGTCATATAAAGAGATACCGCTAACCAAGTACTGGAACAGTTAACATTATTGTTGTCATATAAAGAGATACCGCTAACCAAGTACTGGAACAGTTAACACCATTGTTGTCATATAAAGAGATACCGCTAACCAAGTACTGGAACAGTTAACACCATTGTTGTCATATAAAGAGATACCGCTAACCAAGTACTGGAACAGTTAACATCACTGTTGTCATATAAAGAGATACCGCTAACCAAGTACTGGAACAGTTAACATCACTGTTGTCATATAAAGAGATACCGCTAACCAAGTACTGGAACAGTTAACATCACTGTTGTCATATAAAGAGATACCGCTAACCAAGTACTGGAACAGTTAACACCATTGTTGTCATATAAAGAGATACCGCTAACCAAGTACTGGAACAGTTAACATCACTGTTGTCATATAAAGAGATACCGCTAACCAAGTACTGGAACAGTTAACATTATTGTTGTCATATAAAGAGATACCGCTAACCAAGTACTGGAACAGTTAACATTATTGTTGTCATATAAAGAGATACCGCTAACCAAGTACTGGAACAGTTAACATCACTGTTGTCATATAAAGAGATACCGCTAACCAAGTACTGGAACAGTTAACATTATTGTTGTCACATAAAGAGATACGCTAACAACTAAAGCAAATCTCATAAGAACGATTTTCTGGCCAACACTATGTTACCAGTGTCAAACATGACCAATAACAGCAGCTAATGAACGGAAAATCATAACGACAGAGATGAGGTGTCTTAGAAGAGCTGCAGGTGTGACAATAAGAGACAAAATTAGAAATGAAGAAATCAGAAGGAGACTGGATGTGAAACCAGTTATGCAATTCATAAAAGAACAACAGATTAAATGGTTTGGACAGCTGACAAGAATGCCCTGGTATCGCCTACCACAGAGAGCCACACAGAAAAAGTATAATGAGTACAAAGCAAGAGGAAGACCACGCAAAGATGGAGCGACGGCATCAAGAACAGCCTTACGAACATGAATATCAGCTTACAAAGTGCCTTAAAACAAACACACACAAGATCACTACGTTTCACACCCAACACTTCTATAAAGAAGTAAATGGTGGAAGAGAAGAAGGAGAAGAGGATTAAGTGGATCTACTGTCCTGGGCATTCGGGTGTTTACGGTAATGAGAGAGTGGACAGGCTTACATCAACACCATCGATTGTTGGGGAGTTGAAGATGGATAACGGGATGTTCTTCGGTCTCTTCGGACTGTCTGTTGGATGAGGACACTAAAATAGATGTTGAATCGATCCAGCGATTTAAGCAGTTTGGAGTTACCCGTTGTACAAGTAGAACTAAATGCCTGAGGGCAGAGTGAGGAGTGTGTTTAATCAGCGAGCCACGGGAACCATCAGTATGCATACTCTTCAATATCGGTTGGGAGACTGAGCACCTATGGGTCTGCCCGGAGTGCAATGCCATCAGTTTAGTAACCAATAACCAACAGTATTGTATAAATCCGGAACTATATATCTACAACACTTCTAGGGTCTGGAGGAAAAACCCACTTGTGAACAGAACTACGCTTTCCAAATTCGAACCCACGGCTGTCGTAATGCAAAGAAACGTTATGCAACGTTAAGACGATAAAGCAAAGAAACGTTATGCAACGTTAAGACGATAAAGCAAAGAAACGTTATGCAACGTTAAGACGATAAGCAAAGAAAACGTTATGCAACGTTAAGACGATAAAGCAAAGAAACGTTATGCAACGTTAAGACGATAAAGCAAAGAAACGTTATGCAACGTTAAGACGATAAAGCAAAGAAAACGTTATGCAACGTTAAGACGATAAAGCAAAGAAAACGTTATGCAACGTTAAGACGATAAAGCAAAGAAACGTTATGCAACGTTAAGACGATAAAGCAAAGAAACGTTATGCAACGTTAAGACGATAAAGCAAAGAAACGTTATGCAACGTTAAGACGATAAAGCAAAGAAACGTTATGCAACGTTAAGACGATAAAGCAAAGAAAACGTTATGCAACGTTAAGACGATAAAGCAAAGAAACGTTATGCAACGTTAAGACGATAAAGCAAAGAAACGTTATGCAACGTTAAGACGATAAAGCAAAGAAACGTTATGCAACGTTAAGACGATAAAGCAAAGAAACGTTATGCAACGTTAAGACGATAAAGCAAAGAAACGTTATGCAACGTTAAGACGATAAAGCAAAGAAAACGTTATGCAACGTTAAGACGATAAAGCAAAGAAACGTTATGCAACGTTAAGACGATAAAGCAAAGAAACGTTATGCAACGTTAAGACGATAAAGCAAAGAAACGTTATGCAACGTTAAGACGATAAAGCAAAGAAACGTTATGCAACGTTAAGACGATAAAGGAAAGAAAACGTTATGCAACGTTAAGACGATAAAGCAAAGAAACGTTATGCAACGTTAAGACGATAAAGCAAAGAAACGTTATGCAACGTTAAGACGATAAAGCAAAGAAAACGTTATGCAACGTTAAGACGATAAAGCAAAGAAACGTTATGCAACGTTAAGACGATAAAGCAAAGAAACGTTATGCAACGTTAAGACGATAAAGAAAAATGGGAAAGCAATAAAAACATGACACTTAAAATATGAATGACGAAGACTGGAGGACAATATGACAATATACAAATCCTGAGTTGGCACGGATGATTCTAAGGAGTCAACGAGCTGGGACAAACCATATCCGATGTGACTTCATTCATTGCAGGTCTCTTAAAACATACTGACGTCACATACATCCACCTGAGAAAAAATGATTTCCTTTCTACACCCCTTTCTCTTGGTCGTACCCAAATACCCATTGGTTTAGCGAACAGGTTTCGTTACACATGGTTGTCCACAGTACACTTTATCAATTCTGTCGTATACTTTCTCCCATCCCATGGTGTTACTATGCCATTTATTTTCTCTCGTTACCATGGTCACCATCTAATATCTATGTTTTTCAACGAGTACAATAGACTCATCATCAAATAGCTTGTTCGGAGCAGAACTTTGCCACCCCAACAGTCCACCGGAATTTCTCTCTCATAGGTCAGATATCCAGCCGGTGCAGCTGTCATGTTCAAACCATCAGTTACATCCTGAATCCATCTTCTCCGTGGTCTTCTTCTTCTTCTCTTTGCCGGCATGCCTCCTTCCATGATGGTCTTCTCAGCCCTTCATGTCTTTTTATATGTCCACAATATCTCAATTGTCTCTTTCTTATTTGTAGCATCAGCTAGAGTTATAGAGTGTAGAATATAGTGAAATATGAAAACTAGTTCAAATAATGATTTGTTTATACAATCATGCCGTTTGCTGTCTGGGCTACAAGGGAGCAAAGAATAGTACCACTGCCACCTACAAGGCATGTCGGAAGAGAGCAAAGAATAGTACCACTGCCACCTACAAGGCATGTCGGAAGAGAGCAAAGAATAGTACCACTGCGACATACAAGGCATGTCGGAAGAGAGCAAAGAATAGTACCACTGCGACCTACAAGGCATGTCGGAAGAGAGCAAAGAATAGTACCACTGCGACCTACAAGGCATGTCGGAAGAGAGCAAAGAATAGTACCACTGCGACCTACAAGGCATGTCGGAAGAGAGCAAAGAATAGTACCACTGCGACCTACAAGGCATGTCGGAAGAGAGCAAAGAATAGTACCACTGCGACCTACAAGGCATGTCGGAAGAGAGCAAAGAATAGTACCACTGCGACCTACAAGGCATGTCGGAAGAGAGCAAAGAATAGTACCACTGCGACCTACAAGGCATGTCGGAAGAGAGCAAAGAATAGTACCACTGCGACCTACAAGGCATGTCGGAAGAGGATCGACTGAGGTAAGGGTCTAGTGAAGCTACCCTAGTAATTACAAAGCGTCGCAGAAATCGGATATGCTGGCCTACTTGAAGGCGCATAACTGGCACAACTTACAATCGCTCTTAGGCTCAGATCACATACAGATGACGAAGCGGGTTTAGCAAGTGGTCGATGGGAAGCGTTGGAAGACTAAGAAGTTGATACAATCGTAAATAAAACAAACATAACTTTTCTTCAATCGTAAATAAAACAAACATAACTTTTCTTGTTCATTTAGTTTTGTCATTTATTCAATGGATCAGGTCAACCTTTTTTTCCTTTATTATCGCTTCAAATCATCACCTTCTTCATCTTTTTTTCATCTTTATCTACTTCTTCTTCATTCTCTTCATCATCATCTTCTTTCTCATCCCACAAAGGAACCGCTAGGAAAAGGAATTTTCTAAACAGACCTGAAGACGGAGTCATTTTGAGCAATCAACGGATGCTTGACTATCGTGGGTAACCATACAGAAACAGCCAGAGCAGGGAAAAAGGATGCCCAAATCTGTTGCTGCCCTATGCTCCACGAGGAGCGGAGATGAATGAAAAATCATCATCAAGTAGCTTGTCCCTTCAGGAACTTGACTCCCATGACAACAGTCCTGATAAACTCTATGTTCTGTGCAAGTTGACCGGCGTCAGCAGCAGTCATTCTCAGATCGTCAATGACATCTTGCACCCATCGTCTTCTAGGTCTTCCTCTCATTTTCTTCCAGGCACCATTCCCTTCAAAATTATCTTCTCTAAGCACTCGTGTCGTTTGATGTGTCCGAAATAGTAAATTGTCCTTGTTCTTTAATAACCAACTCTCTTTAATATCAGGTTGTTGTAGAACAGAAGTATTTGTTCGTTTCCCTGTCCATGATACAACTTCTATAGCACTTGCATTCAAAGACATTAATGATCTTCTCCGCCACTTTGTCAATGTTCCATGTCTCACGACCATATGTTGCCAAGGAAAAATCGCAGTCTCTTAATCACTTGAATTTGTTTCTGATGTCAGTTTCCTTCCATTAGTTAGTTAGTTCTTTTAGTGAAACATACAGATTCTTAACACCATTTTCTCCACTAAACCACATGTTATGAAAACATAACATTTACTTGACAATAATTATAATCCCTTCATCACCCCTTCTCAATAGAATCTCCCATCGTCTGACGCCACAGACCAAACAGCGGACTTCACTGGAGATTCGTTGAAGCCAGACAAACGTTGGCTAGTATTTTGTGTTACGTAAATTCTGTGAAGGAAGCCACACAACAAATATTCTCACGTTTTGTTTGAGGAGTATTTGCCTAAAGACCTTCGCTGCAAAAATAAAATGCCTGAATCGGTAAGTTATTTTCATTTTCTCCTGTCTCTCATACAATTATTTTACATATATTTCTCCCTTTCATTTTAATTCAATCATGATCTCTCCTCATCAAATCGATCAGAGGGTGGTTTCCCTTGTGCAAATGTATCAATCAGCCAATCATACTGAAGCATATATTATCGACTTCCGGACTTCCATAAATATGACCTACTTATATAATAGAAACAAAACATCAGAAATTCTCAAACTATGTAACACGAGACGTATGGTGTGTGTGTTTGTGTGTGTTCGTGTTGTGTTGTTGCGTATGGACATGTGCATGAATATGTGTGCTTTGTGTGTGTGACAAATGTATGGGATTTTTCAGCCTTATTCCGTAAAAACCACATATATGTGTTGCTTCCATAAATTTGATGAATACGTTTATGTATTGTCTATGTTCCTTCATAAAACAATAAAACTGATAACAAGGAAAGAATGCATTAACACACAAATCAGTCAGAAACGCCACAAACACAAAGAAACGCCACACAAAGAAAACGCCACACAAAGAATAAGCCTGAATTCATAGCCGGCAAACGCCAAAAATAAATAAATTATGTTTTAGTTTATTAATATTTCTGTTCGCATATGTTTTCTTGATAAAGGCATTCGATCGAAACGTTGAGTGTTGTCATTGTTCATATTTAATCTGTTATATTTCCTTGCTAGTATACTATTGTAATAGACCTGCTGTCCTCGTCATACCACTCGTTTACTATATCATCATCAGGTGCCGTGCCGGCTGGCGTAGGCGATCATGGATCTCCACAAATCTCTGTCGTTGGTGTTTACTATCAACTCAGATGTTGACGCTTTACCGTGCCATGAAGTCAGGCTATCAAAATTTCTCTCTCTGTCTTCCTCTGTCTCATCTATCCCCCGATTTACCAGTTGTCACAATGTGTTCTAAACCCCCCTTCCTCATCACATGTCCGAAAAATGATGACTGCCTCTTTCTTATATTGATGATAAGCTTTCTCTGTGTTGACCTCATTCAATACCTCCACATTAGTCATTTTAGCAGTCCATGGGATAACTATATAGAAAGTAATAATTACGCAAGGGTACAGCATATTTCGAAAGAAAATTAGAGATGAGCTTACAGGCAAGAGAGAGACAAGCACAAACTCAGAAGTTGTCACAGCTACGCACTTGTCAAATCAATCAATCAAGTACCATGCCTGCCGGCGTAGGCGATCGTGTCTCTCCACAACTCTTTCCTTGGTGCAGGTAATCAGTTCTGACATCGACTTTTTGTCGATCCACGATGTCAGACCATTCAACATCTTCTCCCTCTGTCTTCCACGATCTCTCCTTCCCTGAATTTTACCTGTAGTCACCAAATGTTCTAAACCTTCTCTCGCATTATGTCCCGAAGAACCTTGATTGTCGGATTCTTATTCTTTTGGTAAGGTTTCTTAGTGTTCAGGCCTGATTAAAAACCTCCACATTTGTTTTCTTAGCTGTCCATGGAATTTTCAGCCTTCTTCTGTAAAACCACATCTCTGTGGCTTCCAATGATCGTTTTGATTGTTTGTTCATTGTCCATGATTCGCTGCCATACATAAGTATTGGTTCAATATAGCACCGAAGTACTCGTTTCCGCACTGTCATTTGTAGTGAATTCATGCATAGTGTGTTCTTCATTTTCATAAAAGCTGCTTTCACTTGAGCTATTCAACTCATAATCTCTGTTGTACATTTTCCATCTGATGTTAGCAATGTTCCCAGATACTTGAATTGATGGACTTGCCAAATGACCGCATGTAAAAATTAAAAAAAAACACATACCATAAATATAGATAATGAACTCATCCTACAGTCAAACATCCTACAGTCAAACATCCTACAGTCAAACATCCTACAGTCAAACATCCTACAGTCAAACATCTCAAGTACATCCTACAGTCAAACCTCCTACAGTCAAACATCCTACAGTCAAACATCCTACAGTCAAACATCCTACAGTCAAACATCCTACAGTCAAACGTCCTACAGTCAAACATCCTACAGTCAAACATCCTACAGTCAAACATCCTACAGTCAAACATCCTACAGTCAAACGTCGATGTAGGAACGGAGGCAACAATAAAATCTAAAAGATAGCGAATTTAATCAGTGTGTACCGCAGATTTTATTTCTAACACGAACGCCTACGTCAGCATCTATTTGTGTGTACGCGTGTTTGTGTGTTTGTGTAATCACAACACAGAGATTAACACATCTCTCGTACGAAAGGAAGAAAGAAAACTACACAGAAATAAGATATCAACAAGCGGTAGATGGGAACAGATTGTGCGCAGTTGTTGCGTGTGAGCATCTGGTGTGCGTTATGTCCGGTCTGGTTGTCGATACCCTATTGATTATTTTGGTGTGTTCGACCTTCACCTACGTTTGTCTTTGCAATGTCGTTGTGAGAATAGTCAAGGGTAAACGGTGAAGGTTGATTATAAAACAGAAATAGTTGTAGGGTACATAGTTTTGTCTTGTCAGAATTTGTTTTAGTTGTAGCAAGAATTATGATATAGGTTGTAGTTGTTGATGTTGTAGAAACAGTTGTAGTTGTAGTTGTAGTAGTTACTGCAGTTGAGTTAGTTAATTGCATATCCTTTACAGGACTTTGCGAATCAACCCAATTTTTTTAACGCTGTTTGTGATTTTTCTAGGTATTATTACGTTCAGCAGTTTGCATTGCTTTCTGAACGGGTGGTGCCAAACCTTTTTGTAAAAATTCACTCGAAACAATTTGCTACCAAACTGTCCAAAGCGTGATTCGAACTCAGAACGTCGGGGTTAATAGACCGGACCGAGTCACTATCCCCTAAGCCACAGACGCCACCGCTGCAGTTGAACCAGTAGTAATTGTAGTTGTAGTAGGTGATTGTTGTAAAAGTAGTAGTAGTTGCTGTAGGAACTGTTGTAGATGAAATATTAGTAGTAGTCATTGTAGTAGAGATTGTTGTAGAGATTGTAGTAGATTGTAGTAGAGTTGTAGTAGAGATTGTAGTAGAGATTGTAGTAGAGATTGTAGTAGAGATTGTAGTAGAGATTGTACTAGTGTATACGTTAGTGCTAGAATATGTTGTAGTAAAGATTGTAGTAGAAGTTGTAGTAGAGATTGTACTAGTGTATACGTTAGTGCTAGAATATGTTGTAGTAGAGATTGTAGTAGAGATTGTAGTAGAGATTGTACTAGTGTATACGTTAGTGCTAGAATATGTTGTAGTAAAGATTGTAGTAGAGATTGTAGTAGAGATTGTACTAGTGTATACGTTAGTGCTAGAATATGTTGTAGTAGAGATTGTACTAGTGTATACGTTAGTGCTAGAATATGTTGTAGTAGAGATTGTACTAGTGTATACGTTAGTGCTAGAATATGTTGTAGTGGAGTTGGTAATAGTATTAGTGTTAGTTTCGTAGTTAGTAGTTTGTATTAGTATGAGTACTTTTAGTGACGTTAGAGTAGTAGTAGTAGTAGTAGTGGTAGTAGTGGTAGTAGTGATAGTAGTTGTAGTGGTAGTGGTGGTAGTAGTAGCGGTAGAGTAATTAGCAGAGCAGTGCAGTGAGTAGTAGTGGTGTGTAGTAGTGTAAAGCTAGTAGTAGGTAGTAGTGTAGTAGTGAGTGTAGTAGTGTAGTAGTGATGGGAGTGAATAGTAGTAGTAGTGGTAGAGTTGTAGTAGTGTAGTAGGATGTACTGGTATAGTTAGTGCTAGAAATGGTAGTAGTAGAGTTAGTAGTGTAGTAGTGCTAAATATGTTGTAGTAAATTGATAGTGTAGTAGTAGTGTAGAATTGTGTAGTAGATGGTAAGTAGTATAGTGTAGTGTAGTAGTAGTTTTATGTAGTATGACTTTAGTGAGTTGAGTAGTCGTAGTAGTGGTGGTAGTAGTGGTAGTAGTGATGTAGTGAGTGGTAGTGGTAGTGGTAGTAGGGTGTAGTGTGTAGTAGTAGCTAGTGGTAGTGGTGAGTGGTAGTAATGGTAGTGTAGTAGTGTGTAGTAGTAGTAGAGTAGTCGTAGTAGTAGTAGTAGTGAGTAGTAGTAGTAGTAGTAGTAGTAGTAGTAGTAGTAGTAGTAGTAGTAGTAGTGGTCTCTATGAGGAAATGATGTAGACATTTACCTGGAGTTCTGAAGATTGTATGTTCGAATCCAGACCGATTTATATGTGCACTTTATATGTCACTTTTTGGCACTTATATGTGTCGATGTTCTGGAGCTACAGATTATATGATGTCGGCTTGGTATCTACAAACAATAATTGATTGACTCGTTCCTCACCATAATCAATTGATACCACAATCGATCTGATTGAACTCAATCATGTCCTTGATTCACTAAGTTAGAGAAATTGCAATATTAGAGATGATGAAAGCTAGCAACCACATTTCTAAAATGATATGGTTACTATAATTCGTTCAAAGTTCGTGAACACACTAAAATTTAATTTGTAGAAATCTCCCGATGCATAACAGTAAATATTTTGCAGGCAATCTTATATACCTTACGACCTTACGAATACATGTTTTAGTAACTGGTAGGTAGCTTGGTTGATGCAAAAAAGTTTTATTATATAATTTTGATAAGCACAACAAAATGATAATCAAAGTTTAGAATTTACAGTAATACACAAAATGGTAGAGAATGTTTGCAAAGGCGTATCCCTATTACATATTATAGAAATAATGTGACATAGTGAAAAAATTATATCTTCTACTTCTATCAATGAAAATAAATGATGTGTGCATACGCCAATGACAATCGTTTGGGTACAATGTGAAATGATTAATTCGACGGTGTTCCAGATTTTCACTGACGCTAACTTACATGTTTAGCACGCAAATGTGTAATTACTTAAACTTCTACATGTATACCAAATCAACATCGCTGTTATTTTACTAATAACATATAAGTAAAATCTTACATCACTAAAGGTTTGGGTGAGCAAAAATACTTTATGAATTATGCCACTTTTATCTATATCAAAAATGTACAAATTAATCATTTCTGTCACGTGATGATTTTATATTGATCGGTAAAGATGTTCACGAATTTTGGAACGAACAATATTACTTTGAGGTCTCCTAGCTCTAACACACAACGACACTAGGTTGTTATATGATTGTGTGACATGGATATAGGCGAGTCTCAAGTAAAACTATTAGCAATGAAGAAACATGTAAAAACAAAAGTAAAACTATATAGCAATGAAGAAACATGTAAAACAAAAAGTAAAACTATATAGCAATGAAGAAACAGTAAACAAAAGTAAAACTATAGCAATGAAGAAACATGTAAATACAAAAAGTAAAACTATATAGCAATGAAGAAACATGTAAAACAAAAGTAAAACTATATAGCAATGAAGAAACATGTAAATACAAAAAGTAAAACTATATAGCAATGAAGAAACACGTAAATACAAAAAGTAAAACTATATAGCAATGAAGAAACACGTAAAACAAAAAGTAAAACTATATAGCAATGAAGAAACAGTAAAACAAAAGTAAAACTATATAGCAATGAAGAAACATGTAAATACAAAAGTAAAACTATATAGCAATGAAGAAACATATAAATGACAAAAGAGTAAAACTTTATAAGCAAAAGAATACAAACAAAGTGCAAAATTCAGACTTAAAGAATATTTAAATCAAACAATATATTCCTAACTGTCTAATCATTTTGACATATCACTTTAATAAATCATTTTCATTTTGATTTAGATTGTAATGATTTATTGTCTGATTGTATATACATAAGTAAACTGTATAGGAAGTAAATTTCTTGCTTCTGTTGTATTCGCTTAATAAAAACTTTCAGTATACGACACGTCGGTGTATATTGTGTTTTTATCTTTGTAAAACTATAATACTTTGCTTTTACGTGTTTCGCTTGATGGTATTGAGAACGTAATATTTTATTCAAGATACACGCACTAGCTGTTCCTGGCATTGTTCATTTTAGTACGTTGTCTACCTGACTACCTGGACGTTACCTGTATCGTTACCTCTCAGTTACCTGTAAGAAATAGCACAGCAACTTCCACCATTTTTCTCTTCATTTCCGCATATTGAAACTACTGTATCCCTGGTTCGACCTTGCAGACACTAACCGACATCATTATGTGCTTCATTATGTGTTCGCCTTTGTGTTTCTGTTTGTGTGTGTTGGGTGTGTGTGTTACAGGTAATGACGTCACAGAGGATTTGACCTTAAAGATCACAACAGACATTGACGTTATATATTTTGTTTGATAATTTCTTCTCTCTCTCTCTCTCTTTCTCTCTCTCTCTCTCTTTCTCTCTCTCTCTGTGTGTGTGTGTGTGTGTGTGTGTGTGTGTGCACTTTCAGAAAATGTAAATGTATTCCACCTTCGAATTTCCCCCCGTTTTATTTCATGTCAGTTAGTTATTTGAAGAAGACAGACAGTCTTACCTGAAACAAAGTAGGCATAACTTCATGCACTGACTATATTGAAAGACAACAAATGCAGTGGTTCGGACATGTAACACATGATATACGCGCGCTAGTCTCGATAGCATTGTGGTTAGTGAACTTGCTTTGTATGATCGGGGTTCGATTCCATTATTGAACCAGCTTCTCAGGTCCACCAAGCCTCAATTTGATACCATAGAAACACTAGGTAATAAATTAGGCTATTGCTAATTGTTTTGGTTTGGGATGTAGTTTGTGTTAAATTGGTTCTGCTATAAAGGTTTGTCATGTGGCTTGTCGTATTTTAGGAGTTAATAAGAATGAAATATAGCCAACCCAGCTACAATAACAGCATACAATAAAAATAGATCAGAGTACTGAGAGCTAAGGGAAAACCAAGAAAAAGATGGATAGACAATATCAAGACCGATTGATTGATTGAACCGTCATCATTGCACTTCGGTGAGTAACCATGTGTGCCTCGATCTCTTTCTTACACAGGAAGGTCTCAGCTGCATTGCACGAACTCAGTAGCACCGGCGAGGTCGCTGGTGTAATTTTGAAGATGGTGAAGATATTTTTGTAGGAATTTTATTTTTAATCTTTTTCTAATGAATTTTGTTCAGACAGCGACTCTCCAGCCTGCTCTTGTCGATTTTAGAAATGCCAACGGTTATTTTACCTGCTCATATTGAACACGGGGCCTACGTTTTATCTTCCGTCTCCGATAGGACTAGGAACTCGATCTCACCTACACTGAGATCAGGGATCTTTGGAAAAACATCCAGATGGCTCCACGATGGAGCGAACCTGGTACCTTTGACACGAGAGACGAACACCTTACCTGTACACCACACAGACCCTATCAAGACCGCACTAAATAAACACAGATATAACAAAACAAGGGAGACTTATCTGCTACTGGAACATAAACTACAGCTTCCATCCCTACGCTTAACGGCAAGATTGGACAACCAATTACATCATCAACATCAGGACAGACATTAGACAAAATAGACAGTTGCATAAGATACTTTGAGGTAAGATAATTCGCCTGACAGTTGCATGAGATACTTTGAGGTAAGATAATTCGCCTGAAAGTAGCATAAGATACTTTGAGGTAAGATAATTCGCCTGACAGTCGCATAAGATACTTTGAGGTAAGATAAGTCGCCTGACAGTCGCATAAGATACTTTGAGGTAAGATAAGTCGCCTGGACCACAGCTTACCAAATACTGAGATCACCCGGAGCACATACATCAAGAATATCAACGAGGAAGTAAAACATAGGAGATGGAAGTGGTTGGGACATACATTCAGAATACAGAAGGCCAAGGTCAGACACCCGCTTGTGGGTTTGAAGTGGAATCCAGGAAGTAAGAAAGACAAGGGGGACCAAGGAGACATGGAGACGAACTGTAGACAGAGAAAGAGAAGAGATGGGAAAGACCTGGAATGAACTAAGCTGACTTGCTCAAGACAGATATGGTTGGAGGCAATTTGTTGATACCCTATGCTGCAAGGAGAGTTAAGAGAAGAAGAAGTTTTTTGAAGACAACTTAGGTAGTGCAGTGATCTGAGTTGATCACCCTTTGAGTGTTGTTTCGATGCGGAGCGGTTGAGATTACTCATTGCATTGCTTGGGAGTCAGGTCGAGATGTTGAACATTCATCGCATGTTGCTTGGGAGTCAAGGTCGAGATGTTGATATCATTCATCGCGTGTTGCTTGGAGAGTCAGAGGTCGAGATGTTGAATCATTCATCGCTGTTGCTTGGGAGTCAGAGGTCGAGATGTTGACATCATTCATCGCTTGTTGCTTGGGAAGTCAGAGGTCGAGATGTTGACATCATTCATCGCATGTTGCTTGGGAAGTCAGAGGTCGAGATGTTGATATCATTCATCGCGTGTTGCTTGGGAAGTCAGAGGTCGAGATGTTGATATCATTCATCGCATGTTGCTTGGGAAGTCAGAGGTCGAGATGTTGATATCATTCATCGCATGTTGCTTGGGAAGTCAGAGGTCGAGATGTTGACATCATTCATCGCATGTTGCTTGGGGAAGTCAGAGGTCGAGATGTTGACATCATCATTCATCGGCGGTGTTGTATTAGCTTGGGGAAGTCAGAGGTCGAGATGTTGACATCATTCATCGCATGTTGCTTGGGAAGTCAGAGGTCGAGATGTTGACATTATTCATCGCGTGTTGCTTGGGAAGTCAGAGGTCGAGATGATGACATCATTCATCGCGTGTTGCTTGGGAAGTCAGAGGTCGAGATGTTGACATCATTCATCGCGTGTTGCTTCAGAAATCCCAAAACACCGTATTCCCAAATATCACCTTTGCGTTCGTCTCTATCAGACCAAGTAACAGACTGTTTGTGATCATTCAGCTGCGTAGACTGTACTTTGCAGCAAGTTCTTATGCATGTTTAGGAAGATACATCTGAATTTCGGCCAAAAATGTTACTTGGATTTGTCTGATTTTCCTACACTGATCCTTGACTTGGAAATCTAAATTACAAGTAACTCGGAAGTCGGAGTAAAGTTTGCCTGAATGGCGAGGGTCACTGAAGATAGTTAATGCTAACCCTCACCAAAAATCCCCGAGGTGTTATGTTAGGCGTTCTGAATTCGCAAAGGAAGAAGAAAATAAACTACCCCCTCCCTGAAATGCCCCTACTAGTCTCCTTCTCTTTTCTAAGACTAGAGAGAAAAAAACTAAGACATCCTACAAGACCTGCATATCAAAGAGTATTGGCTCTTAAATAACATCATGTCCCGGAAGGAGCATTGGCTCATTAAAACATCATGTCCCGGAAGGAGCATTGGCTCATAAAACATCATGTCATGGACAGGAAGGATAAAAACAAGACATCATACAAGACCTAGCATATCGAGAGCATTGGCTCATACATGAGCATCATGTGCCGGAAGGAGCATTGGCTCATAAATAGCATAATGTCCCGGAAGATGAAATATTTTGGTCACGTGGGTTTGGAGAGAACAGTAATGGAAGGTATGGTTCCTGAAGTACGACGCAAGGGACGACCAAGACGAAGATGGCAGCAGGACATCAAAGAAACATTGAACGTGACGCTGGGTGAGGCTGGAGAACTTGAAAGAGTTTTTAGGCGGGCTGTGACGTTCCGCAAGGGACATGCTTTTTCGAGTCTCCTTCTACCGTGCATTCTCTTGTTGTGCATTCTCCATTGTTTTGTTGCATTCTCCATTGTGTTTAACTACAGAACCAAGATATTACTAATATGTAACATTTTCAACTTCTTAATCACCGTGTGTTGCCTGCCAGCATAGGAAGCAAAGAATAGTACCACTGCTACCTACAAGGCATGTCGTATGGGTAGAAAAATGTATGGGCCTTGGAAGCTACCTAGTAAATGAAAAACGTCGCAGAAATTGGATGTGTTAGCCTACTAGTAGGCGCATAACTGACACAACATAGAATCCTCTTAGGCTCAGATCACATACAAATCACAAAGAGTGGTTAACAAGTGGTCGATATGGAGCGTTGGAAGAAAAACATCTTAATAATTATTGATAATAAATTTTTAGTTAACATTTTCTTTATTTGAAAACATTATTGTTGCTATTTCTCAAACAGGCAATATTTCTCAAACAGGAATATTTCTAAACATGAATATTTCTCAGGAACATGGCAAATCAAATTTCTCAAACAGTAATATTTCTAAACATAATATTTCAAACAGGTAATACTTTTTCTCTCAAACAGGTAATTTTGATATTTCTCAAAAGGTAATATTTCTCAAACATGTAATATTTCTCAAACAGGTAATATTTCTCAAACATGGAATATTTCTCAAACAGGCAATATTTCTCAAACAAAAACAACAAAAACTGAACCAACATAAAAACTAAAAATACTTTTCTGTGAGAACGAAACAAAGTCATATTATTGATTTATCTAAATCAGGAAAAGATAACTACAATCTTCAAGTAACAACTCCATGCACAAATCAATACACAGTTCTTGTTCTTAGTGTTGTGTGTGTGGGTAAAATGACATTATTAACATACTTGGTGTCGTGATCTGCATTTGTTGTCCGCTTAAATTATGAAACTTGGAGATGGAGACTAGATTTGAAGAAAATATCAATTTGTAGCCTTGAGCGATACTCGATATAAATAAATTGATATCTGTCGTATACGATATAACTGGGATTCTTCGAAATGAGTTCATTCTGATTTTTCATGTTTGTTGGTCTACACGTTCTGATAAAAAGACTGTCATGAGTACATGACGAGGACTGGCTGTCTAGGAGGGTGCACTATGCGACGAGGGACTGGCTGTCTAGGAGGGTGTACTATGTGACAAGGGACTGACTGTCTAGGAGGGTGCACTATGTGACGAGGGACTGGCTGTCTATGAGGGTGTACTGTGCGACGAGGGACTGGCTGTCTAGGAGGGTGCACTATGCGACGAGGACTGGCTGTCAGGAGGTGCACTATGCGACGAGGGACTGGCTGTCTAGGAGGGTGCACTATGCGACGAGGGACTGGCTGTCTAGAGGGTGTACTATGGACGAGGGACTGGCTGTCTATGAGGGTGCACTATGCGACGAGGGACTAACTGTCTAGGAGGGTGCACTATGCGACGAGGGACTGGCTGTCTAGGAGGGTGCACTATGCGACGAGGGACTAACTGTCTAGGAGGGTGCACTATGCGACGAGGGACTAACTGTCTAGGAGGGTGCACTATGCGACGAGGGACTGGCTGTCTAGGAGGGTGTACTATGCGACGAGGGACTGGCTGTCTAGGAGGGTGCACTATGTGACGGGACTGGCTCGAGGTCTATGGACGAGGGACTAACTGTCTAGGAGGGTGCACTATGCGACGAGGGACTAACTGTCTAGGAGGGTGCACTATGCGACGAGGGACTGGCTGTCTAGGAGGGTGCACTATGCGACGAGGGACTGACTGTCTAGGAGGGTGCACTATGTGACGAGGGACTGGCTGTCTAGAGGGTGCACTAGCGACGAGGACTAACTGTCTATGAGGGTGCACTATGCGACGAGGGACTAACTGTCTAGGAGGGTGCACTATGCGACGAGGGACTGGCTGTCTAGGAGGGTGCACTATGCGACGAGGGACTGACTGTCTAGGAGGGTGCACTATGCGACGAGGGACTGGCTGTCTAGGAGGGTGTACTATGCGACGAGTGACTGACTGTCTATGAGGGTGCACTAAGCAACGAGTGACTGACTGTCTATGAGGGCGCCCTAAATGACTACCTGATGAGTTATTGGCCATTTACTAGGGCGCAATAAACGATGAAAGTAGATTATTATCTACCGAGGGTGCTCCACGTGGTGTAAGTGACCCATTGCCTATGGGGGGCTCTAAATAGAAAAGTGACTGACTATTTAATGGGGCTCTTGAATATCGATATTCGACCTTTTCTCTGAGGTTGACATAAGGTAGGGAAAAGGGGGAGGGATCTCTGTGTTGAAATGGTTATGATTTTTGTCTTGTTCTCTGAAGGATGTTGTTTCGAATCCAGATTGTGTCGTTCAGATTACATGGTCTTTCTTTCTGGAGATCCCTAGGATTGCTGCTAGAGCTACAGAGTTCGTGCTTTGTGCAACATTCTCGCCAGGTGGTTTTGCCATTTCTGCTGACAGGGATGGGGCCATATGGAGACACCCGGTGCAATGAAGTCAATTTTCCACCTTTAGACACATTTTATAATTGAAGAAATAGAAATTCTCAAAATCGACAACGTACTGCCCCCTGAACCACTAATGTTGATAGTTGCTAATTAAAAATGTCAAAGATCAGTTTTTGTAACTGCAATTTCACAACATTTATCTCCATGACTAAAAATAGACTGTTCCTGTTTAATTTGTGCACGTGCAGCGGTTGTTAATTAAAATAATGTTATTTATAGCGACAATGCAACGATCCAATATGGCGTGTTTAAGGTTTGTTGCTACCAGTTATCGAAGAAACATGGCGATGATATTACGTCACGAAATATTGGCTACTGTCAGATGATTTGTCACTAATTAATACAACTAAATTTATGCTATCAATAAAAATAAATTTATAAAAAATTATCAATAAAAATGTGAACAGTTTTCAATATCTTGGTTTACTGCTAACAACAGATGGAAATGGGATGAAGGAAATTAAAGAAGAACAAACATGGCTTTACAAAAATTAAACAACCAGAAACAGTATGGAACGGAACTGATAAGAAAACAAAGATCAGAATACTAAGAGCATGCATATTCCCAGTGGCAACGTATGGGTGTGAAGCATGCACATTTAATAAAGCAGTGGAAAAACATATATGTGCTTTTGAATATAAGTGTTATAGAAGAGTCCTACGTATATCTTGGACAGAGAAGAGAAAAATAAGATATATCCAGAAAGAACTCAAAATCAAAGAAAACTAGCTGATGCTACAAATAAGAATGAAAATTGAGATATTTTGGACATAAGACTGGCTGAGAAGACCATCATGGAAGAAGGCATCCCGGAAAAGAGGAGAAGAGGAGGACCACGGAGAAGATGGATACAGGATGTAACTGATTGTTTGAACATGACAGCTGCAGAAGCGGGATATCGGCCTATGAGAAAGATAAATTCCGAAGGACTGTTAGGGTGGCAACGTTCTGATCACGACACGCTATTTGATGATGAAATTTATGCTTAATCTAGTCACGTGTAAAGAGATAATAGCAAAACACAAGAAGAAACTGTATTGCATTGAGTAAGATATAGAAGTCGATGGAGATCAAAATAAACACAACACTGAGAATTTTTCAATCAAATGTGAAGTCAGTGATGTTCTATGACTCGGAAACATGGAAGACAACAAAAGAAACCATCAGAAAACTGCAGACCTTCATAAATGGATGTTTACTTAAAATAGAGAGACTGAGATGGTAAGATTACGAACAAGGAACTCAGAGAAAGAACTAAGCAGATACCAGTGGAGAAAGAGCTCAGGAAGAGATGCTGGCGGGATAGGAAAGATTAGGACACACATTGAGATGACAGACCGGAAGCATGCAAGACAGACACAGTTTTGGAACCCGCAGGGAACGAGGAGATGGGTAAGGCCTAAACAGACCTGGAGAAGAGAGTTGGAGGCTGACATTAAAAGGATAAGTAAAACATGGAAAGAATTGGGAGAGATAGCAAGAGAGAGGAAGAGCTGGAAGAAGTTTATTGAAGACCTGTGCTCCATTGGGAGTTGAAAGGTGAAGAAGAAGAAGGTTAGCAGAACTAAATTGAATGCGTAATCTGGTCCAGTAACAGGCTAGCAATAACATGTCCCACCTCCGTTGCTAGGAATCCATTTTCAACATGGTTACATCTTTTGTAGTCCTTCCTTCCTTCTTTTCGTTCGCTTGAAATATTGTCTATATCTTCAACGTTGTCTCTTGTATAAAATTCACTTTCTTTTGTAGCTCACACAGAGGTCCGTGTAGTTTTCTGTTCAGTGTTGTTTCGTTAGATATCTTCTGTAGTTATTGATCCACGTCATGCGTAACTTCCCAAATGCGACTCCTTCACACAAACTCATTTCACCTATTTTCATCTCGTATATATTCAGTTTCTTCAAAATAATTTTCTTTAAAAAAAATGTAAACACTAAAAATCTTCCGATAATGAAAAGATTAGATGCAAGTTTCTTGTTGCCATGACAACATGACCGAATACTTGTTCCGACGTAAACAAGTCACGTTACGGAATAAGTCCGTCACGTGACTTCATATATTAACCCACACAACATATTTGAGATATTTTCTAATTAGAATATCTAATTTTGAGCAGGGATTAATTTCCCGTCTAGCTGATACGCCCTTGTTATTTTGTGATAGAGGTGGGGAGGAGTGAAGAGAAGAAGGTGGGCGTGATCTACACTCGGCGCGCGCGTGTGCTGTTTCTAAAGTGTGTTGCATAATTAAAATATGTGCGTTTAGTAAGCTCTTCACGAGAGCATGTGTCTTTTAGAAATGTTTATATCATGGACAAGTTTAGAAATGTTTACCACATGGGCAAGTTTAGAAATCAAGACATCAGGAAAAAGTAGGTGACACCAGTACTGAGCTTTATCAAGAAACAACAAATTAAATGGTTAATGTGTGTGGGTGTGGATGTGTGTGTGTGTGTGTGTGTGTGTGTGTCGCGCGTGTGGCGTGGTGTGTGCGCGTGTGTGTGCGTGTGTGCGCGTGTGTGTGTGTGTGCATGGACGAACTAGCCAGGTTGACTGCTTGCCCGATGCGTGTACGCGATGACTGACAGTTGCCGACGTCGACATTCGCTTGACTGACTCAAATGACCAGTTGGCCGACATGATACAGTACACTTCGCTTGGACTGACTCAAAATGACCAGTTGGCCGGCATGATACAGTACACTTCGCTTGGACTGACTCAAAATGACCAGTTGGCCGACATGATACAGTACACTTCGCTTGGACTGACTCAAAATGACCAGTTGGCCGGCATGATACAGTACACTTCGCTTGGACTGACTCAAAATGACCAGTTGGCCGACATGATACAGTACACTTCGCTTGGACTGACTCAAAATGACCAGTTGGCCGACATGATACAGTACACTTCGCTTGGACTGACTCAAAATGACCAGTTGGCCGACATGATACAGTACACTTCGCTTGGACTGACTCAAAATGACCAGTTGGCCGACATGATACAGTACACTTCGCTTGGACTGACTCAAAATGACCAGTTGGCCGACATGATACAGTACACTTCGCTTGGACTGACTCAAAATGACCAGTTGGCCGGCAGTGATACAGTACATTCGCTTGGACTGACTCAAAATGACCAGTTGGCCGGCATGATACAGTACACTTCGCTTGGACTGACTCAAAATGACCAGTTGGCCGGCATGATACAGTACACTTCGCTTGGACTGACTCAAAATGACCAGTTGGCCGGCATGATACAGTACACTTCGCTTGGACTGACTCAAAATGACCAGTTGGCCGGCATGATACAGTACACTTCGCTTGGACTGACTCAAAATGACCAGTTGGCCGACATGATACAGTACACTTCGCTTGGACTGACTCAAAATGACCAGTTGGCCGGCATGATACAGTACACTTCGCTTGGACTGACTCAAAATGACCAGTTGGCCGGCATGATACAGTACACTTCGCTTGGACTGACTCAAAATGACCAGTTGGCCGGCATGATACAGTACACTTCGCTTGGACTGACTCAAAATGACCAGTTGGCCGGCATGATACAGTACACTTCGCTTGGACTGACTCAAAATGACCAGTTGGCCGGCATGATACAGTACACTTCGCTTGGACTGACTCAAAATGACCAGTTGGCCGGCATGATACAGCTCACCGGCGTACCTGACTCAAAAGACCAGTTGGCCGGCATGATACAGTACACTTCGCTTGGACTGACTCAAAATGACCAGTTGGCCGGCATGATACAGTACACTTCGCTTGGACTGACTCAAAATGACCAGTTGGCCGGCATGATACAGTACACTTCGCTTGGACTGACTCAAAATGACCAGTTGGCCGGCATGATACAGTACACTTCGCTTGGACTGACTCAAAATGACCAGTTGGCCGGCATGATACAGTACACTTCGCTTGGACTGACTCAAAATGACCAGTTGGCCGGCATGATACAGTACACTTCGCTTGGACTGACTCAAAATGAAAATCATGGCATATCCTCTACAGGACGTCACCATCAAGCACACAAACGAGTCGTTGATTTTCTCGGCACCACTTATACGTTCAGTAGTTTGCCATTGCTTTCTGAAGGGTGAGGTCTATTTTTACCATTCGTAAATATCCAAGGGAACTTATTTGCTTTACAAAACTGCCCGCCACGGAGTTTGAAGCAGGTACGCTTGGCTTTGTGATCGAGCTCACTACTGCCTAAGTTCCACGCGCCATCAGTTAGAATATTCACTGAACAAATATTCACTGAACAAATATTCACTGAACAAATATTCACCGAACAAATATTCACTGAACAAATATTCACTGAACAAATATTCACTGAACAAATATTCACTGAACAAATATTAACTGAACAAATATTCACTGAACAAATATTCACTGAACAAAATCATGAATAAATATTCACTGAACAAATATTCACTGAACAAATATTCACTGAACAAATATTAACGAACAAAATTCCTGAACAAATATTCACCGAACAAATATTCACTGAACAAATATTCACTGAACAAATATTCACTGAACAAATATTCACTGAACAAATATTCACTGAACAAATATTCACTGAACAAATGAAGGTAGGAGAACTCAAACTGATAGTGAATTCAGATGTACTGATCTACTGTCGCAAAGTCAGCAACTTTTCCATTGTAAACCACAACATAACATACTCAAGCACTTTGGTTGAAACAAGAACATTCCAAACATAAGTTGAACATAATATACTCAAGCACTTTGGTTGAAACAAGAACATTTCAAACATATGTTGAACATAACATACTCAAGCACTTTGGTTGAAACAAGAACATTCCAAACATATGTTGAACATAAATACTCAAGCACTTTGGTTGAAACAAGAACATTCCAAACATAGTTGAACATAAATACTCAAGCACTTTGGTTGAAACAAGAACATTCCAAACATAAGTTGAACATAATATACTCAAGCACTTTGGTTGAAACAAGAACATTCCAAACATATGTTGAACATAATATACTCAAGCACTTTGGTTGAAACAAGAACATTCCAAACATATGTTGAACATAACATACTCAAGCACTTTGGTTGAAACAAGAACATTCCAAACATATGTTGAACATAATATACTCAAGCACTTTGGTTGAAACAAGAACATTCCAAACATATGTTGAACATAACATACTCAAGCACTTTGGTTGAAACAAGAACATTCCAAACATATGTTGAACATAACATACTCAAGCACTTTGGTTGAAACAAGAACATTCCAAACATATGTTGAACATAATATACTCAAGCACTTTTTGAAACAAAACATTCCCAAACATATGTTGACATACTACTCAAGCACTTGTTGAAATCAGAACATTCCAAACATATGTTGAACATAAATCCAAGCATTTGTTGAAACAAATATTCACAACAATATTCTGAACAAACATACTAACACTGGTTAAACAAACATTCCAACATATGTTGAACAAATATAGTCAGACTTTGCTTGAAATCAAGAACATTCCAAACATATGTTGAACATAACATACTCAAGCACTTTGGTTGAAACAAGAACATTTCAAACATATGTTGAACATAACATACTCAAGCACTTTGGTTGAAACAAGAACATTCCAAACATATGTTGAACATAACATACTCAAGCACTTTGGTTGAAACAAGAACATTCCAAACATATGTTGAACATAATATACTCAAGCACTTTGGTTGAAACAAGAACATTCCAAACATATGTTGAACATAACATACTCAAGCACTTTGGTTGAAACAAGAACATTCCAAACATAAGTTGAACATAACATACTCAAGTACTTTGGTTGAAACAAGAACATTCCAAACATAAGTTGAACATAATATACTCAAGCACTTTGGTTGAAACAAGAACATTCCAAACATATGTTGAACATAACATACTCAAGCACTTTGGTTGAAACAAGAACATTCCAAACATAAGTTGAACATAACATACTCAAGCACTTTGGTTGAAACAAGAACATTCCAAACATAAGTTGAACATAATATACTCAAGCACTTTGGTTGAAACAAGAACATTCCAAACATATGTTGAACATAATATACTCAAGCACTTTGGTTGAAACAAGAACATTCCAAACATATGTTGAACATAATATACTCAAGCACTTTGGTTGAAACAAGAACATTCCAAACATATGTTGAACATAATATACTCAAGCACTTTGGTTGAAACAAGAACATTCCAAACATAAGTTGAACATAACATACTCAAGCACTTTGGTTGAAACAAGAACATTCCAAACATAAGTTGAACATAACATACTCAAGCACTTTGGTTGAAACAAGAACATTCCAAACATATGTTGAACATAATATACTCAAGCACTTTGGTTGAAACAAGAACATTCCAAACATAAGTTGAACATAACATACTCAAGCACTTTGGTTGAAACAAGAACATTCCAAACATATGTTGAACATAATATACTCAAGCACTTTGGTTGAAACAAGAACATTCCAAACATATGTTGAACATAATATTTCTTCTTCTTCTACGAACGTTTCATATCAACCACTTCTTAGCCACTCTTTGTGATTTGTATGTGATCTGAGTCTAAGAGCGAGTGTACGTTGTGCCAGCTATGCGCTTACAAGTAGGCCTGCACATCCATATTCTAGCACTTTTTATTTACTATTGTAGCTTCCCAAGGCCCCTACCTCATTCGTGTCTTACGACATGCCTTGTAGGTCACAGTGGTACTATGCTTTGCCTGCCTTGAGGGCTACGGAAACACACGGGCAAAACCACAGCCTAAAGCTCTTGGGTTGAAATCAGAATATTACAAACAGATGTTGAGAACAACACTAAAATATGTTGAGAACAACACTAAAATATGTTGAGAACAACACTAAAATATGTTGAGAATCAACACTAACAGATGTTGAGAACAACACTAAAATATGTTGAGAACAACACTAAAATATGTTAACAACACTAAAATATGTTGAGAACTACAACTAAAATATGTTGAGAACTACAACTAAAATATAGTTGAGAACTCAAACTAAAATATGTTGAGAACAACACTAAAATATGTTGAGAACAACACTAAAATATGTTGAGAACAACACTAAAATATGTTGAGAACAACACTAAAATATGTTGAGAACAACACTAAAATATGTTGAGAACAACACTAAAATATGTTGAGAACAACACTAAAATATGTTGAGAACAACACTAAAATATGTTGAGAACAACACTAAAATATGTTGAGAACAACACTAAAATATGTTGAGAACAACACTAAAATATGTTGAGAACTACAACTAAAATATGTTGAGAACTACAACTAAAATATGTTGAGAACAACACTAAAATATGTTGAGAACAACACTAAAATATGTTAAAGAGAATGGCACTAAAGAAGACACAACTAGCAATGAAAATGAGGAAATAAGTAATAAAAGTAGTGGATTAACAAGAGAGAAAAATAAAGTCAAGAACATTCAAGGTCAATTGCTAAAACGGGGTCAGTCTAAAGGTAAGGCACAGAAGAGAACAAATGCCATACCTGTCACCACACCTGTTGTGACGTCAATGTACATAAAGACAGGTGTACCTGTATTACGCAAACAATGTGTTATTTTTAGAAAATGACTTACGAGAAGTCATGTTGAGCCAGTTGTAGAATGACGATATCAATTTGGTTATGCATGTTGATTATATCAGAGACAGTCTTTGGTTATTGCATGGTTAGATTATATCAGAGACAGTCTCTGGTTATTGCATGGTTAGATTACATCAGAGACAATCTCTGGTTATTGCATGTTATTGCTTTCAGCCTGTTCTTCTCTATTGTGATCTATCAATGGTTCTTTACGTGTTCAACTTGAACAGAGACATACGTCCATCTCCAATAGGACTAGGAACTCGATCACACTTACACTGATATCATGAATCTCTGGAAAAATGTCTCGATGACTCCACGAGAGAACCAAGTACCTTTGGAACTAGAGGCAATCACCTAACCTCAACGCCACATTTTGACAGTGATGTGGGAACTGGAGAACACCTTTGCTGGCAGCGAAATCTCGTTATGTTTCTTGTGTAAGGCCCCTCCCTAGCCACTTGACCGCCAGTGCTCATTTGTGTAAATTGTAGAATATAAATAAATCGATTATCTCCCTTTGACCAGAAAGTTAACTTATTGATTGTACTTATGACATCACTTATCGTTCTTGATCAATTCTCACCAATCTAAGAATTGAAAGAGCGAATGTACTATAGAGCTCCAGGCTTTGTATCATCTGGAAATCTAACATTTAGAACATTTAGAACATTTAGAACATTTAGAACACTTAGAACATTTAGAACGTTTAGAACATTTAGAACACTTAGAACATTTAGAACATTTAGAACCCCTAAGACAAAGCATCGGGTGTACAAAACTTGTGTCCGTTCAACAACTCATTCAATCAAAGACACATTATAAATACAATCTTCATATCAACACTGTGCTACTAGTGCCAAACATGGACACTGACAAAAGAACAAGAAAGGAAAATTACCACATGTGAAATGAGATGCTTGAGGAAAGCAATAAATAAAACAAGAAGAGACCATATAAGAAATGAGGAAATTAGAAGAACAGTCGGAACAACACCTGCTGTTAGATTTATTGAAAAACAGAGACTCAAATGGTTTGGCCACTTGGTCAGAATGAACCCGAATACAACAGTTGCAAGAGCGTACAACCTGAAAATGGAATCATCAAGAGGAAAGGGCAGACCAAGAAAAAGATGGATTGATGGAGTTACAGACAACTTAAAACTCCACAATACTACAAGATATTAAGCGACCGAGCGTGTATTATCTTGGAAACCGATCATCAGTTAAACCTGCTACACCTAACGGCACACAAGTAGAAAGGGACAAAAGAAAGAAAAAAAGAACAATTCATGCCCACAGACCAGTGCGAATTGCAGCAAAACCATCAATTCTACAGTAGCGAAACTTTGCATCCAACCTTAGAATTATACCGACACAAATTGATGAAAGAAATTGCTATAGGAAACCTGGATTTTGTAATATAACGGTTTCCTTTGATGTTGGTGGCATATTTGGCTAGTCTGAAACGAAATTTTAGTTTTTACAATATGACATTTGATGGCAAGTCTCGTGCAAAGACGTATCATCCTAGGTCACACATGGGTGCCAATATTGATATTTGCAATAGAGTCATGAAATTAGCAAGAAATGTAGACTTCATCATCACCATCAGGTGCCTTCTCCACATCGAAGGTTGGCTGCAATGAATCTCCAGCATCCTCTGTCTTTCACCTTGGTGTTACACTCTGCCAGACTGTAACCTGTCCATTTCTTAAAGTCTTGTATTATTGTTTTTAAATAACTTACATTACAGTTAAAGTTAGCTGCCCTGTCAAAATGCCATCCCCCTTTCACATCCAGGCTTGGGACTGCCAATGGCGGAGCTACTTGGAGACGTTCTTTTCAAATCGCAACTTCTTCGGTACAATGTGCGTATGTTAACATATGTGGTAGGGAAGTATCACTACAATAAAGATATCTCTTTTCTCTGGTTCTTGTATACTGTGGTAATATAACCCATATGTGCCTCTTTGCGGAAATACGCGTACAGTATTAATGACACTTGTTGCATTGTAACTTCAAGCTCATTAAAATGTTATATCAGTCTGTTTTGAGAAGTCAACAATATAACCCATTAGCTTCACACTTATCTCGGGAGTATATTCACAGCAGATGGAAAGATAGAAAGAGAAATCGAGACTAGATGCCAGAAGGCAAATGCAGTGACATACCAACTGTCACCACTATTGAAACATCCAAGCATTAACATGGCAGTCAAACGACAACTGATAAACTGCATATTTCAACTCTCTGCTATCAGTGCCAAACATGGCCCCTGACTAAGACACAAGAAGAAAGATTACAACATGTGAAATGAGATGTCTACGAAAAGCTGTCAACGTTACAAGGCGAGATAGAGTGAGAAACGAGAATATCAGAAGCATCGTTGGTACTATACCATGCATACAGTACATCGAGAAGCAAAGAATCAAGTGGTTCGTCCATCTAATGAGAATGGAACCACATTTACTACCATCACGTGCCTATAATAATCGACACTCAGGACGCAGAGCACGAGGTAGGCCAAGAACACGATGGATAGATACCATCTCAGAGTCCCTGCGAAAGCATGGACTGACAACGTCAAGCGCAACACACCTGGCACAAGATAGAAAACTAACTCTTCACACGACGCTTGACGGCAAATGTGGTTAAGATAAGATAAGATAAGCTTCACACTAATTTCGATATACGCCTTTAACTAAAAGTCCGTGTCGCACTTATGACGTCATTTGTTCACCACGGTAATCGCGTTTTGAATTGGTGCACGTGAAATGCAATAATTGTTTTAAAAAACGATGAATTTTGTTCTGAATATATTTTTTATTTTTGTCATCAATGTATTAAATGGCTGTAAACATAAGTTTTCTAAAACCATGCCAATGGACACGTTAAATATTTAGCACACAGAAGGCAACTTCTAGATGGTATAATTGTTTGAATGGCAAAAAATCTGGAACATGTGTAGTTCACATGCAAGTTTTCAAGTTACTTATTCAAATGGTTACAAAGATAGAAATATTTATCTGTGAGCATGACAAGTTGAACGGATTTATAGAATATTCCTCCTATATGGATTTGATACTTGGAAATTTTTTTTGAGTGCATTACGGATTTATTGTATTGCTGTATGTATATGTTATGTCTGGCGTATAGAATTTCTGAATTCTGTATGTATATGTTATGTCTGGCGCATAGAATTTCTACGCTTCTTCTGTATCCTTTGTTTGATAATTGCCTTTTGATCGAAATATCGGTGTATATTGTTTCAGTAGTTTGTAAATTTATATGACTTTGTTTGTTACCGACCTTTGTATTAGAAAGCAGATCAGAAAATAGGAAGTATTTGAAGAGCGTCCAATGGAAGATTTCTATAAGAAGAATACTTGGGTATACCAGGGAAGATTTCTATTAGAAGAATACTTGGGTATACCAGGGAAGATTTCTATAAGAAGAATACTTGGGTATATCAGGGAAGATTTCTATAAGAAGAATACTTGGGTATACCAGGGAAGATTTCTATTAGAAGAATACTTGGGTATACCAGGGAAGATTTCTATTAGAAGAATACTTGGGTATATCAGGGAAGATTTCTATAAGAAGAATACTTGGGTATACTCAGGAAGATTTCTATTAGAAGAATACTTGGGTATACCAGGGAAGATTTCTATTAGAAGAATACTTGGGTATACCAGGGAAGATTTCTATTAGAAGAATACTTGGGTATATCAGGGAAGATTTCTATTAGAAGAATACTTGGGTATACCAGGAAGATTTCTATTAGAAGAATACTTGGGTATACCAGGAAGATTTCTATTAGAAGAATACTTGGGTATACCGGGGAAGATTTATATTAGAAGAATACTTGGGTATACCGGGAAGATTTCTATTAGAAGAATATTTGGGTATACCAGGGAAGATTTCTATTAGAAGAATACTTGGGTAAACCAGGGAAGATTTCTATTAGAATAATACTTGGGTATACCAGGGAAGATTTCTATTAGAAGAATACTTGGGTATACCAGGGAAGATTTCTATTAGAATAATACTTGGGTATAAGTAAAACAGTAAAGGAACCCTTTCATACCTCATGGTATATAGGTCAATACGGTTAGGCCTGTATTTTCTTTGACCGTCGGTACACGATGGATGATTGGTCAGCATCACGCCGCGCCTTTACTTCCAGAGCATGTCTTACCCAGTTGAGTGGTCGACCTGAGCCGTCGTGGTCAGGGAAATTCCAGCACATTGGGAGCTGAACCCAGACCACCAGCCTCGAAAGGGTTCACTAGAAACTACGCTACAGCCTCACAATACTTGGGTATACCAGGAAGATTTCTATTAGAAGAATACTTGGGTATATCAGGAAGATTTCTATTAGAAGAATACTTGGGTATACCAGAAGATTTTATAGAAGAATACTTGGGAATACCAGGGAGGATAAAATTAGCAATATCAGACTTTGAGAACTAACTGTTCTGTAGACATAAATAAAACATACAAAAAGACCATGGACGTTCACAGACATAGTTCAGGGAAGCAACTGAATATTTTCTAGTTCATAGTTAAATACACGGACATAGTTAAATACATGGACATAGTTAAATACATGGACATAGTTAAATACATGGACATAGTTAAATACATGGACATAGTTAAATACATGGACATAGTTAAATACATGGACATAGTTAATCATGCATAGTTAAATACATGGACATAGTTAAATACATGGACATAGTTAAATACATGGACATAGTTAAATACATGGACATAGTTAAATACATGGACATAGTTAAATACATGGACATAGTTAAATACATGGACATGGAGAAGACTAGATTCGCAAAAGAATTGTTTTATCAAAAAGCCATTTTCCAGGTGTGGAACTTGCACACTTGGCACTTGCTCAGGACAAAGCGGTATGGAGAAATTACTTGCAAGCCCTAATGTAACGTATAACGGTATGAGAGTAATATATATATATTTATACAATAACATTCTGTAATAGTGATGTACACAAGTAGCCGTTTGTCCCCGCAAAAGTTAACTTGTCCTGATATTGATCTACATTGTTATAAATTGTTATGGTAACATGTTATCTCTTGTATATGTTATCATTATTCAACATAACTTTAAAAACGTGCACAAAATACCAATTGATAGTCAATTTGTGTAACCGAAACTGTTCGCCTGTATGTTTCCCAGGGTTACACAAGACAAAGCAAAGAATAGTAACACTGCCACCTACAGGGAATGTCGTTAGAAGCAACTGAGGTAGGAGCCTATGGAAGCTACCTTAGTATATAATAAGCATCGCAGAAATCGAATGTGCTGGTCTACTTGTAGGCGCATAACGTTCACAACGTACAATCGCTCTTAGGCTCCGATCACGTACAAATCATAAAGAGGGGTTTTACAAATGGTCGATATGGAGCGCTGGAAGAGGAAGAACAAGAAGCAACCGAAATATATGGATACCGATCATCACAGTAACCGGCACGGCACATGCTGATGATGATCCATCTTTCTTTGCTATTGCTAATTCTGTATTGCTTACACACTTCTATCTTAAAGCTTTGCTATTGCTAATTCTGTATTGCTTACACACTTCTATCTTAAAGCTTTGCTATTGCTAATTCTGTATTGCTTACACACTTCTATCTTAAAGCTTTGCTATTGCTAATTCTGTATTGCTTACACCCTTCTATCTTAAATCTTTGCTATTGCTAATTCTGTATTGCTTACACACTTCTATCTTAAATCTTTGCTATTGCTAATTCTGTATTGCTTACACACTTCTATCTTAAAGCTTTGCTATTGCTAATTCTGTATTGCTTACACACTTCTATCTTAAAGCTTTGCTATTGCTAATTCTGTATTGCTTACACCCTTCTATCTTAAATCTTTGCTATTGCTAATTCTGTATTGCTTACACACTTCTATCTTAAATCTTTGCTATTGCTAATTCTGTATTGCTTACACACTTCTATCTTAAAGCTTTGCTATTGCTAATTCTGTATTGCTTACACACTTCTATCTTAAAGCTTTGCTATTGCTAATTCTGTATTGCTTACACCCTTCTATCTTAAAGCTTTGCTATTGCTAATTCTGTATTGCTTACACACTTCTATCTTAAAGCTTTGCTATTGCTAATTCTGTATTGCTTACACCCTTCTATCTTAAATCTTTGCTATTGCTAATTCTGTATTGCTTACACACTTCTATCTTAAAGCTTTGCTATTGCTAATTCTGTATTGCTTACACCCTTCTATCTTAAAGCTTTGCTATTGCTAATTCTGTATTGCTTACACACTTCTATCTTAAAGCTTTGCTATTGCTAATTCTGTATTGCTTACACACTTCTATCTTAAAGCTTTGCTATTGCTAATTCTGTATTGCTTACACCCTTCTATCTTAAAGCTTTGCTATTGCTAATTCTGTATTGCTTACACACTTCTATCTTAAAACTTTGCTATTGCTAATTCTGTATTGCTTACACCCTTCTATCTTAAAGCTTTGCTATTGCTAATTCTGTATTGCTTACACACTTCTATCTTAAAACTTTGCTATTGCTAATTCTGTATTGCTTACACCCTTCTATCTTAAAGCTTTGCTATTGCTAATTCTGTATTGCTTACACACTTCTATCTTAAAGCTTTGCTATTGCTAATTCTGTATTGCTTACACCCTTCTATCTTAAAGCTTTGCTATTGCTAATTCTGTATTGCTTACACCCTTCTATCTTAAAGCTTTGCTATTGCTAATTCTGTATTGCTTACACACTTCTATCTTAAAGCTTTGCTATTGCTAATTCTGTATTGCTTACACACTTCTATCTTAAAGCTTTGCTATTGCTAATTCTGTATTGCTTACACCCTTCTATCTTAAAGCTTTGCTATTGCTAATTCTGTATTGCTTACACCCTTCTATCTTAAATCTTTGCTATTGCTAATTCTGTATTGCTTACACTTCTATCTTAAAGCTTTGCTATTGCTAATTCTGTATTGCTTACACACTTCTATCTTAAAGCTTTGCTATTGCTAATTCTGTATTGCTTACACACTTCTATCTTAAAGCTTTGCTATTGCTAATTCTGTATTGCTTACACACTTCTATCTTAAAGCTTTGCTATTGCTAATTCTGTATTGCTTACACCCTTCTATCTTAAAGCTTTGCTATTGCTAATTCTGTATTGCTTACACCCTTCTATCTTAAAGCTTTGCCTTGCAGGCTGAAGGTCTTGGGTTTGAATCTGGACCACGCCGTTCTGTGTGCTGGGGCCTTTTTTTCCCAGTCACCCCTAAGATTGTTGCTGGAGCTACGGAGGTCGTGCTTTGTGTAATACTCTCGGTAGGTGGCGTACAATTCTGCAGAGAGGGACCGAGCCAATGGGATAAAACCCGGTGCAATGAATTCAATTCTTCTTCTTTAGACTATGTGTATACCTTGATCCTTCTTATCGTTTGGTACATCATTCAATCTGTTATCATTCTTATCGTTTGGTACATCATTCAATCTGTTATCATTCTTATCGTTTGGTACATCATTCAATCTGTTATTATTCTTATCGTTTGGTACATCATTGAGTCTGTTATCATTCTTATCGTTTGGTACATCATTCAATCTGTTATCATTCTTATCGTTTGGTACATCATTCAATCTGTTATCATTCTTATCGTTTGGTACATCATTGAGTCTGTTATCATTCTTATCGTTTGGTACATCATTCAATCTGTTATCATTCTTATCGTTTGGTACATCATTCAATCTGTTATCATTCTTATCGTTTGGTACATCATTCAATCTGTTATCATTCTTATCGTTTGGTACATCATTCAATCTGTTATTATTCTTATCGTTTGGTACATCATTGAGTCTGTTATCATTCTTATCGTTTGGTACATCATTCAATCTGTTATCATTCTTATCGTTTGGTACATCATTCAATCTGTTATCATTCTTATCGTTTGGTACATCATTGAGTCTGTTATCATTCTTATCGTTTGGTACATCATTCAATCTGTTATCATTCTTATCGTTTGGTACATCATTCAATCTGTTATCATTCTTATCGTTTGGTACATCATTCAATCTGTTATCATTCTTATCGTTTGGTACATCATTGAGTCTGTTATCATTCTTATCGTTTGGTACATCATTCAATCTGTTATCATTCTTATCGTTTGGTACATCATTCAATCTGTTATCATTCTTATCGTTTGGTACATCATTCAATCTGTTATCATTCTTATCGTTTGGTACATCATTGAGTCTGTTATCATTCTTATCGTTTGGTACATCATTCAATCTGTTATCATTCTTATCGTTTGGTACATCATTGAGTCTGTTATCATTCTTATCGTTTGGTACATCATTCAATCTGTTATCATTCTTATCGTTTGGTACATCATTCAATCTGTTATCATTCTTATCGTTTGGTACATCATTCAATCTGTTATCATTCTTATCGTTTAGTACATCATTCAATCTGTTATCATTCTTATCGTTTGGTACATCATTCAATTTGTTATCATTCTTATCGTTTGGTACATCATTCAATTTGTTATAATTCTTATCTTTGGCACATCATTGAGTCTTTTATCATTCAGTCTTTGACATTCAGAGAACAGGTATTCCATGACATCGGCACCGACGATCAAATCATGAATACCTTCATTTGTATGTGATCTGAGCGTAAGAGCAATTATACGTTGCGCCAGTTATGCGCCTTCAAGTAGACCAGCATATCCTATTTCTGCCATGCCTTTTATTTACTAGGATAGCTTCCTTAGTCTCCTACATCAGTAGCCTCCTACGGCATGCATTGTAGATCGCAGTATTACTATTCTTTGCTCCGGCAACACACGGGTGGGTCCGGATTCAAACCCTCGACATTCCGAACGCAAGGCAAACGTCTTATCCCATTAACCACAGAAAAACCCCGTTAGTATAAAATGTCTTAGACCGGATCCTGTTTGAGTTACTGTCTGATAAGTAACGAAGTATTCAGCTAAGTCCTGTTGACAAAGTTGTGGGGGTGTGTATGTGTGTGTGTCTTACCAGGACACATGACCATATTAAGATAATCTTGTGTATACACGGTAATCGTGATCTATAATTGCATCAGGATTAAAATCCCAACCTCGTGACCACTAACTAAAGATTACAGCCACTACGCTGTATCTGCCATGACGTAATACGCAATTATAATTTGGTGAGGGTTATTAAGTTAGTAACTGGATCGTGTTTAACAAATCGCTACGATATTTATCATCATTATCAGGTGCCGTGCCGGCTGGTGTAGGCGATAATTGATCTCAACAAATCTCTGTCGTTTGTTATCATCTCAGATGTTGACACTCTTCAGTGCCATGAAGTCAGGCAAAATTTACTCTCTCTGTCTTCCACTGTCTCGACTACCTTCGATTTTACCAGTTGTTACAATGTGTTCTCAACTTCCCTTTCTCATTACATGTCCGAAAAATGATGACTGCCTCTTTCTTATATTGATGATAAGCTTTCTCTGTGTCTTGATCTCATTCAAAACCTCAACATTAGTCATTTTAGCAGTCCATGGGATTCTCATCATTCTTCTATAAAACCACATTTCTGTGGCCCTCAGAGATTTTTCGATCTGTGTGTTTATTGTCCATGACTCGCATCCATATGTCAGTGTTGTTTATATGTAGCACTGTATAACTCTCATTCTGATCTCATTACGAGATTCACAGACTTGATCATTCCTTCCTTCCTTCCTCCCTCCCTCCTTCCCTCCCTTCTTTCCTTCATCCCTCCATTCATTCCTTCCTCCCACCCTCCCTACCACTCTCCCTCCCGTCCTTCCTCCATTCCTAGCTTCCTGTCTTCCTCCTCCCTCCTTTCTTTCTTTCTTCCTCCCTCCTTCCCATCCATCCTCCCACCCTACCTACCACTCTCTATCCTATTTCCCCTCCCTACCTTCCTCCCTACCTTCCTTCCTTTCTTTCTTTCTTTCTTCCTCCCTCCCTTCTTTCCTCCCTTCCTTCCTTTCTCTTTTCAAAAATTGTCTATATATTGAATGTTGTCTCTCGCCCCCCGTGTGTTGTCGGGATCCTCAAGGAAGCAAAGAACACTGCGACCTACACGGCATGTCGTAAAGGCGACTGAGGTAGGAGTCTAGGAGGCTACCCTGTAAATAAAGCGTCGCCGAAATCAGATGTTATGGCCTACTTGTAGGCGCCTAACTGCCACAACGTGCAATCGCTCTTAGGCTCGGATCATATACAAATCACAAAAAGGGGTTAACAAGTCATCGATATGGAGCGTTCGGGAAAAAGAAGAATGTTGGCTCTTGTATAAACTTCAGTCTTGTATAAACTTCAGTCTTGTATAAACTTCAGTCTTGTATAAACTTCAGTCTTGTATAAACTTCAGTCTTGTATAAACTTCAGTCTTGTATAAACTTCAGTCTTGTATAAACTTCAGTCTTGTATAAACTTCAGTCTTGTATAAACTTCAGTCTTGTATAAACTTCAGTCTTGTATAAACTTCAGTCTTGTGTAGCTGACATAGAGGTGGTCGTCCGTGTAGTTGTTCTATCTAGTCTTGTTTCATTAGGTCATCGAGTTGGCCCCATTATATTACATCCGGGACAGTCTTGAAGTATACACTCTGCAATCTGATGTGCCTGTCCACATGTACACATGGCTGAATTGTCAATCTTGAATTTTGTATACATGTGGCTGCGGAGTCGATTGTGTCCTGTTCTAAGGTAGCATGCGGATCGTGCTTTGGCGCACGTTTGTGCGTAAAAACCAACTGTCTACAATTCATTGAATGAGTTACTTCAGATTTATATTTACACACACTCATACTACTTCTTTTTCTTCTTCGTTTGTCGTCACACTGTTACCGGGGTGTTGTCCAGTGTCGTCACACTGTTACCGGGGTGTTGTCCAGTGTAGTCACACTGTTACCGGGGTGTTGTCCAGTGTCGTTACATTGTTACCGGGGTGTTGTCCAGTGTCGTCAAACTGTTACCGGGGTGTTGTCCAGTGTCGTCAACTGTTACCAGGGTGTTGACCGGTGTCTGATTTTCTGCTTATTGTCGCCGTGAAATTCCTGATTCAAGCTCAACTCGGCTAAAATCTGGATAGGCAGATCGAGACGGTGTACAGTTGGATACAGATTCCCAAATCTTGGCAGGCGATTCTAAATGACAATAATACTTCGAAGTCGAATAAGGGTTCGCCTGAATGACGAGAGACATTGATGTTTAAAAAAGCAAGCTTTCACACAAAAATCAGTCAGATGCGCCAAATTAAGCCCCATGACTAATCATTCATTCATTGACCTCTTTGTCTGAGGAGACAATAGGTATTGCGTCACGTAGTATGTTCTGTGCTGAATCACAACGTTTCTTGTGGCTGCAATTGCTATTCTGGAAGTAGCACTCTGCCACAGTTGCTGCAGGTAAAACTGGAGACTGGAGCTGATAATAAGATGTTTCTCTGCGTTCTCTTTTGCCTTCACATGTGATGTTGTTTTTCTTCTTTAGCCATGGCTAATAAAGGGTCCAAAATCAGACAGATGCGACACATTTAGCGACGTGACCAACAGAGTGTCAACAATGAAAACTGACAGGGGAAATTTGAACGCTAAGTTGAAGAAGTAGAAGACGGGGGGCATGTCACAAGGTGATGACTGTTCAAATCTTGAAGTAGAATGTTGAGTGCTAGCTATCAGAGATCTGTGTGAGTTGTAAGATGTCACAAGTTATCTCTATCAACTTCAAGCTGATTACTTGACATCTTCAACATGAGATAAACAACACTCAACGTTCTTCAGTCAAGTGGACATGTTTGTGGGTATATGCGTGTTATGTGTGTTATGTGTGTGTTATGGATGTGTATATCTGTTATGTTTTCATGTGTGTATGTGTGTTATGTGTACATGTGTAAACAGTCTGTGTGTGTGTGTGTGTGTGTGTGTGTGTGAATGTTGGGCGTTTGCCCATCTCCTCTTATCGCTTTCTTGCTATGTCGGAAGTCAAATGATGACACCATATTTTTTTTTTAAAACTTGGACTTTCCATCAAAAACTAATTCTGGTTTTGTTTGTTAGTTTCGCCAACAATTCATGATAAAATTCACATCAAAATAGCATTTCTTTGTTTGAGAATAGTACAGGCGTGTTTGTAAAGTCTCCCAGCACTTTATGTGTACAGTAAATGTGAAAAATAAAGTACATGACGTCATCAACAAATGTGTTCCATCGTCAATTGTGCTGCAATATGCAGTGAATGACTGGTGTCTGCTGGGTAATTCTTGTCACTCAAACCATAATGGTGTTTTCAATTGAAGAAAGAATATTTGACAATATGAAGAAATGTGTACAGACATATCTTGAAGCCTGTGATAGATATTTTCAACATCTGTTATAATGAATATTTCATCTGTTCTTTCTAGTTTACCAAGAACAACAGTAGACTACAGCAGTAACTATTGTGACTAATTTCACTACTTTTGATGATGTCACGTACTTCACTTTTCAAACAGATCTACATATGAAGTGTCGTGAGACTTTACAAACACCATGTATGTCTCTGCTTCTTCTTCTACTTGGTCACTGACCGACAAAGCAGTAAATGGTTGATACGACTTGTAGTGTAGCCCCTTCGTCTCACATAGCGACGGGAGTCTAACTCCTGGTATCTAACCAAGCCAAACAGACTGAAGGTGAAAGGTCAGACGAAAAGGGCGAGAAGCAGGATGGGGCCTTATAATGTGACAGCACAGAGCCCGCCGGCCAGTGGTAAATGCTCTGGCTGCAACCAACCCATCCCATAGCTATGGGACAAATAGCACTTGTCCTCTCTCTCCCTTGAGGAGGACATCCTTTTCTTGTCTTGTCTTCTACTTCTATGACACTTTCCCTTAAGTATATGGGATTCAACTACAGTGTCCAGGGAGCACACTCTGCATAAAAGTCTGGGTTGGTGAGCCTGGCAACAGAAGGCTGAAGTCATCTAGAGTAGGATGACTCCAGACAAACCGGGAAGACAGATCTCGTCAGCAGGGGACTGCAAATGAATAACCTCAAAAAATATGTCATCAGAAACGGAATGTTTCAGCCATTATTGGCGAGAAGGAATCAACACATATCAATAACTTCTTCTTTTTAACCCCTTAGGAATTATGAATTTTCATTCTTTTTCCTATAGCGCAATGGGGAGGAGCACCAGAGCTTTTTTGAAAACTCAGAAATCTCCAACAGCTCCAGGCGTGTAGTGCTATGCTTAGTGCTGCGGAGACTCCAACAGCTTCAGGCGTGTAGTGCTATGTTTAGTGCTGCCGAGACTCCAACAGCTTCAGGCGTGTAGTGCTATGTTTAGTGCTGCGAGACTCCAACAGCTTCAGGCGTGTAGTGCTATTTAGTGCTGCGAGACTCCAACAGCTTCAGGCGTGTAGTGCTATGTTTAGTGCTGCGGAGACTCCAACAGCTTCAGGCGTGTAGTGCTATACTTAGTGCTGGGAACTCCAGGAGCTTCAGGCGTGTAATGCTATACTTAGTGCTGTGGAGACTCCAACAGCTTCAGGCGTGTAGTGCTATACTTAGTGCTGCAGAGACTTCTACTCAGGTAGGGTTCAGTGGTCATCACTGCAGTATTCTCCCATTTCTAGTGCTGTAGAAGCTCTAAAAATATCACTTATTTGATCATGGTGGACATGTGATCATGGTGGACATGTGATCATGGTGGACATGTGATCATGGTGGACATGTGATCATGGTGGACATGTGATCATGGTGGGCATGTGATCATGGTGGACATGTGATCATGGTGGACATGCGATTATAGTGGACATGTGATCATGGTGGACATGTGATCATGGTGGGCATGTGATCATGGTGGGCATGTGATCATGGTGGGCATGTGATCATGGTGGACATGTGATCATGGTGGGCATGTGATCATGGTGGACATGTGATCATGGTGGGCATGTGATCATGGTGGACATGTGATTATAGTCCAGAGGGACACTTCCACGGATCAAATACGAATGACTCAATGGCCCGTTTCACATAGGAGTGGAACCTAGTCATTGTGAAGCGAGAGGCGATCCCCGTACGACCACCCTAAAAAAATGTCGATGCTTTCCTTGTTTTCTAAAGAAGTTTCTATTCTTCATTCTGTTCTTTAATCTTTGTGGATACTTGTTTTTAAATCAGTTTTGTTTCTCAGTATGTATGATGTATGATGTATGATGTCTGATGTATGATGTCTGATGTATGATGTATATGTTTTTGTTTCTCAGTATGTATGATGTATGATGTCTGATGTCTGATGTATGATGTATGATGTATGATGTATGATGTATGATGTATATGTTTTTGTTTCTCAGTATGTATGATGTATGATGTATATGTTTTTGTTTCTCAGTATGTATGATGTATGATGTATATGTTTTTGTTTCTCAGTATGTATGATGTATGATGTATGATGTCTGATGTCTGATGTCTGATGTATGATGTATGATGTATGATGTATATGTTTTTGTTTCTCAGTATGTATGATGTATATGTTTTTGTTTCTCAGTATGCATGATGTATATGTTTGAGATGTGCCGATCCAGTGCTCGGATGTCTGATAAACGTATCTCAAAACAGTTGATGTATGGCGAGTTTGAAGGGGACAGATGATAGGTTGATGTATGGCGAGTTTGAAGGGACAGATGATAGGTTGATGTATGCGAATTTGAAGGGACAGATGATAGGTTGATGTATGGCGAATTTGAAGGGGACAGGCGATAGGTTGATGTATGGCGAGTTTGAAGGGGACAGACGATAGGTTGATGTATGACGAGTTTGAAGGGGACAGACGATAGGTTGATGTATGACGAGTTTGAAGGGGACAGACGATAGGTTGATGTATGGCGAATTTGAAGGGGACAGATGATAGGTTGATGTATGGCGAGTTTGAAGGGGACAGATGATAGGTTGATGTATGGCGAGTTTGAAGGGGACAGATGATAGGTTGATGTATGGCGAGTTTGAAGGGGACAGACAATAAGTTGGGGGACAACATGGGTTAAATACACATATAAAGTGTTCTTAAACTGCTTCGGTATAGACACCACGTGCTGAAATCTCTGCGAAGATCGCCAAATGTGGCGCTGTAACAAAACAAGAGGGATTAGCATAGCTGAGAATAGTCGTTCTATTGAGGCGCAGAGATGCGCGTAAAGACAAAACATACAACACCCACATGTCTAACCTCGATCATGTATACCCCACCTGTGGTAGGGGATTGTGTTCTAGGATTGCACTCTACAGTCACCTCAGCAACATCAGATACGTGCAGTAACACACGTTTGAGGTTGTGGTCATCATCGCTTGCGATGGAAGGCTGTTATTATTAATGTATCTGTTTGTCTGTCACATAGTCATGACGTCATTGTGTTTGTCTGTCACATAGTCATGACGTCATTGTGTTTGTCTGTCACATAGTCATGACGTCATTGTGTTTGTCTGTCACATAGTCGCTGACGTCATTGTGTGTGTCTGTCACATAGTCATGACGTCATTGTGTTTGTCTGTCACATAGTCATGACGTCATTGTGCATCGTCCACTGGTTGAATAAATCGCGCGGGTCTCTGGGGCTAAGTCATCTCTGTGGCTAAGTCATCTCTGTGGCTAAGTCATCTCTGTGGCTAAGTCATCTCTGTGGCTAAGTCATCTCTGTGGCTAAGTCATCTCTGTGGCTAAGTCATCTCTGTGGCTAAGTCATCTCTGGGGCTAAGTCATCTCTGTGGCTAAGTCATCTCTGTGGCTACAGTCATCTCTGTGGCTAAGTCATCTTGTGCTAGGTCATTCTGTGGCAAAGTCATCTGTGGCAAGTCATCGCTGCATGCTAAGTATCTGTGGCAGTCATCTATGTGTCTACTGTCATCACTGTGGCTAAGTCATCTCTGTGGCTAAGTCATCTCTGGGGCTAAGTATCTCTGGGGCAAGTCATCCTGTGGCTAAGTCATCTCTGTGCTAAGTCATCTCTGTGGCTAATCATCTCTGTGGCTAGTCATCTCTGTGGCTAAGTCATCTCTGTACTAAGTCATACTTGTGCTAAGTCATCTGTGGCTAAGTCATCTCTAGATGGCTAAGTCATCTCTGTGGCTAAGTCATCTTATAGGCTAAGTCATCTTGTGGCTAAGTCATCTTGTGGCTTAAGTCATCTCTGTGGCTATCACTGGCTAAGTCATCTCTGTGGTGTCTTGCAAGTCATCTCATGTGGCTAAGTCATCTCTGTGGCTAAGTCATTCTGTGGCTAAGTCATCTCTGGGCATATCTATGGCTAAGTCATCTGGGCTAAGTCATCTCTGTGGCTAAGTCATCTCTGTGGCTAAGTCATCTCTGTGGCTAAGTCATCTCTGTGGCTAAGTCATCTCTGTGGCTAAGTCATCTCTGGGCTAAGTCATCTCTGGGCTAAGTCATCTCTGTGGCTAAGTCATCTCTGTGGCTAAGTCATCTCTGTGGCTAAGTCATCTCTGTGGCTAAGTCATCTCTGGGCTAAGTCATCTCTGTGGCTAAGTCATCTCTGTGGCTAAGTCATCTCTGTGGCTAAGTCATCTGCTGTCTGTGGCTAAGTCATCTCTGGGCTAAGTCATCTCTGTGGCTAAGTCATCTCTGTGGCTAAGTCATCTCTGTGGCTAAGTCATCTCTGTGGCTAAGTCATCTGGGCTAAGTCATCTCTGTGGCTAAGTCATCTCTGTGGCTAAGTCATATCTGTGGCTAAGTCATCTCTGTGGCTAAGTCATCTCTGTGGCTAAGTCATCTCTGTGGCTAAGTCATCTCTGTGGCTAAGTCATCTCTGTGGCTAAGTCATCTCTGTGGCTAAGTCATCTCTGTGGCTAAGTCATCTCTGTGGCTAAGTCATCTCTGTGGCTAAGTCATCTCTGTGGCTAAGTCATCTCTGTGGCTAAGTCATCTCTGTGGCTAAGTCATCTCTGTGGCTAAGTCATCTGGCAAGTCATCTCTGTGGCTAAGTCATCTCTGTGGCTAAGTCATCTCTGTGGCTAAGTTCTCATCTAAGTCATCTGTGGCTAAGTCATCTCTGTGGCTAAGTCATCTCTGTGGCTAAGTCATCTCTGTGGCTAAGTCATCTCTGTTAAGTCATCTTGTGGCTAAGTCATCTCTGTGGCTGTCATCCTGGCTAAGTCATCTCTGTGGCTAAGTCATCTCTGTGGCTAAGTCATCTCTGTGGCTAAGTCATCTCTGTGGCTAAGTCATCTCTGTGGCTAAGTCATCTCTGTGGCTAAGTCATCTCTGTGGCTAAGTCATCTCTGTGCAGTCTCGGGCTAAGTCATCTCTGTGGCTAAGTCATCTCTGTGGCTAAGTCATCTCTGTGGCTAAGTCATCTCTGGGGCTATCATTTTGTAAGTCATCTCTGTGGCTAAGTCATCTCTGTGGCTAAGTCATCTCTAAGCATCTGTGGCTAAGTCATCTCTGGGCTAAGTCATCTCTGTGGCTAAGTCATCTCTGTGGCTAAGTCCTCTCTGTGGCTAAGTCATCTCTGTGGCTAAGTCATCTCTAGCTGGCTAAGTCATCTCTGTGGCTAAGTCATCTCTGTGGCTAAGCTCATCTGTGGCTAAGTCATCTCTGTGGCTAAGTCATCTCTGTGGCTAAGTCATCTCTGTGGCTAAGTCATCTCTGTGGCTAAGTCATCTCTGTGGCTAAGTCATCTCTGTGGCTAAGTCATCTCTGTGGCTAAGTCATCTCTGTGGCTAAGTCATCTCTGTGGCTAAGTCATCTCTGTGGCTAAGTCATCTTTGTGGCTAAGTCATCTCTGTGGCTAAGTCATCTCTGTGGCTAAGTCATCTCTGTGGCTAAGTCATCTCTGTGGCTAAGTCATCTCTGTGGCTAAGTCATCTCTGTGGCTAAGTCATCTCTGTGGCTAAGTCATCTCTGTGGCTAAGTCATCTCTGTGGCTAAGTCATCTCTGTGGCTAAGTCATCTCTGGGGCTAAGTCATCTCTGGGGCTAAGTCATCTCTGGGGCTAAGTCATCTCTGGGGCTAAGTCATCTCTGTGGCTAAGTCATCTCTGGGGCTAAGTCATCTCTGTGGCTAAGTCATCTCTGTGGCTAAGTCATCTCTGTGGCTAAGTCATCTCTGTGGCTAAGTCATCTTGTGCTAAGTCATCTCTGTGGCTAAGTCATCTCTGTGGCTAAGTCATCTCTGTGGCTAAGTCATCTCTGTGGCTAAGTCATCTCTGTGGCTAAGTCATCTCTGGGCTAAGTCATCTCTGTGGCTAAGTCATCTCTGTGGCTAAGTCATCTCTGTGGCTAAGTCATCTCTGTGGCTAAGTCATCTCTGGGCTAAGTCATCTCTGTGGCTAAGTCATCTCTGTGGCTAAGTCATCTCTGTGGCTAAGTCATCTCTGTGGCTAGAGTCATCTTGTGGCTAAGTCATCTCTGTGGCTAAGTCATCTCTGTGGCTAAGTCATCTCTGTGGCTAAGTCATCTCTGGGCTAAGTCATCTCTGTGGCTAAGTCATCTCTGTGGCTAAGTCATCTCTGTGGCTAAGTCATCTCTGTGGCTAAGTCATCTCTGTGGCTAAGTCATCTCTGTTCGGGCTAAGTCATCTCTGGGGCTAAGTCATCTCTGTGTAAGTCATTCAAGTCATCTCTGAGGCTAAGTCATCTCTGTGGCTAAGTCATCTCTGTGGCTAAGTCATCTCTGGGCTAAGTCATCTCTGTGGCTAAGTCATCTCTGGGGCTAAGTCATCTCTGTGGCTAAGTCATCTCTGTGGCTAAGTCATCTCTTTGGCTAAGTCATCTCTGTGGCTAAGTCATCTCTGTGGCTAAGTCATCTCTGTGGCTAAGTCATCTCTGGGGCTAAGTCATCTCTGTGGCTAAGTCATCTCTGTGGCTAAGTCATCTCTGTGGCTAAGTCATCTCTGTGGCTAAGTCATCTCTGTGGCTAAGTCATCTCTGTGGCTAAGTCATCTCTGGTGCTAAGTCATCTCTGTGGCTAAGTCATCTCTGTGGCTAAGTCATCTCTGTGGCTAAGTCATCTCTGTGGCTAAGTCATCTCTGTGGCTAAGTCATCTCTGTGGCTAAGTCATCTCTGTGGCTAAGTCATCTCTGTGGCTAAGTCATCTCTGTGGCTAAGTCATCTCTGTGGCTAAGTCATCTCTGTGGCTAAGTGGCTCAGCCTTTGACTTGCGTTCCAAATGTCGCGGGTTCCAATGTTGCAATTTTCCAGATATCCTAGGATTGTTGTAGGAGCTACGGAGTTTCTGCTTAATGTAATGCTCTAGGCGGGTGGTGTACCATTTCTGCGTAGAGGGACTGAGCTGTATGCGGTAAACCCGGTGCAATGAAGTTTATCTTATTAATTAGAAAGTAATAATAACTGAGATACATAACCCCCTACCTTTCGTCTATTGTCTGTTGTCTTACCCCAGGTGGATAATGGAATTGGTTGTCCACTCTTGACATTAAGCGTAGGGGTGGGAGTTTAATTTGCGTTCTAGGGCCAGATGAGTCGCCCTTGTGTTATATCGGTGTTTATGTAGTTGGTCTTGATATTGTCTATCCATCTTTTTCTTGGTCTTCTCTTAGCTCTAGTACCTGATCTCTTTTTATTGTACGCTGTTATTGGTGGTTGGTTGTATTTCATTCTCATTAAATGTCCAAACCACTACATTTGTTGTCTCTCCATGTGTTTGGTGCATGGAGTTAAGCCCACTCTGCTTCTGTTGTCTCTCGATGTGTTCGATGCATGAAGTTATGTTCATACATATAATCTCTTTCGTCTACATACATAAACCATCATCAAGTAGCTTGTTCTTAGCAGAACTTTGTCACCCCAACAGTCCTCCGGAATTTTTCTCTCTCTCTCTCATAGGCCAGATGTTCCGCTTCTGCAGCCGTCATGTTCAAACCATCAGTTACATCCTGAATCCTTCTCTGTGGTCTTCCTCTTCTTATCTTTGCCTGTATGCCTCCTTCCATGATGGTCTTCTCCAGTCCTTCATGTCTCTTTATATCTCCAAAATATCTCAAATTTTCTTTCTTATTTGTAGCATCAGCCAGTTTTCTTTGATTCTGAGTTCTTTCTGGATAGATCTATTTGTTCTCTTCTCTGTCCAAGATATACGAAGGACTCGTCTGTAACACTTATATTCAAAAGCACATATATGTTTTTCCACTGCTTTATTAAATGTCCATGCTTCAAACCCATACGTTGCCACTGGGAATATACAAGCTCTTTCTGATCTTTGCTTTCTTATCAGTTCTGTTCCATACTGTTTTTAGTTTTAACAATTTTTTGTAAAGCCATGTTTGTTCTTCTTTTAATTTCTTTCATCCCATTTCCATCTGTTGTTAGCAGTAAACCAAGATATTCAAAACTGTTCATATTTTCTACTTTCTCTCCGTTGATAAAAATATGAAGACGATGAAGTGTCTACGCAGAATGCTGGGAGTAACAAGAAGAGACCGGTTTAGAAATGAAGACATCAGGAAAAAAAGTGGGTACAACATCAATACTAGACTTCATCAAGAAACAACAAATTAAATGGTTCGGCCACATAAGCAGATTACCAACAGACAGTGCGTCACACAGAGTAGTGTTACTCCGATACAGTGCGTCACACAGAGTAATGTTACTCCGATACAAAGTGGATACAAAGTGGATACAAAGTGGATACAAAGCAAAAGGCCGGCCACGCAAAAGGTGGATCTCAGAGATAACAGAGGCGACGAAAGAGACTATTTATGAAGCACACACAAAAACCCGTGCTAGAAAACTCTTCTTACACTGAAGCTGTGAGGCAAATCAGGATTGGAGAAGAGAAAGAAGGACAAGACGCATAGAGAGGCTCGCTCCAGGTGTCTCATTTTTCGACCTGACGTTGAAAGGCAAAACATGATTAGAGAATAGATAAATAGATAAAAATATGTTTTGTTATGTTCGTTTTATCTGTTGTTATTATTTGTGTTTTTGCCACATTGAGATATAGATTTAGTTTTACATGTATAAATACGCACTTGAAATCGCGTTATTCGGACAAATAAATTACGTGTTTTACGTGTTTCCCAACAAACGAATTACGTGTTTTACGTGTTTCCCAACAAACGAATTACGTGTTTTACGTGTTTCCCAACAAATAAATTACGTGTTTTATGTGTTTCCCAACAAACGAATTACGTGTTTTACGTGTTTCCCAACAAATAAATTACGTGCTTAGGATGACACCTCATCTATCACCAACAACTTGACCTGTTAAACCAGTGGTTCTCAAAAGGTGTGCCCAGGCGCACCAGTGTGCCGGTGACATTCCTAGGTGCGCCCCATGAAATCCCAGATCATTGGTCGGCAATACGATGCCAGCGGGTACCATTGTAAAACATCTCAAAGACACATCAGACCGATGCTTCTCATAGACACCCGTGTGGTGCCGAGGCCGGTAAGGGAAGCAAATAATAGTACCACTGCAACCTACAAAGCATGTCGTAAGAGGCGACTGATGTAGGATCTAGGAAGCTACCCTAGTAAATAAAAAAAATCGCAGAAATAGGATGTGCTGGCCTACTTGTAGGTGTATAACTGACACAACGTACAATCGCTCTTAGGCTCAGATCACGAACCCTACCTGTATAGTAGTCTCCGCAGCACTAAGCATAGCACTACAGGCTCAGAGCTGTTGCATATTTCTGGGTTTTAAAGAAAGCAAGGTGTTTCCTCGTTGCACTGTAGGAGTGAAATCATGAAAATTAATCATTCCTGGTGCTCGAAGAACAAGGCTCAGATCACATACAAATCACAAAGAGCGGTAAACAAGTGGTCGATATGGAGCTTTGAAAGAAGAAGAAGAAGCTTCTCACAGACAGAAATTAAATGATGATATATATACACGTAGTATTTTCTAATTATTTCTTTGCTTGTTGTATCTTATTTATTCAGTTTTTGTGTCTAGTGCTTGCTTCTTGCATCTTATTTATTCAGTTTTTGTGTCTAGTGCGCCTACGACTTCAAAAAGTTTGAGAACCGTTGCGTTAAAATGTCCATGTCCGGTTTCACATCTGTCCTGGATGTACTCACGTTGACCTAAATAGTATTAAGTACCTCACTTCAATATTTTCAACCGACAATCCTAAACCAGTTTTTGTTAAGTGATGTTGATGTTCTCAAGCCAGGAAACGTTCTCAAGAAAGGACTTTGTCGGTTCTGAGCAATATCCTGTATGGACATCAAACAAGAGATGATGGAAACATCTATTAATAGATATCTATAGACAAGACAATCCTTCCCAGAGTCTACGATATGATGTTTTATTTTTCTGTGCTTAACTCTCACAATACGTCACTCCCCCACCGAACCATCCTGGTAGTACCAATTTTAGATTTGTGGAGGGGGTGTCTCTGTGACGTAGATGTTAGATGCTCGTCTCTAGTGCCCGAGGTACCAGGTTTGCTCCCTCGTCGAGCCATCTGGATATTTTTACATATATCCCTGATTTCAGTGTAGGTGAGATCGAGTTCCTAGTCATATCGGAGACGGACAATAAAACGTAGGTTCCGTGTTCAATTTAAGCACGTAAGAGAAACATTGGCAGTTCTAAAATCGAGAACAGGCTGGACAGCCGCTGCCAGAGCAAAATTCATTTAAAAAGATTTAAAATAAAATTTCTCAAAAATATCTTCAACATCTTCAAAATTACATTGAGGACCCTCACCGGTGCTACGGAGTTCGTGCACTGCAGCTGAGATTTTCCTGTATAAGAAAGAGATCGGAGTACACGTGGTTAGTCACCGAAGTGCAATGATGATGGTTCTATCAATCAATCAATTTTCCGATAAACCACTACACCAACTAGAACCATTGAAGATAACCACTACACCAACTAGAACCATTGAAGATAACCACTACCAACTAGAACCATTGAAGATAAACCACTACACCAACTAGAACATTGAAGATAAACCACTACACCAACTAGAACATTGAAGATAAACAACTACACCAACTAGAACCATTGAAGATAAACAACAAAACTATACACAAAATGCAAGTGATGCTTCTATGTATAATTATACTTACCTCTTGTACAGATATACCTTACATAGAGCCTGCCAGTAATTTCTCCATACCACTCTATCCTGGGCAACTCGCTCAAGTTCTGTCATGGAACTGAGACCGATATGTCTTGCAACTCTCAGCAAAGTTCATCTCAAGGTTTCCCTTTGGTTGACCTCTCTTTCTTGAACCCTTTGCAACCCACTTCAATGTCTGCTTTGTTATTCTTTGGTAATTTCTTCTCAAGGTATGTCCAACATATCTCCATCTTCTCTTTCTTATATCAGTTGTTACTAGTGGCTGACCAGACATTTCTTCTCAAGGTGTGTCCAACATATCTCCATCTTCTCTTTCTTATAACAGTTGTTACTAGTGGCTGACCAGACATTTCTTCTCAAGGTATGTCCAACATATCTCCATCTTCTTCTTCTTCTTATAACAGTTGTTACTAGTGGCTGACCAGACATTTCTCCTCAAGGTGTGTCCAACATATCTCCATCTTCTCTTTCTTATAACAGTTGTCACTAGTGGTTGACCTGACATGTCTCTGATTTCATCACTTCTGAATTCGTCACATTTTATTTATATCAAATAGGATCAACACTAGTATGCTAAATATGGATTTGATCAATGTATGTCCAGTATATACTTGCGTGTAGGCTTTGATTTAGCCAGCATTCCGTGTCATAGTCGATACACTCCAACTTAGATCGATCTGGCCTTGTTTTATAAAACGTCTACTTGCCGTAACTTCCCATTTCTTGATAGTAGCTAGCAGGAATGTATTCTGTAACTTAAGCGGTAGTGATGTCGAACACAACCCAAGCGTACCTGGTTCAAATTCCGCGGCTGGCAGTTTGGAAGCAAATTTGTTACCATGGAATTTTACGAACGGTAAAAATAGACTCCACCGTTCAGAAAGAAATGACAAACTGCTGAACGTATAAGTGGTGTCTAGAAAATCAACAACTCGTTAACTGTGATTGACGGCAACGTCGTGTAACGCGAAAAGACAGAGCACACAACACGCACATGTCTAACCTTGATCATGTATGCCCCACCTGTGGTCGGGGATTCTGTTCTAGGATTGGACTCTACAGTCACCTCCACACACACCAGTGAGGTGCAACAGCACACGTCTGAGATTGTTGTCATCATCGCTTGCGATGGACGGCTATTACATGTAGATTTATGTAGATTTATGTAGATTTATGTCGATTTATGTCGATTTATGTTGATTTATGTAGATTTCTTTATTTATGTCAGCTCTTTCCACATGCGCTGTCTCAGAGGAATATACAACATCCGATGGCAGGACCACATCTCCAATATAGAAATCCTGGACAGTGATGGCATTCCAAGCATGTACACTTTGCTGGGCCAACGACGTCTCAGATGGCTGTAACACGTGCGACGTCTGAGATGGCTGGGTCACGTGTGCCGTATGAAGTACCTTCCTGGGCCAACGACGTCTCAGATGGCTGGAACACGTGTGCCGTATGAGCGATGATAAAATCTAAAAGGATATTCTATATGGACATCTTTCAACCGGTACTAGACAACATGGGCGTCCATTACATTGACACCTGCAAGCGTGATCTAACTTCATGCGGCATAGACAAAAAACAATGGGAGCGGTTGATCAAAGACAGGCAAGCATGACGAGCGGCAGTGAGGGCAGCTCAAAAAGAAAAGAAGAAAAACAACATCACATGTAGAAGCTAAAGAGAGCACGGAGAGCAGAGACAACATTATATGTATCAGCTCCAGTCTCCGGTTTCACCTACAACAAATGTGGCAAGGATTGCCACTCCAGAGTAGGTCATTACAACCCCAAGAGACGTTGTGATTCAGCGCAGAACAAACTACTTGACGCAAAACTTGTTGTCTACTGGGACAAAGAGGCCAATGAATGAATTTATGTAGATTTATGTATTGAGATGTTTCGCCGTTGCTACATAGTTTTACTGCAGTCGATCAATAATACTACTCTCCGTACAACCTATTTAGGTAACAATTTTGATTGCACAGGAAATGTTAAAAAGAAATTATGATACGAATTGGCAAAGCAACATCAGCTTTTAAAAGTCTAAATAAAATACGGAACTGCAAGTTATATAGTATTAAAACTAAATTACAAATTTTCAATTCAAATGTTGTATCCTAACATATGCCGCCAGCGAGAGTTGGAAAATGACTAAAGATATAGAAAGCTCAAGGACACACCTTGAGAAGAAATGATCAAAGAATATCAAAGCAGGCATTGAAGTGGGATACAAAGGGTTCAAGAAAGAGAAGACGAGCTAAGGAGACGCTGAAACGAACTTTGCTGAGAGAGGCAAGAAAGATCGGTCTCAGTTCCATGGAGGAGATTGAGCGAGTTGCCCAGGATAGAGAGGCATGGAGAAATTACTTGCATGCTGCCATATGTAACGTATAACGGTACGAGAGGAATTATTACTATTATTATTCTCAGTATCTAGGGCCTATGAAGATTCTTGTTTGTCGGATTCTCTCATGATTGAACATATGGAATATTTTATTGGGAATACTTTTTTAGAACTAGCTGGTGTTACTCTGAGCAACTCTTGTCTGCGGGGCTAGGCAATGGGTACCGTAAGAAGTAAGGTTGTGGTTCGAATCCTGTGTGCGGTAAATTGTTTTTCCAGAGACTTTTAATACTCGTTAATCTTCTGTTGTCAGCTGTCAACTCCCCACGGAACTCAGGTTTTCTCATACAAACGTCTTCCAGTTCTTCCAAATACATGTTACTGTCTATTTATGTACTATACTTATTGGCTCCAGTGCTCCCTTTAAAGCTCTTAAAACTCTTTAATTACTATATTTATTAGTTCCGGTGCCCACTCTAGGGCTCTTAAAATCTTAACTTACTTGCTACCTGTTTATACTGCTCTAACCATCAGGCCTTAGAATGTGATCGCGAGAGAGAGAGAGAGAGAGAGAGAAAGAGAGAGACCTTGGACAGAAATCTCTGTCGAAGTTGCTATTATTTTTGTTTGTATATATTTCCAGTCTTATGGATGCCTGAGAGGCAGAGTGAGAGATGTGTTTAATCAGCGAGCTACAGGAACCATCAGTATGCATACTCTTCGATATCTGTTGGGGAGACTGAGCACCTATGGGTCTGCCCTGAGTGCAATGACGTCAGTTCAGTAACCAATAACCAATAACCAATCCAGTCTTATTTTCTCTTGACTTACTTCCAATCTGAAGTTTGTTGGGAATGTTTACTTTGTTTCTTGTTTAGTTATTATTGTTGTTGAAGTTTCTGTGTCAGTGATCTTAAGCTGACATTGACAAATGCCATGTACTGTATCATTTAACTCTGCTGGTAAAACCTCGTCGTTTGGTCCGCGACTGCTCATTTGTCGTGTCTGAAACTGAGTTACGGAGAACATACTCTATATTTCTGAAGTAAATCTCCATATGCAGTACATGTGGGCGTGTCTATTGTTTGGGTGTTAGGTTTGTACTTTTCTCATATTTATTTTCTATATTTAAACATTGGGAATATCCTGAAAGTGTAGGAATGCATGATGCACTGTAAGTCTTGTATCATGTTTTGTTATTGTATGCGATATTTGACAACTTTAGCATGTTTTGTTCCCTTTGCTTCTTCTTCTTCTTCGATCGCTGCATATTGAACACTTGTTGAACCATTTTTCGTGATCACTATGTGATCTGAGCCTAAGAGTGATTGTACGTTGTGCCAGTTATGCGCCTACAAGCAGGCCAGCATATCCGATTTCTGTGACGCTTTTTATTTACTAGGGTAGCTTCTCTAGGTCCTACCTTAGTCGCCTATTACGACATGCCTTGTAGGTCGCAGTGTTACTATTCTTTGCTCCTATTGTGAGCCCCGACAACGGTCTTTTTAGCAAATTGTCCTGCCTAGATGACCCTGCCAGAAACATGTTCCCGCCGTCCTAGCTCACTGTATGATTGGAACACGAAAGCTTCAACACAACTACAGGGTTCTCATAGAAAGAGTTAGTTTATATCGACAAAACTATTAATGTTACAGAAAACATATTTTGAAACTTAATTTTTACTGTCATTTTGTGTGACCACCAGACACACCCTTGTTACATAAGCATTTACCAGGTCGTCTCCATGTCACGACTACATCACTGGACACAACACTTGACAGAACGGATAGAAGGAAACACTGGACACAACACTTGACAGAACGGATAGAAGGAAACACTGGACACAACACTTGACAGAACGGATAGAAGGAAACACTGGACACACCTACACGACGTCACTTACACTACGCACAGCCAACTCTAACTTTATAAGTTGATATACATATTTAAGTATATATAAGTTTATAGTTGGCTCTGCACTACGTCACGTATAAAAGTAAAAGTAAAGGAACCCTTTCATACCTCGTGGTATATAGGTCAATACAGTGTTAGGCCTGTATTTTTCATTGACCGTCGGCACACGATGGGTGATGTGGTCAGCATCACACCGGCCGCCTTTACTTTCCCAGAGCATGTCTGGTACCCAGTTGAGGCTGGGTCGACCTGAGAGCCGTCGCGGTCGGGAAAATTCCACGCACATTGCGGAGCTGAACCCAGACCACCAGCCTTGCGAAGCGAGTTCACTAACAACTACGCTACAGCGGCTCTCACGTCACGTATACTATATCACATATACGTCACAGGTAGATGATGTTGATGTCAACATACAACTAGAACAAAGTACAACATACAACTAGAACTAAGTACAACATACAACTAGAACTAAGTACAACATACAACTAGAACTAAGTACAACATACAACTAGAGCAAAGTACAACATACAACTAGAGCAAAGTACAACATACAACTAGAACAAAGTACAACATACAACTAGAGCAAAGTACAACATACAACTAGAACAAAGTACAACATACAACTAGAACAAAGTACAACATACAACTAGAACAAAGTACAACATACAACTAGAACAAAGTACAACATACAACTAGAACAAAGTACAACATACAACTAGAGCAAAGTACAACATACAACTAGAGCAAAGTACAACATACAACTAGAACAAAGTACAACATACAACTAGAGCAAAGTACAACATACAACTAGAACAAAGTACAACATACAACTAGAACAAAGTACAACATACAACTAGAACAAAGTACAACATACAACTAGAACAAAGTACAACATACAACTAGAACAAAGTACAACATACAACTAGAACAAAGTACAACATACAACTAGAACAAAGTACAACATACAACTAGAACAAAGTACAACATACAACTAGAACAAAGTACAACATACAACTAGAGCAAAGTACAACATACAACTAGAGCTAAGTACAACATACAACTAGAACAAAGTACAACATACAACTAGAACAAAGTACAACATACAACTAGAGCAAAGTACAACATACAGTGATAGCTACTTAATATCAATAACGTCACATTATGACGTTTATTTCCGCTATGAGAAAACATTTGATATTGTATAAACAATGTTCAACGTCACAACTGAAGATTGTATCCATATGTAGGAATATCTGTCGTAGAATAGAGATTGGATTGCTTTTAGTACTACTCTTATCGGTTTTCAACTGCCAAGGGTTCCTATACATATCCAACTTGATGGAACGTGGTACCTCGCCTACACGATGTTCAGGCATGAGTGAATCATAGCTTGATCGTTCCATACGAGTCCTCAGGAGAGTTACATTTGGAGCGTGTGTTGAGTCACAGCCAACTCTAAATAACTAGGCCTGACAACTGACGGAAAACCCTGACCTAGATTTAGTCGGGGGGCTGGAATTTATATATGTTTGATAGAACACTGCAAGCTTTGTTGCAATTTGACTCAATTCTGTGAGTCTATGGTTATTTATTGGTGAAAAATATTCATAATATTGATATTCCTTATTGTTAAACTTAACTTGTTGGATAACATAACTTTGATTTAATATTTTGAGCACTGAATGTCAGGTCTATCTGTGTGTCGAACATCCGGTTCGCCGACCGACCTATCTGCCTGTATGTGCTATTTTCTATATTTGTTCTGCCTATTTGACTATTTTTCCGCCCACTCGTTCGCCTACCTGCCTTTTTGTCCGCCCACCTGTTACCATGTCTGTCTATCTATTTACCCAAACACTTCTTTCTTCTTGTTGCCATTCTATCCTTTTATGTCTCTTTAACTGTCTTTCTTTCCGTGTAATCCGTGTATTGTCTCTCAACCTGTTCCTTCATTTCACGAGACACTTAGAGACAGGTAAGACACCGCACACTGCGATCTATTGAACACAACATTTGATACCTGAGCGTTCAATATGTAAACCTGTATCGTCCCAGGTAACACATCTCAAGCTGTCGATCGATCACATGTTGGTTCACCTATCTTGTTTATAGGTAAATGGGTCATATGACGACATAATGGCGGCTGCTCAAGGTGACCCTTTCTTCGTGCAGCGGTTACCTGTGTATGCTGCTCTGACCCTCATACCTTAGAATAAAATCTCTGACAAAGCTGTTGTTGTTACTGTTGTTGTTTATGCTTCAAGTCTTATTTGTTCTTAATGTACTTTATCTGATGTGTTTTTTTTTGCGAATGCGTTCTTTGTTTCTTGTATTGTTTGTTATTGTTGTTGGAGTTACGGTGTAAGTGATCTTAAGCTGACACTTTTAACAAGCTGGAAGGGGCTGCGCGTCTATGAGGGAATTATGAGTACCATAATACCGATTCTAACCAGTTATGATTACATGTTGTTATGTCCTCCTATTGTTTCATTCGAAGTCACAGAGAGCCACTGGAGGATAGGAGTAACAGCCTCAACCTCCTCCTCATACTAGACAACTACACCAAGCTATGTCTGTTGCTTCAAATGTACAGTGAACTAAATGTAATCCCTATGTTTCTAACTGTTACGCTCTCAGTGTCCAATGGCAATACGTTCTTCTAGCAGTGCCATCGTACCAAACGTTCTTCTAGTAGTGCCATCGTACCAAAACTTCTTCTAGCAGTGCCATCGACCAAAACTCCACGTGTCATGTCTAGTGAGAATATGTTCTCCTGTCAGTGTCCATAGTGAGAATACGTGATGGCGACACTGGCCCATCTCTAAGCTCACTACCTCACTGTCTCAACTCAGCAGCATCAAGACAAACACCAACTTACAACTACACCAACTTACAACTACATCAACATACAACTACATCAACATACAACTACACCAACTTACAACTACATCAACTTACAACTACATCAACATACAACTACATCAACTTACAACTACACCAACTTACAACTACATCAACACACAACTAACATCAACATACAACTACACCAACTTACAACTAACATCAACATACAACTACATCAACATACAACTACACCAACTTACAACTAACATCAACATACAACTACATCAACATACAACTAACATCAACATACAACTACACACCAACACTAACCAACTTACACTACACAACTTACAACTACACAACCAACAACTACACTAACTTACAACTATACCAACTTACAACTACACAACCAACAACTACACCAACCAACAACTACACTAACTTACAACTACACAACTTACAACTACACCAACCAACAACTACACTAACTACAACTACACCAACTTACAACTACATCAACTTACAACTACATCAACATACAACTACACCAACTTACAACTACACCAACTTACAACTACACAACCAACAACTACACCAACCAACAACTACACAACCAACAACTACACCAACCAACAACTACACTGACTTACAACTACACCAACTTACAACTACACCAACCAACAACTACACCAACTACAACTACACAACCAACAACTACACCAACCAACAACTACACTAACTTACAACTACACCAACTTACAACTACACAACCAACAACTACACCAACCAACAACTACACCAACCAACAACTACACAACCAACAACTACACCAACCAACAACTACACTAACCAACAACTACACCAACATACAACTACACCAACATTACAACTACACCAACTCACAACTACACCACACCAACAACTACACCCAACTTAACACAACTACACCAACACTCACACCAACACACTACACCAACCAACAACTACACCAACCAACAACTACACTAACCAACAACTACACCAACCAACAACTACACAACTACAACTACACTAACTACACACCAACAACTACTACCAACCAACAACTACACAACTAACAACTACACTAACTTACAACTTACATAAACCTCATTTTTCCTGAACATAGAATAAATTCTAACTTAATTTCAGACCGAGAATTCATGGTTTCAACCACTTAACTACACCAACGTGTCAATTAGGTAACTACTTCAAATTGACGGTATAAATAAACTAGCAAAGATGTAACTCTCCCCATGAAGCTGACTCTCTTCCTCCCTTCCTTATTCTCATACCTCTTCATCTCTTTTATTTACCGTCTAGGCATATATATTTACACAGACATAACATATCCCAATTATGAAATCAATCTATTTGCAGTCGACCAGATAACTAGCATTTACAGTAAAATAAATCTCGGTTCTCTAAATAGTCTTTTCATAAACGTTTTTATACTGTAATATCTTTATTATTAACTGGTAATTTTTATCCTAGAGTTTGTGCTGATGTTGGCAAAAGTAAGACTGCGGATTCTTGGGAAAAGGTAAATGAAAGTCTGCTGACGAAGAGAACCAGAGATTTTCGGACATTCGTATCCAACATTTCAATAACTTTTACAACAAAAGTTGGCATTCCCTTAAAGTCTGTGCTAGAGCAAACCAACCATCTCGAGATCTGTTGTATGCTAATAGGGATATCTTCTTCTTCTTCGTCTTCTGCGTTCTCACTAGATTGGCATTTCGGATTCTCTAATAAAGGCCGCCGTCTGCTTTAGATTATCAGCCGTGCCATACAGTTTGTCTTGGACGCTGGTTTAAGAGGGCCACTTCTTTCTTCTCAGGTCTGCATACTGGGGACAGTTATGAAGGATATGCTCTGCTGTCATACTTGCCAAGCCACAGGGGTAGAGGTAGTTGGTGCCTATCTTGAATTTAATGTACATGTGGTGTCTCATTCTGTTGTGACCCGTTCGGAGGCAAAGTATGACTGTCTGGTCCCTTCTGGACAGTTGGTAATATCGTTCATCCTTGTTGTGATATGGATAGAGACTATGGTATTCTACCAATGGACTTTGTATATGCAAAGAAGTCCAGAACAGACTAGACAAAACATGATGAAGAATTGTGGAACGAGAGTTAGCAGAGTGTGACATGACGTGAGAAACAGTTGGTAGAAGATTGTGACATGACGTGAGTTGGTAGAAGATTGTGACATGACGTGAGTTGGTAGAAGAGTGTGACATGACGTGAGTTGGTAGAAGATTGTGACATGACGTGAGTTGGTAGAAGATTGTGACATGACGGAGAATTGGTAGAAGAGTGACATGACGTGAGAAACAGTTGGTAGAAGATTGTGACATGACGTGAGTTGGTAGAAGATTGTGACATGACGTGAGTTGGTAGAAGATTGTGACATGACGTGAGAAACAGTTGGTAGAAGATTGTGACATGACGTGAGTTGGTAGAAGATTGTGACATGACGTGAGTTGGTAGAAGATTGTGACATGACGTGAGTTGGTAGAAGATTGTGACATGACGTGAGTTGGTAGAAGATTGTGACATGACGTGAGTTGGTAGAAGTGTGACATGACGTGAAACAGTTGGTAGAAGAGGTACATGCGAGTTGGTAGAAGATTGTGACATGACGTGAGTTGGTAGAAGATTGTGACATGACGTGAGTTGGTAGAAGACTGAGACATGACTGAGAAACATTGGTCAGAAGGCGACAGAAAGGAGCATGGCAATATGATAGAAGACAGCAAAGACAGAAGAGGATAGATGGATAGACAGACAGACAGACAGACAGACAGACAGCAGACAGAAGAAGATAGAAAAGACAGATAGATAGAATAGATAGATAGATAGATAGATAGATAGATAGATAGATAGATAGATAGATAGATAGATAGATAGATAGATAGATAGATAGTAAAAGATAGATAGAATAGATAGATAGATAATAATGATAGTTACAAGCACGTACTCTTAACGTCACGTGATCAATGTAGGCCTGGTATTGGAATGTTGACCTAGAATCGTGTCCCAGGTCGTGGCTTTCATCGATCCGGACACATGTGTTGCTATCGTCTGCCAATGGTGATGATGAAACTTGTGCTACATCGAGACTAGAAGGACACATTTTCTGTTCTGAATATTGTCCTCATTTTGCAAAGATCTACAGAAGAACTTTTTCAATTCTTTCTTGTATATTTAACTCTTTCCATACCGAGAGCATGTTACTGGGTTCTGATCACAATCGTTATATGAAGCCATGCTTCTGTCTCTCATAGATTCCGTATTTTAGCTGTTTGCAGTTAGATATCTTATACTTTTGTATGGTCTTCGTCTTGTCTTGTACTCATTATACTTTTTCTGTGTGGCTCTCTGTGGTAGGCGATACCAGGACATTCTTGTCAGGTGTCCAAACCATTTAATCTGTTGTTATTTTATGAATTGCATGACTGGTTTCACATCCAGTCTTCTTCTGATTTCTTTATTTCTAATTTTGTCTCTTATTGTCACACCTGCAGCTCTTCTAAGACACCTCATCTCTGTCGTTATGATTTTCCGCTCATTAGCTGCTGTTATTGGCCATGTTTGACACTGGTAACATAGTGTTGGCCAGAAAATCGTTCTTATGAGATTTGCTTTAGTTGTTAGCGGTATCTCTTTATGTGACAACAGTGGTGTTAACTGTCCCAGTACTTGGTTAGCTTTTGTGTATCGATTGTTGAATTCCTTATCGATACTTCGGTATGGAAATCAGCAATCGATTAGCAACAATTAGCTATCGATACTAACTACAAGGAAATACCACCTTTAGCGTGGACGGTCTTTTGTTTGATATGACTGAAACCCACAGGGAAAGAGAAAAATAGAGATGGTTAATAACACATCCAGAAGAGAAAACAGTTTTGAAGTCCAAGAGCGTCCCCTTAAGAAGACATCAAAAATATACTTTAAAAGTTTAGCCCAAATTCGGATGTGCCTGTCCTGATTGACTGATTGATTGACTGATTGATTGATTGATTGACTGACTGATTGATTGATTGACTGATTGATTGATTGAATGATTGATTGCTTGTTCTACATGCCGTAGCGGCCTAGCGGGGATGTAATGCACTAATGTTCTTGGTACAAACCAAACAGATCACAAAGAAGGGTTAACTTAGTTAAGTACAAACTAACAAACATTCAAAATGTATGGAGTAGCATTTGAAATACGCTGATAGGAAACATGGACTCAAGCCAACATTCGTAAGTAAACTATGAACACACCTTTCCTCAGTGTGTTGTGCAACAATACAGGTAGAAAGTTTAGCACTTTTATGTCACGTCCTGACAAACTATTTCTATGACCTAACACTACGCACTTAACAGAGCAAGTTAGGCTCTCAGTTCACCTTCATACCTTGCATGCACCTTAAGTTACAGGTGAAATATTACCTTAAGTTACATGTGAAATATTAATAATAACAATAATAATTCCTTTCGTACCGTTATACGTTACATAGGGCCTGCAAGTAATTTCTCCATACCGCTCTATCCTGGGCAACTCGCTCAATCTCATCCATGGAACTGAGATCGATATTTCTTGCCTCTCTCAGCAAAGTTCATTTCAGGGTCTCCTTAGGTCGTTCTCTCATGCCAAATATTCCTATCTTTAGCTATCTCTTACAGCTTATTCCAGCTCTTCCGGAAACAAAACATACAAATCACAAAGCATGGTTTAACAAGTGGTTGATATGAAGTGATTTAACAAATGGTTGATATGAAGTGATTTAACAAACGGTTGATATGAAGTGATTTAACAAATGGTCGATATGAAGTGATTTAACAAGTCGTTGATATGAAGTGATTTAACAAGTGGTCGATATGAAGTGATTTAACAAGTCGTTGATATGAAGTGATTTAACAAGTGGTCGATATGAAGTGATTTAACAAGTGGTTGATATGAAGTGATTTAACAAGTGGTCGATATGAAGTGATTTAACAAGTGGTCGATATGAAGTGATTTAACAAGTGGTCGATATGAAGTGATTTAACAAGTGGTTGATATGAAGTGATTTAACAAGTGGTCGATATGAAGTGATTTAACAAGTGGTTGATATGAAGTGTTCGAAAAAGATGAAGAAGAAATCCCACTGTGGTAAGAAAAAGAAAAATGAAGCTCTTAATTTGTTATTTGATTTGCCTGAAAAATTTGCAGGATTCTTCTAAAAAATTATTTTTGAATGTCTCCAGCTTGTGCAAGAGGTTGTGTGTCACTTTCCAGCACTCACTACTGTATAATACCATTCCCTGTTAGAGTCTCTTTGACTAAGTGGTTAAGAACGTTGGCCTTGTGTTCAGAAAATCGTTGGTTCGAATCCGGGCAGCGCCGTTTAGTTCACGAATGCATTTTATTTCTTCAGAGATCTATAGCAGCGTTTCTGAAACTGTGGAGAAGATTTTGATGAAGATTCACATGAACAATGAAGTCTGTTATAGATGAAGATTCACATGAACAATGAAGTCTGTTATAGATGAAGATTCACATGGCGGGAACAAACAATGAAGTCTGTTATAGATGAGTTAGGTGTATATATGGTAGCATAGTCGGTGCAGTACGTGTATGTTTGTATGGGTGCACTGTATGCTTCAGCTATGTCATGTATGTAAACAGATGCTTTAGCTATGTCATGTATGTAAACAGAACGGTAGGAGAGGTAAACAGGCAATAGAGACAAACATATACTTATATGTGTACAGATTTTGAATGAGCAGATAGACAGATAGGCTGTCACCGTGTGTTGTCGTGGTCGACAAGGGAGCAAATAATAGTAACACTGTGACCTACAAGACATGTAGTAAGAGGCGACTAAAGTAGAGGCATTGGGAAGCTACATTAGTAAATAAAAAGCATCACCGAAATTCAATGTGATAGCCTACTTGTAGGGGTATAACTTACACAACGTACAATCGCTCTAGGCTCGGATCACATACAAAAAAACAATAGTGATTTAACAAGTGGTCGATATGCAGCAATCGAAGAAGAAGAAGAAGTCAAGAAGAAGAAGTCAGAAGTAAGAAGAAGATCGAAGAAGTAAGAAGAAGAAGTCGAAGAAGAAGAAGTCAAGAAGAAGAAGTCAAGAAGAAGAAGTCAAGAAGAAGAAGTCAAGAAGAAGAAGTCAAGAAGAAGAAGTCGAAGAAGAAGAAGTCAAGAAGAAGAAGTCGAAGAAGAAGTGAAGAAGAAGAAGTCAAGAGAAGTCGAAGAAGAAGTCGAAGAAGTCGAAGAAGAAGTCGAAGAAGTCGAAGAAGAAGTCGAAGAAGAAGTCGAAGAAGAAAAAGTCAAGAAGAAGTCGAAGAAGAAGTCGAAAAAGTCAAGAAGAAGTCAAGAAGAAGAAGTCAAAGAAGAAGAAGAAGTCAAGAAGAAGAAGAAGTCAAGAAGAAGTCAAGAAGAAGTCAAGAAGAAGTCAAGAAGAAGAAGTCGAAGAAAAGAAGTCAAGAAGAAGAAGTCGAAGAAGTCGAAGAAGAAGAAGTCGAAGAAGTCAAGAAGTCAAGAAGAAGTCGAAGAAGAAGAAGAAGAAGAAGAAGTCGAAGAAGAAGTCGAAGAAGAAGTCGAAGAAGTTGAAGAATGTTGACAGATAAAATAAATAGTTTGGTCTTCTTATTCGTTCTTTCCTCTAAACCTTTTTGTTTTTACATAAACAGCTTCAGGATAAGTAGAAATTTCTAGAACGGGCATTTATGTGCGCTTCATAAATAGTTTTTCACCGCCTCTGTTATTTCTGAGGTTCACCTTTTTATGGGATGACCTTATGCTTTGTATCCGCACTGTATGGGAGTAACATTGCTCTCTGTGGCGCACTGTATGGGAGTAACATTGCTCTCTGTGGCGCATTGTATGGGAGTAACATTGCTCTCTGTATCTATTGTATGGTAGTAACATTGTTCTTTGTATCTATTGTATGGGAGTAACATTGCTCTCTGTATCTATTGTATGGGAGTAACATTGCTCTCTGTATCTACTGTATGGGAGTAACATTGCTCTCTGTATCTATTGTATGGGAGTAACATTGTTCTTTGTATCTATTGTATGGTAGTAACATTGTTCTTTGTATCTATTGTATGGGAGTAACATTGCTCTCTGTATCTATTGTATGGTAGTAACATTGCTCTCTGTATCTATTGTATGGGAGTAACATTGCTCTCTGTATCTATTGTATGGGAGTAACATTGCTCTCTGTATCTATTGTATGGTAGTAACATTGCTCTCTGTATCTATTGTATGGGAGTAACATTGCTCTTTGTATCTATTGTATGGGAGTAACATTGCTCTCTGTGGCGCACTGTATGGGAGTAACATTGCTCTCTGTGGCGCACTGTATGGGAGTAACATTGCTCTCTGTGGCGCACTGTATGGGAGTAACATTGCTCTCTGTGGCGCACTGTATGGGAGTAACATTGCTCGTTGAGGTACACTGTCTGTAGGTAATCTTCTTATGTGACCGAACTATTTAATTTGTTGTTTCTTGATGAAGTTCAGCACTGATGTTGTACCCACTTTTTCCTGATGTCTTCATTTCTAAAGGGGTATCTATTTGATACTGCCAGCATTATGCGTAGACACTTCCTCTCTGTCACAACTAGTTTTATTACAGATGTATAACCACGAGAAAGGCATACAGACAGAAACGTCGAAAATATACTTGTCTACTTTGTTATTTAATATTGTACTTTACCATTGGTGACCGACATTTGTATTTTTATTGGTCTTTTCTTCTCCAATTATAATTGTCCAATTAGAATGAGACATTCTGTCAACGCCTTCTTTGCCTTCCCAACCCCTAGCCGTCACAGGGACATGTGACACTAGGTTTCGTGCTGTCTGTTACTGTCTTATTGCATAGAAAAGTGTGCTTATTAAGTAATTTATCAAATTAACACTTGTCTTAATTGATGATGTAATGGTAAGGTCAGATAATGTACGTGTCGATTGATGGTGTCCAACACAGGACCTGACTGTCCCTACACACCTGTGACACGTTTGTACATGCCACATTGAATTACATTGGTGATCATGAAGGTCCACAACTTCCCATTAGTAAGGATATTAATCTGGGAGAATGGTCAATGAAGCCAGTGGTGCATTTAGTATGGCAATGGAGCTAATGGCGGTGACTGGACACTACTCTGGCTAGCGTCATAGAGTCACAAAACTACACTCATGCGTGCATTCTGAGTGATTCATTGAGTATGAACTGAAAGGGGGAGGCTGGTTCGGTGCGTAGTCAATGAACTGAATCACTGCAAGTGTCCGCAATTTGCAGATTACACTTATCTTTGTTCCGGGACACATGGGTGTCCTTGGCAATGAGAGAGCAGACAGGCTGGCTGGTTTGTACCATATCAGGGCACATGGTGCCCTTAGCAATGAAGAGACAGACAGGCTGGCTGGTTCTGTCACCATGTCAGGCCCATGGGTGTCGTTGGCAATGAGAGAGCAGACAGTCTGACTGGCTCTGCCACCATATCAGGGCACATGGGTGTCGTTGGCAATGAGAGAGCAGACAGGCTGGCTGGCTCTGCCACCATATCAGGGCACATGGGTGTCGTTGGCAATGAGAGAGCAGACAGGCTGGCTGGTTCTGCCACCATATCAGGGCACATGGGTGTCGTTGGCAATGAGAGAGCAGACAGGCCGGCTAGTTCTGCCTATATATCAGGGCCCATGGGCGTCGTTGGCAATGAGAGAGCAAACAGGCTGGTTGGCTTTGCCACCATGTCAGGAAACTTGGGTGTCGTAGGCAATGAGAGAGCAGACGGGCTGGTTGGCTTTGCTACCATATCAAGGGCCAGCCGATGGATAGCGCTGATATTCTCACGCAGTGTTGTCACAAAAGGCACTTTGATATAAAGTAAACTAATCCACGTCAACTACAAGATTGCAAGAGCTGGGATTAAAGATTGGAGTGGCCAGAAAAGAACAGCACAACATGTATATGAGTAGGCTCATCAATCATCATCGAACTGGTACGGTCAGTCGCTGAAGAGTGTTGAAGATATTACGAAGGAGATCGGAGCACCTATGGACACATGTTCCGAGTGCAATGAAGATATTCCAAACTAAAACTGAAACCGAACTTTTTAGTACCACATCAACTTCTTCTTTGAAAGCTCCATATCCACCACTTGTTAACCACTCTGTGTCATTTTGTATATGATCTGAGCCTAAGAGCGATTGTACGTTGTGCCACTTATGCGGCTACAAATAGGCCACCACATCCGATTTTAGCAATGTTTTTTTTTATTTACTAGGGCAGCTTCCCTAGTTCCTACATCAGTCGCCTCTTACAACATGTCTTGTAGGTCGCAGTGGTACTATTCTTTGCTTCCCTTGCGGGACCCGGAACTCCAACTGATTTATGTTACAATTTAACATTTATACAAACAGTTATCAACTGAGTTATGTGATTGGCTGAAATCGGATGCACATGTCCTAAATGTGTTTTGTCATTGCCTACCAAACCAATGTGCAACGTATACACGTTCTTGACAAAGATCAAACTTATCACAAAGAGTGATTAAAATTGGTCGTAAAGAACGAACGCAAAGAAGAAGAAGAAGAAGAACTGAGTTATGTTACAATATAACATTTATACAAACAGTTATCAACTGAGATATGTTACAATATAACATTTATACAAACAGTTATCAACTGAGATATGTTACAATATAACATTTATACAAACAGTTATCAGCTGAGATATGTTACAATATAACATTTATACAAACAGTTATCAACTGAGATATGTTACAATATAACATTTATACAAACAGTTATCAACTGAGTTATGTTACAATATAACATTTATACAAATAGTTATCAACTGAGATATGTTACAATATAACATTTATACAAACAGTTATCAACTGAGATATGTTACAATATAACATTTATACAAACAGTTATCAACTGAGATATGTTACAATATAACATTTATACAAACAGTTATCAACTGAGATATGTTACAATATAACATTTATACAAACAGTTATCAACTGAGATATGTTACAATATAACATTTATACAAACAGTTATCAACTGAGATATGTTACAATATAACATTTATACAAATAGTTATCAATTGAGTTATGTTACAATATAACATTTATACAAACAGTTATCAACTGAGTTATGTTACAATATAACATCAATACAAACAGTTATCAACTGAGATATGTTACAATATAACATTTATACAAACAGTTATCAACTGAGATATGTTACAATATAACATTTATACAAACAGTTATCAACTGAGTTATGTTACAATATAACATCAATACAAACAGTTATCAACTGAGATATGTTACAATATAATATTTATACAAACAGTTATCAACTGAGTTATGTTACAATATAACATTTATACAAATAGTTATCAACTGAGATATGTTACAATATAACATTTATACAAACAGTTATCAACTGAGTTATGTTACAATATAACATTTATACAAACAGTTATCAACTGAGATATGTTACAATATAACATTTATACAAATAGTTATCAACTGAGATATGTTACAATATAACATTTATACAAACAGTTATCAACTGAGATATGTTACAATATAACATTTATACAAACAGTTATCAACTGAGATATGTTACAATATAACATTTATACAAATAGTTATCAACTGAGATATGTTACAATATAACATTTATACAAATAGTTATCAACTGAGATATGTTACAATATAACATTTATACAAATAGTTATCAACTGAGTTATGTTACAATATAACATTTATACAAATAGTTATCAACTGAGATATGTTACAATATAACATTTATACAAATAGTTATCAACTGTCGTCTGAACAGATTTCTTTTTTCTAGTGGAAAAACATACATCTGCTTATGTATATTAGTGCGTCCGTGTAGTACCGGGACCCGCAAGGAGAGCAAAGAATAGTACCACTATTCTAATAGGACATAAAGGCATGTAGTAAGACTAATGTATGACCCAGGAGAGCAAAGAATAGTACCACTATTCAAATAGGACCTAAAGGCATGTATATATATATATGTATATACTAATGTATGACCCAGGAGAGCAAAGAATAGTACCACTATTCAAATAGGACCTAAAGGCATGTATATATATATGTATATACTAATGTATGACCCAGGAGAGCAAAGAATAGTACCACTATTCAAATAGGACCTAAAGGCATGTATATATATATATGTATATACTAATGTATGACCTAGAGAGCAAAGAATAGTACCACTATTCTAATAGGACATAAAGGCATATATATATATGTATATACTAATGTATGACCTAGGAGAGCAAAAGAATAGTACCACTATTCAAATAGGACCTAAAGGCATGTATATATATATATGTATATACTAATGTATGACCCTAGGAGAGCAAAGAATAGTACACACTATTCTAATAGGACATAAAGGCAATATATATATGTATATACTAATGTAGGACCTAGAAGCTACCTAGTAAATAAAAAACATGCAGAAATCGGATGTGAGCATGTAGGCGCATAATTCACAGTGTACAGTCAGCTCTTAGGCTCAGATCACATACAAATCATATAAGTGTTACAAGTGGTCGTTATGAAACGTTCAAAGAAGAAGAAGAATATAAGTGTTACAGAAGGTTCTCGTATATCATGGACATCTGGTATATCATGGACATCTGTATATCATGGACATCTGGATATCAGAACATCTGGTATATCATGGACATCTGTATACATGGACAGAGAAGAGAACAACTTCCGTATATCATGGACAGAAGAGACAATCTCCATATATCATGGACAGAGAAGAGAACAAATCTCCGTATATCATGGACAGAGAAGAGAACAAATCTCCGTATATCATGGACAGAGAAGAGAACAAATCTCCGTATATCATGGACAGAGAACAAATCTCCGTATATCATGGACAGAGAACAAATCTCCGTATATCATGGACAGAGAAGAGAACAAATCTCCGTATATCATGGACAGAGAACAAATCTCCGTATATCATGGACAGAGAAGAGAACAAATAGAGGCAGAGGCAATCAAAGAGGCGGCCGAAATGATCTTGGAGAGAAGAAACACTACACGCAACAAGGTCGTGATATTCACCGATGCTCTATCGGTCATCACGGCACTCAAATGCGTCGGCAAAACTGAGATGAATGAGCTCAAAACGTCCCTCGCTGAACTAACGAGTTCACTCAAACGCACCGTCATCCAGTGGATACCGTCACACTGCAACGTTAGGGGAACGAAGCAGCCGACAAGCTAGCCAAAGAGGGCGGGCGACTACCTCAGACTGATCTCGAGATCAGTTATGAGGAAGTCAAAACAACCATCGGTTCGCACTATAGAAGCAAATGGGCAAAAGACCACCCTCAGCACACAGACAGTGACGGATACTATGGTCTCTCTCGAAGTGAACAAGTTGCCATATTTCGCCTCCGCACCGGACACAACAAGCTCAGAGCCCACATGTTCCATAAATTTAAAATTTGCACAACTAGCCTGTGCCCCTGCAAAATGGCAGACATGACGGCAGAACATATCTTGCAAGACTGTCAACGTTAGCAGGTATAAGGAAAGAGTCATGGCCACAACACACATAGCTTCGCGAAAAGCTGTAAAGAGGAACGGAGTCCCTAAAAACAACAGTAAAATTCATGATAGAAGTTGGTCCATCAGTCTAGGCCGGGAACGCAAAGAAGAAGAAGAAGATCTATCCAGAAAGAATTCAAAATCAAAGAAAACTGGCTGATGCTACAAATAAAAATGAGAAAATTGAATTATTGTCGACATATAAAGAGACATGAAGGGCTGGAGTAAACCATTATGGAAGGGGGCATCCCGGTAAAGAAGAGAAGAGGAAGACCACGGAGAAGATGGATTCAGGATGTAACTGATGATTTGAGAATGGCAGTTGCAGAGGCGGGACATCTGGCCTATGATAGATAATTTGAGAAGGACTATTATGGTTGCAAAGTTCTGTTCAGAGCAAGCTATTGGATGAGTTAATGAGTACGATATTGTAATAAAATGAAAAATAGACTCCATCAAAAAAATCTATTTGAGTTTGTTTGTTGTTGTAAGGGTCGCTTCACTTGACAAACATCTCTTCGTTCTTAGCATTTCCTTAACAATTCCTTAACAATTCCTGAACATTTCCTGAACATTTCCTTAACATTTCCTTAACATTTCCTTAACATTTCCTGAACATTTCCTTAACATTTCCTTAACATTTCCTGAACATTTCCTTAACATTTCCTTTGCTCAGCGTGTTCGTAGCGCGGGTGACAAACCCCTTGTGAGCGCCGCTCAGTTCCGCGGGCTGGTAGAAAAGCCACAGGTTCTCAAGTTACTATCGTGGCACCGAACCGGAGGTTATCTGGCACCGGCCGGAGTAAGGCTCGTGGCTCTGAACCCCCCAAAAAAAACCAGAATTTCCTTCACATTTCCAAGATTTACCTTCACATTTCCTTCGACATTCCTTCCATTTCCTTCACATTTCCTTCACATTTCCTTCAAATCATCTTATTCTGTGAACTGGCCATAACTTAAGAAGCAGCCAATCATTACTTTGTGCAGGCAAGAGACAACATGGTGACCCACTTCATGCTCAAAATGTCTAGACATACAACATGACCTGCGCAATGTGTCACTCTTACATCTTCTAGAATATATTTGTTTTCCCCGATCCAGAAGCACATGAGCTTTCAGGTCTTCGGCTCGGTGCCATGAACATCGTAACCCTTCGGTTCGGTGCCACGAACACCGTAAATCTGGAAAACCTTTGGCTTTTCTGCCAACCCGCAGAATTGAACCACACTCACAGTGGGCTTGTCACCCGTCGTCCAACGCTCTACGAAAAAGCTGGACAGGTGGGCTCTAGGTATATATAAGACCATACTTGTTTATTCTTCATGTGATCGAGTTCCTAGTCCTGTCGGAGACGGATGATAAAACGTAGGTCCCGTGTTCAAATTGAGCACGTAAAAGAACTCTCGGCGGCTCAAAATCAAGAAGAACAGACTGGAAAGCCGCAGCCTGGGTAAAAGTCCTTAGAAAGATTTTTAAAAATTAAATTTCTACCAAATATTTTGTTACCATCTTCTAAATTACATCGGAGACCTCGCCGGTGCTACGGAGATCGTGAACTAACACCGCGATCTTCCTGTGTAAGAAAGAGATCGGAGCACACATGGTTACTCACCCAAGTGCAATGATTATGGCCCTATTAATCAATCTTCGTATGGTCTACACAGTAGGCTCTGCCCCTGGATCTGCATCTAGTAGAGCTGGGGTCAGATAGTCTCTCTTAGGAAGAACAGAAAGTGAAAAGTAGTAGCCTGCTGATAGTCCCTAGAACTCTTTCTTTCTCTCTCTCTCGCGATCACCGCTTAGACTGATGTACCAGATTTCCCCATAAATTCTGCTGTTTTATTCTTGTGAAAACACCCGCCTGCCCAACGTGTTCGTAGCGCGTTGGACGACGGGTGACAAGCTCCCTGTGAGTACGGGTTCAATTCCGTGGGCTGGCCGAAAAGCCACAGGTTTTCCAGATTTACGGTGTTCGTGGCACCGAACCGAAGGATTACGATGTCCATGGCACCGAGTCGAAGAGCTGAAAGCTCAAGTGCTTCTGGATCAGGAAAAAAAATTCATGTGGAAATCTGATTCATGCAGCCTTAGCATGGGTGTGTTTCGTCACATCTTCAGCGCCATTCGGAGCTCTGGTGCTTATCCTTCGGCGATGTTTCCGGTTTTAGCCAGCGTTTACTAGGTTCGCTCTCCGTCGCCTTGGGCTGTCCCCAGCCGACCTGCAAGGCAGCAAGCTGCTATTTTCTTTTAGGGTAGCTAACCTTAGACAGCCTTCCCTTCCGTGTTGTTGAGCGTCATCTGCCCAGGCTACAAGTATTTTTTTTGGACTACTTGGTTTATCTGCCGTCCAGTTTTCTGTATGGCTTGCTCCGCTAGACTTTGATTGTCCATAATCAAACTACAAGGCAGTAATAGTTCTCTGAGAGGGAAACGGGTTATTGTTCTCTGGATGGAGAGCCCATCTTTGAGGCTCGCCACCGTTTTGTCACCTCTGTTTCTTTGGGTGCCCCTTCGCCCATTTCTGCTTGTGCCCTCGTCCACCGATTGGGCTCACCCTTTCTCTTCGTGACTTGTGTTCACATTGTTCTACTGGCGCTTCCTAGAACACACATACCAACTCACACCACCCAGTGGTGCAGACTGGAATATTTCGACCGAGACATCCAAGTCTAACAAGATTCTGCTGTAGCTTAAACAGTAGTGAGCTTGACACAACCAAGCGTACCTGGTTCAAACTCCGCCGGGGAAGATTTGAAGCAAATTCGTTTCTGTGGGATTTTTACAAACGATAAAAATAGACCTCACCGTTCAGAAAGCAATGGCAAACTACTGAACTTATAAGTGGTGCCTAAAAAATCGACGACTCGTTTACTGTTGCAAATGGCTACGTCTTGTAAATGATATGCCCCGATTTTCATTTATATACTTAGGAAGGCGAACCCGAACTAAAGCATTAAAAAACCGGATGTGACAGTCTACGGATATGAAGACGTCTAACTTGCACAACTAACTCAGAATTTAACAAGCAGAATACATACAAGCAGGGGCGGCTCGTCATTAAGGGCCAGTGGGGCCTGCCCCACCAATAATCGAAAGGGGGAAAGCTTGCCGGAGTAGACAAGTAATAGTAAATACTCCAAAGATCATAATTTTTCCTAAAATTTGTGTCTGGCCCCACCAAGATAAATGACTACGAGCCGCCACTGCATACAAGCAAAACAGAAAAGCGGTTACGAGCCGCCACTGCATACAAGCAAAACAAAAAAGCGGTTACGAGCCGCCACTGCATACAAGCAAAACAAAAAAGCGGTTACGAGCCGCCACTGCATACAAGCAAAACAAAAAAGCGGTTACGAGCCGCCACTGCATACAAGCAAAACAAAAAGCGGTTAACAAGAGCGCCACGCATAGAAAGAAACAAAAGCGGTTACGAGCCGCCACTGCATACAAGCAAAACAAAAAAGCGGTTACGAGCCGCCACTGCATACAAGCAAAACAAAAAAGCGGTTTAACAAATTGTTGATGTAGAGAGAACAAAGGAAAATATGAAATAGGTATAAATGTATTTATATTCTTAGAGAGAATATATTCAAGTATTACTCTATGAATCTTTCAAGTTAAATTGTATCCACGACCTTGCCGTGTTTTGTTCGATAAGTGAATATTTTATACGGAATGTCTACAGGGGACAACATTTCGCACAATTACATTTCTCTTCTTTCATGAACACATGAGTGTCGATGGTAATGAGGGTGTCGATGGCAATGAGGGTGTCGAGGGCAATGAGGGTGTCGATGGCAATGAGAGTGTCGATGGCAATGAAGGTGTCGATGGCAATGAGGGTGTCGATGGCAATGAGAGTGTCGATGGTAATGAAGGTGTCGATGGCAATGAGGGTGTCGATGGCAATGAGGTGTCGATGGCAATGAGGTGTCGATGGCAATGAGGGTGTCGATGGCAATGAGGGTGTCGATGGCAATGAGGGTGTCGATGGCAATGAGGGTGTCGATGGTCATGAAGGGTGTCGATGGCAATGAGAGTGTCGATGGCAATGAGTGTGTCGATGGCAATGAGAGTGTCGATGGCAATGAAGGTGTCGATGGCAATGAAGGTGTCGATGGCAATGAGAGTGTCGATGGCAATGAGGGTGTCGATGGCAATGAGGTGTCGATGGCAATGAAGGTGTCGATGGCAATGAAGGTGTCGATGGCAATGAAGGTGTCGATGGCAATGAAGGTGTCGATGGCAATGAGGGTGTCGATGGTAATGAAGGTGTCGATGGCAATGAGGGTGTCGATGGCAATGAAGGTGTCGATGGCAATGAAGGTGTCGATGGCAATGAGGGTGTCGATGGCAATGAAGGTGTCGATGGCAATGAGGTGTCGATGGAATGAGAGTGTCGATGGAATGAGGGTGTCGATGGCAATGAGGGTGTCGATGGCAATGAAGGTGTCGATGGCAATGAGAGTGTCGATGGCAATGAGGTGTCGATGGCAATGAGGGTGTCGATGGCAATGAGGGTGTCGATGGCAATGAGGTGTCGATGGCAATGAGGTGTCGATGGCAATGAGGGTGTCGATGGCAATGAGGGTGTCGATGGCAATGAGGTGTCGATGGCAATGAAGGTGTCGATGGCAATGAAGGTGTCGATGGCAATGAGGGTGTCGATGGCAATGAAGGTGTCGATGGTAATGAAGGTGTCGATGGCAATGAAGGTGTCGATGGCAATGAAGGTGTCGATGGTCATGAAGGTGTCGATGGCAATGAGGGTGTCGATGGCAATGAGGGTGTCGATGGCAATGAAGGTGTCGATGGCAATGAGGGTGTCGATGGCAATGAAGGTGTCGATGGCAATGAGGGTGTCGATGGCAATGAGGTGTCGATGGCAATGAGGGTGTCGATGGCAATGAGGGTGTCGATGGCAATGAGGGTGTCGATGGCAAGTGCGATGCAGAGGTGTCGATGGCAATGAGGTGTCGATGGCAATGAGGGTGTCGATGGCAATGAGGGTGTCGATGGCAATGAGGGTGTCGATGGCAATGAGGGTGTCGATGGCAATGAGGGTGTCGATGGCAATGAGGTGTCGATTGTGCAATGAGGTGTCGATGGCAATGAGGGTGTCGATGGCAATGAGGGTGTCGATGGCAATGAGGGTGTCGATGGCAATGAGGTGTCGATGGCAATGAGGGTGTCGATGGCAATGAGGTGTCGATGGCAATGAGGGTGTCGATGGCAATGAGGGTGTCGATGGCAATGAGGGTGTCGATGGCAATGAGGTGTCGATGGCAATGAGGTGTCGATGGCAATGAGGGTGTCGATGGCAATGAGGGTGTCGATGGCAATGAGGTGTCGATGGCAATGAGGTGTCGATGGCAATGAGGGTGTCGATGGCAATGAGGGTGTCGATGGCAATGAGGTGTCGATGGCAATGAGGTGTCGATGGCAATGAGGTGTCGATGGCAATGAGGGTGTCGATGGCAATGAGGGTGTCGATGGCAATGAGGTGTCGATGGCAATGAGGGTGTCGATGGCAATGAGGGTGTCGATGGCAATGAGGGTGTCGATGGCAATGAGGTGTCGATGGCAATGAGGTGTCGATGGCAATGAGGTGTCGATGCAAGAGGTGTCGATGGCAATGAGGGTGTCGATGGCAATGAAGGTGTCGATGGCAATGAAGGTGTCGATGGCATGAGGTGTCGATGGCAATGAGGTGTCGATGGCAATGAGGTGTCGATGGCAATGAGGTGTCGATGGCAATGAAGGTGTCGATGGAATGAGGTGTCGATGGCAATGAAGGTGTCGATGGCAATGAAGGTGTCGATGGCAATGAGGTGTCGATGGCAATGAGGGTGTCGATGGCAATGAAGGTGTCGATGGCAATGGGCGATGAATGGGGCGATGGAATGAAGGTGTCGATGGAATGAGAGAACAGGCACAGATAAACTACAGAAGAAAATAAAGTTTACATTATTGAGAAATCAGATAATGAAATATTTACACTGCCACGCATCTTATTTAAACTTCTTCTTCTTCAAATGCTCTAAATCGACCACTTGTTAAACCACTCTGTGTGATTTGTATGTGATCTGAACCTAAGAGCGATTGCACGCTGTGCCGGTTATGCGCCTACAAGTAGGCCAGCACATCCGATTTCTGCGATGATTTTTATTTACGAGAGTAGCTTCGCCAGGTCCTACATCAATCGTTTCTTACGACATGCCTTGTAGGTTACAGTGGTACTATTCTTTGCTTACCTTGCTGGCCCCGCCACCACACAGGCGAATAATTTAAACAAATGCGTTCTACAACACAAATCTGGGCTAGACGAAGTTTGACCTTCATTCCAGAATCTCCATACAACACTAGCAGAAATAGGCTACCATCCGCGACCCTTTTGTCCGTGGCATTCAACCGTGTCCGGGAAGATACCATTAAGTGGTGAACAGTATGTTCCTGGGACTGATACTGTCGACAAGACTAACACATTTAAAACTAAGAACACACTGTCGCTGTGAAATCTAAGAAGTCACTCAAGCAAAACAGAGAAAAATAGCACACATCTGTGTGTCTGTCTGTCTGTTTGTGAGTGAGAGAGAATGAAGCGTCCAACTTGTTTTGATAAGGAACGTACTTAAATTGTTAAAAACTAAGCTAATAATATAAAAAAATGATACTATTAAATTCCCCCAACTTAAATAGAGATATTTCAAATATCGTGTTTTACTATTCAACTGCTGCTCACAAACATGGTGGTGGGCTTATTATGTGTTGAAAGGCGGGTCTGTCTAATAACTGTCAAATAGGAGAATTTCACACATTTTTGACAAACCGGTAATTTTCCGCGGAAATGAGATCTCAAAAATGTTGTTTTGTAGGAAAAAAACGAGTGTTATTTATTGTCAAAGTTATTTTTCTAGAATTATTCACACTGGTTTTATCCAGTAAGAGAAGAAATATTAAAATATGAATATGATCTGTTAGATACAAATAGACTGAACCAAGTAGGGGAGATAGCTTACCAAATTCTGAATTTTGTTTGAATTCGGGATAGTAGTAATATGGAAATTAGTAATGAATACAGGAAATTAGGAACTTAAGAATGATGTTGAAGGTCATTTTATTGCATCATTATTTACTGTGGAGAGATATTGTAAATGTAATCCTGTCATCCCTTCGTAGAAAAGAGGTAAGCCCAGTGACCCTGAATATTGACCCGTCTCTCTGGAGGCTCGACCAGAATGACAAATCGTGTCTTCGGATTGGTTGATATTCTCACACCCTCACCAGGTCGTATCGTACGTGTTTCATCATCACGTTTCAAATCCTTATTTCTAGCCAACACCGGGAACTACATCATCATTCAACCTTCACACAGTCTTCAGTCCAAATATATATTTATATATATACATTCCTCAAACTGGCTTTCATCAAAATATATTGTTGATATTTTGTTTACGAACGAGTATAAATTGATCATTGATTTTCTTGTGTGTGGGGCATACACACTTGAACAACCATCATTGCTGATACTACCGGCGGCTTTCCAAGCTAACACGACATCATTATTTGTTCACCACAGTTGTGTGACTGACGGTAAATTTGCTTCAAATCACTTTGCTAGCACAGACAGACAGATCTCCGTGTTACATAAATTGATCTCTAAAGGCGGTCTTATATTGAAATTCAACAGTTGCTACTCGTGGACATTCACAGAGAAACACATATAAATTATAATAAATTGAAATTGTAACGAGTAACTACATCGTAGAAGCCCTCAACGTGTTACTACTGTTACACAGTGTACACATCTCCTAACAATGGGTGTTCCGGTAAGTTGTATTATTATAATTTTCAAACCTGTTTCACATAGGACGTAGTTGTTGGTAATTATTATTTTATTATTATAATATTTCAATTGTTTAGTTGTTCCTCTTCATTCATTTTCTTTTATAACTGTAATATTATTATTTTATGTAGCCATACTTCTCTCTCTATTTATGTACATACTTCTCTCTCTCTGAGTCTATTTATTATATATATATTTATGTACATACTTCTCTCTCTCTCTCTATTTATGTACATACTTCTCTCTCTCTCTCTATTTATGTACATACTTCTCTCTCTCTATTTATGTACATACTTCTCTCTCTCTCTATTTATGTACATACCTCTTGTCTCTCTCATGTGTGACGTGTAGTGTAGGCAGCAGGCGTAGGCAAACATGCACTTTCAGAACTATCTAGTAATATCATAATTAAGTAACTACTGCTATCCAGGAAGTGGTAGCAATAGCCTCAGTTTTGCCTACAAGTTTGAGTTTAGACTTGCAAGAATGGAGTCTCATATTTGATTTGATTAGAAGTTTTAGTTTAAGGTTAGGGTCTGTCATTCGGCGCCAAGGTTTGACATTCAGGTTTTCTAAAAGACTTTAAATCAAATTCTGTGTTGTTTTGATCCAGTTGGGGCGGTGGCTCTTATGTATATTGTGAAGCTATGACTCTTTAACTTATTTCTTTATGTATTTCCAGCCATCTTTAGCTTAGTGAATTATCAATCAAATATTCATGTTAACAATAAAATCTTATTCGGACGCTCCATATCGACCACTTGTTAAACTACTCTTTGTGGTTTATATGTGATCTGAGCCTAATAGCGATTGTACGTTGTGTAAGTAGATTGTAGCCTGTAGGTTACGTTGTTTGATAAGAAAGAGAAGATAGAGATATGTTGGACATACTTGCAGGCTCTATGTAACGTATAACGGTAGGAGAGGACAGGGCAGAGCGGTATGGAGAAATTACAAGCAGGTTCTATGTAACGTATAACGGTAGGAGAGGACAGGGCAGAGCGGTATGGAGAAATTACAAGCAGGTTCTATGTAACATATAAAGCGGTAACAGCGGAATATAATAAGTTCTATTATTACGACTGACGTAAGGTATTGAATAAATCTTCACTTTCTTAACATTATTTCTTTTTGAGCTGATCAAGCGATATTTTATTTCTTCTTGTGCTGATATCAAACGATATTTTATTTGTTGAAGTTCTACTGACGTATGTACACATATTTCTGTTGTCATTGAATGTTCACCAAGCGTTACATGGAATATTGCTTTTCCAATTTCTCAATCATACCACAGAGACGAACAACACAACACTCAATAGTAAGTTTAAAAAAACTTGGCACAGGTTGTCCACAAAAACGTGGCAGTGTTTACACATATTTAATAGCGTATAATAATAATCGGATGGAGCCCGCAAGGAAAACGAAAAAGGGACGTCCTAAGCAGATCTGGAGACGGAGTTTTTAATGAGGAACTCTGGGGGGGGGTGTCTGTAGCGTAGAGGTTAGATGCTCGTCTTTTGTTCCTTCTTCCAACGCTTCATCGATCACTTGTTAACCACTCTCTTTGTGTGATCTGTGTGTTATCTCAGCATATCAACCACTTGTAAACCATTCGGTGTGTGATCTGTGTGTATCTCAGCATATCACCCTTGTTAACCATTCTGTGTGTGATCTGGTGTAATCTCGGCATATCAACCCTTGTAACCATTCGTGTGTGATCTGGTGTATCTCAGCATATCAACCACTTGTAAACCATTCTGTGTTTTGTGATCTCAGCATATCAATCACTTGTAACCATTCGGTGATCGGTGTATCTCAGCATATCGACCACTTGTAAACCATTCTGTGTGTTATCTGTGTGTTATCTCAGCATATCAACCACTTGTAAACCATTCGTTGTGTGATCTGGGTGTGATCTCAGCATATCGATCCCTTGTTAACCATTCTGTGTGTGATCTGTGTGTAATCTCAGCATATCAACCACTTGTAAACCATTCGGTGTGTGATCTGGGTGTGATCTCGCAAGCATGTACATTCTTTTTAACTCGACCCTTGTTAACCATTCTGTGTGTGAAACCCTTCAGCCCCTATCGGGATCAGCTTATGTTAACCATTCTGTGTGACGTGTAATCTCAGCATATCGACCACTTGTAAACCACTCTGTGTGTATCTGTGTGTAATCTCAGCATATCGACCACTTGTAAACCATTCTGTGTGTAATCTCAGCATATCGACCACTTGTTAACCATTCTGTGTGTGATCTGTGTGTAATCTCAGCATATCGACCACTTGTAAACCATTCTGTGTGATCTGTGTGCAACTGAGCATAAGAGCTTTCTACGTTTGTCAGTTATGCAACTACTAGGCACAATCCGATTTCTGCGACCTTTATTTACTATAGCCGAACCCTCCTAAGTCGCCTCTTACGACTTATCTTATAGTTCGCAGTGTTACTATTCTCTGCTCCCCTTGTCAGCCCTGACAACATACCAGTGAGGGTGTCGAATAACAGTTTCCGCATTTTGAAACAAGTATCAGAGACATCAAATCAGGCTATCCTTTTTGTTTGATCGTCTTTATGCAAATATGTCACTGGTGGCGTGTTGTGTGTCACTCGTGGCGTATTGTGTGTCACTGGTGGCGTGTAGTGGAAATGTGATGAATTGTGTAATATGAAACATACTTGTATGCGGATTTAAACCATTACCAATTCAGTGCTGATACAATCAACATAGTGCTTGGCATTGTTCAATATTCAAATATGTTTCTCTCGTGTGGTGCCGGGTCTTGCAAGGGAGCAAAGAATAGTACCACTGCGACCTACAAGGCATGTCGTATGACGTAACTGAGGTAGGGGAGCCCGCGCGCACAGCGCGTTCGTAGCGCGTTGGACTACGGGTGACTAGTCCTATGTAAGTGCGGGCTGGCAGAAAAGCTACAGGTTCCCAGATTTACGGTGTTCGTGGCACCGAGCCGAAGAGCTTTCAGCTCGTGCTTCTGGATCGGAAAAAAAAGAATATGTGATGATACATCAGATTGGTTTGATATTATGGACATGGAGTCAGACAAGGTTGCATTCTGTCGCCTTGTCTGTTTAACATATATGCATAAAACCGCCGAGTGGTTACCGGGGCCCAAATTTGGGGTGTAAAGAATAGAACCACTGTTACCTGCCACGCTTGTCGTAAGAGGCGACTACTAAGGAGGTTTGGCTGAAATCGGATGCACATGTCTTAAACGTATAGAAGTCTATGCCTTTAGGAACCTACCAAACCAATGTGCAACGTATACACGTTCTTGGCAAAGATCAAACATATCTCAAAGAGTGATTAAAACTGGTCGTAAAGAACGAACGCAAAGAAGAAGGAGAAGATGAATAAAACATCATGAGGAATGTTACAGAAGTGACACGAACGGTTGGAGAAGACTTATGGAAGAAGGCATTCATGGAAAGAAGAGAAGAGGAAGACTATGCAGAAGATGGATTCCAGATGAAACTGATGGTTTGAGCATAACGGCTGCTGAGGTGGAATATCTGGTTTTTGATAGAGAGAGAGAGAGAGAGAGAGAGCAATTCCGAAGGACTGTTAGGGTGGCAACGTTCTACTCAAGATGATAACCGTCTACGGACATACTGTAGCGGGTGGAACACCTGACGACATATTATTAGGAATGACATATAATCACATAAAAAAAACCTTTGATATGTATCTTGTATGTGTATGCTTTAGAGCACAAGCTAAATCTAATATGTATAGAAGACAGGCATGTCATAATTAGGAATAACTTTCCACGTGGTTTCCCCTGAGTGAATCCCTGGATATTGTTAAGGAAAGTCGAACAGGGAAAGTGTACAGAATCAAAAGGTAATACCTGTAATATCGTACAGGTATGAAGCGTCATCGATCTCACAGATCGATATTTGATTGACAGCAAAGACATTTTTGCACTTTGATGAATAATCTAGTGTGCTCCGATCTATTTATTTGTTGGCGTAGGAAGATATCAGCGGTAGTGCACGAACCCCGTAGCACAAACGAAGGACCCTGATTTTATTTTGAACATAGTAAACATTTGTAGGTGAGAATTTGGAAACCAAATACAGATGGATTGTCTAGGATGACTTTTTCTCGAGAGAACGGGTCGTTACAAATAATAATAGGAAAATGCAAGTATTTGGACATATATAAGGTCACGAAGGGGTGGAGAAGATCGTCATGGAAGGAGGTATCGTGGTAAAGAGAACAATAGGAGAAGACCGTCAGGAAGGAGGTATCGTGGTAAAGAGAACAATGGGAGAAGACCGTCATGGAAGGAGGTATCGTGTAAAGAGAACAAGAGGAGAGATCGTCATGGAAGGAGATATCGTGGTAAAGAGAACAAGAGAGAGAAGATCGTCATGGAAGGAGGTATCGTGGTAAAGAGAACAAGAGTGAGAAGATCGTCATGGAAGGAGGTATCGTGGTAAAGAGAACAGAGGAGAAGATCGTCAGTGGAAGGAGTATCGTGTAAAGAGAACAAGAGAAGAGATCGTCATGGAAGGAGGTATCGTGGTAAAGAGAACATGGAGAGAAGATCGTCATGGGAAAGGGTATCGTGGTAAAGAGAACAATAGGAGAAGATCGTCATGGAAAGGTATCGTGGTAAAGAGAACAGAGAGAGATCGTCATGGAAGGAGATATCGTGTAAAGAGAACAAGAAATCGTACTGAAGGAAGTATGTGGTAAGAAACAATACGAGAAGATCGCCATGGAAGGAGGTATCGTGGTAAAGAGAACAAGATGTAGAAGATCGTCATGGAAGGAGGTATCGTGGTAAAGAGAACAATAGGGAGAGATCGTCATGGAAGGAGTATCGTGGTAAGAGAACAATAGGAGAAGATCGCGGAAGGAGGTATCGTGTAAAGAGAACAAGAAGAAGATCGTCATGGAAGGAGCTATCGTGTAAGAACAATGAGAAGACCGTCAGAAGGAGGTATCGTGGTAAAGAACAATAGGAGAAGACCGTCATGGAAGGAGTATCGTGGTAAAGAGAACAAGAGGAAAGATCGTCATGAAGGATATCGTGGTAAAGAGAACAAGAGAGAGAAGATCGTCATGGAAGGAGGTATCGTGGTAAAGAGAACAAGAGAGAGAAGATCGTCATGGAAGGAGGTATCGTGGTAAAGAGAACAAGAGGGAGAAGATCGTCATGGAAGGAGGTATCGTGGTAAAGAGAACAAGAGAGAGAAGATCGTCATGGAAGGAGGTATCGTGGTAAAGAGAACAAGAGAGAGAAGATCGTCATGGAAGGAGGTATCGTGGTAAAGAGAACAATAGGGAGAAGATCGTCATGGAAGGAGGTATCGTGGTAAAGAGAACAAGAGAGAGAAGATCGTCATGGAAGGAGATATCGTGGTAAAGAGAACAAGAGAGAGAAGATCGTCATGGAAGGAGGTATCGTGGTAAAGAGAACAATAGGGAGAAGATCGCCATGGAAGGAGGTATCGTGGTAAAGAGAACAAGATGTAGAAGATCGTCATGGAAGGAGGTATCGTGGTAAAGAGAACAATAGGGAGAAGATCGTCATGGAAGGAGGTATCGTGGTAAAGAGAACAATAGGGAGAAGATCGTCATGGAAGGAGGTATCGTGGTAAAGAGAACAAGAGAGAGAAGATCGTCATGGAAGGAGGTATCGTGGTAAAGAGAACAAGAGGGAGAAGATCGTCATGGAAGGAGGTATCGTGGTAAAGAGAACAATAGGGAAAAGATCGCCATGGAAGGAGGTATCGTGGTAAAGAGAACAATAGGGAGAAGATCGTCATGGAAGGAGGTATCGTGGTAAAGAGAACAATAGGGAGAAGATCGTCATGGAAGGAGGTATCGTGGTAAAGAGAACAAGAGAAAAAGATCGTCATGGAAGGAGGTATCGTGGTAAAGAGAACAATAGGGAGAAGATCGTCATGGAAGGAGGTATCGTGGTAAAGAGAACAATAGGGAGAAGACCGTCATGGAAGGAGGTATCGTGGTAAAGAGAACAAGAGAGAGAAGACCGTCATGGAAGGAGGTATCGTGGTAAAGAGAACAATAGGGAGAAGATCGTCATGGAAGGAGGTATCGTGGTAAAGAGAACAAGATGTAGAAGATCGTTATGGAAGGAGGTATCGTGGTAAAGAGAACAATAGGGAGAAGATCGTCATGGAAGGAGGTATCGTGGTAAAGAGAACAAGAGAGAGAAGATCGCCATGGAAGGAGGTATCGTGGTAAAGAGAACAATAGGGAGAAGACCGTCATGGAAGGAGGTATCGTGGTAAAGAGAACAAGAGGGAGAAGATGGTTTCAAGATTAACTGATCATTTGCGCATGTTCAGTGACGGGACATTTGAGCATGTCCAGTGGTGGGACATTTGGCCTATGAAAGAGAATTTCCGAAAGACTGTTATTCTGGTAAAGTTCTTCTCAGGACAAGCTATTGGATGATGACCCTTGTTTTTAGGGACTCAATGGCGAAGGGATCAAATCGTTTGCCTATCGTACTGAATGTTGGGGGTTCGAATCCAAACCGAGACACATGTGCAATTTTTACATGAGATCCCAAGGATTGTTGCCAGAGTTACGGAGTTCGTGCTTTGTACAATGCTTTCGGCTGATGGCATGCCATCTCTGCCAACAGGGACGGAGCCATATGGGGAAACAAGGTACATCGACGTCAGTCCATCGCCTTTCGACCCTTGTTTTTATAGCGAGAACATCAAGGGGTCCTCTTGTGTGACATACTGAGAACCATTGCTGTACCTTACAGTTGTAAGGACGAAAGGATTAAATCTCAAACCTAAGTGGACGGAAGTGAGGCAGGTTTATTCAACACCGAGACTGACACGAGAGTAGGCTTTCATATTAATGGCCTACTACCTGGGTACAAGGCATACATCGTGCAGAGCCTAGAATATGTTTGTTTTAAACACAGTGAAATATTTGTCCTAACAATTGAAAGAGACACGAATCGGTCGCAGGTACAGTCTCGAGCTGTGTTAGGAGAGTGAGAAATCAATCAAGTTGGAACGTCTTATCTATAAATTAGTTCTATTAGATTTCTCTGTCGTATTTTGTCAAGAAATTTCTCCATACCACTCTATCCTGGGCAATTGGTGCAATCGCTTCCAAAGAATTGAGATATTTCTTGCCTTTCTCAGTAAAGTTAGTTTCACGGTTTCCCTAGTAAGTGATTTCTTCTTGAACCCTTGTCTCCCATTTAATTGATCATTTCTTCTCAAAGTATGTCCAACATATCTCAATCTTCTCCTTCTTATAATAGTTGTTACTAGTGGTGACCAGATATTTCTTCTCAAGAGTGTGCCCAACATATCTCCATCTTCTCATTATAACAATTGTCACTAGTGATTGACATTTATCTGATTTCATCACTTCTGAATTCGTCACATTTTATGTTCATTATTTTTCGCAAACATCTGTTTTCAAATGCATTGAGATTAAGAATCTGTACAAAGTATCCTGATCGGTCAACGTGAGAAACGAACCGGGTCCATTTAAAGTATGAGTAGAACACTTTTACCTTCATGTCCAGCCCTATATGGCCTTATATGGCCAGCCCCTAATACAGCCATCCCCTAATACAGTCTATCCCCCTCTGAACAACTGATCGTTACCCCCCAAAAACAGTCTATCCCCCTCTGAATAACTGATCGTCACCTCCCAAAAACAGTCTATCCCCCTCTGAACAACTGATCGTCACCTCCCAAAAACAGTCTATCCTGTGAACAACTGATCGTCTCCCCAAAAACAGTCTATCCCCCTCTGAACAACTGATCGTCACCTCCCAAAAACAGTCTATCCCCCTGTGAGCAACTGATCGTCACCTCCCAAAAACAGTCTATCCCCCTGTGAGCAACTGATCGTCACCTCCCAAAACAGTCTATCCCCTGTGAGCAACTGATGACAGAGACAGTATTTAGCTGGACAATCTATAAGTGTAGCCAGATTTTTGTGTTGACTCAAAAGTAGACAAGAACAAATAATATCAGGGTTTGTAAATATTTAAAGGGACGTGACATTCCATGTGAATAGTTTCGTATCCTACTTTCCGTGAAACATTTGCAATACCCGGACACTTCACTTAAAACCTGATCGTGATATCAGAAATCTTCTTGTTCCTCAATGACATCGCATTTTTAAAAATAGTTTACGGTTTTTTTTTACGTTTTGTTCCGGTTTTTATATATTGTATTTGTCTTTTTTAGAATGCATTTTTTCCCTGTGTGAAAGTACGTGTGTGAAACATGGATATTTAACATCATCATCATCATCATCATCCTCATCATCATCATCAAATAGCTTGTCCTGAGCAGAACATTGCCACCCTAACAATCCTTAGGAATTTCTTGCATAAGCCAGATGTACCGCCTCTGCATCCGTCATGCTCAAATCATTAGTAACATCTTGAATCCATTTTCTCCGTGGTTTTCCTCTCCTACTCTTTTCTGGTATGCCTCATTACATAATGACCCTCTCCAGCCCTTCATGTCTTTTTATATTTCCAAAATATCTCAATTTTCTCTTTCTTATTTGTAGCATCAGTCAGTTTTCTTTGATTTTTGAGTTCTTTCTGGATAGATCTATTTGTTCTCTTCTCTGTCCAATGTATACGTAGGATTGTACTATGACCACTTATAAGCACACAACGTACACTCGCTCTTAGACTCGGATCACATAAAAATCGAAAAATAGTGGTTTAACGAGTGGTCGATGTGGATATCTATGTCTATCCCTGAACCAGTCTCCGCCTGTCTATGATTGCTCATCTATCCATCTAATCTGTCAGTCTGTCTAATCTATGTCTATTCATGAACTAGTCTCAGTCTGTCTATCTGTCATGATATCATTCCTGTACGGCTTTAAATCTAAACTTAACTGTGGGCATGCATGTCTGTCGCCCACACATCAAGCGCTATGTAAAACCTGAGACCCCAACATGGAAGTTTAGTGTCAACACAAACCTGTACAACTGTTGTACAACTGCTGAACGATAATTAATTATTGACTTTAGCCAATTAGATTTCTGACATGGCATTTGGTTAATTTTAGCAACCGTAGAATAAATAGCAACCATGTTGTCTTTCTGTCGGAGAGACATCTCACTCAATATAACCAGTAACTTGTTGATTTACATACAACTAAAGTCGGTAAATGCACGCCTGCATGGCGGGGGACACTAGTCAAATGGTATAAGCAGACTTTCACGCAAAAACCAGTCAGAAGTACTATACCAGGCGTCATGGCTAACGCATGAATTCACAGCGGGAGAACGCAGAAGTTGATTTACAAACATCACGTTAGAGTCATAGCGGGCGAACGCAGAAGTTGATTTACAAACATGTTAGAGTCACAGCGGGCGAACGCAGAAGTTGATTTACAAACATCACGTTAGAGTCACAGCGGGCGAACGCAGAAGTTGATTTACAAACATGTTAGAGTCACAGCGGGCGAACGCAGAAGTTGATTTACAAACATGTTAGAGTCACAGCGGGCGAACGCAGAAGTTGATTTACAAACATGTTAGAGTCACAGCGGGCGAACGCAGAAGTTGATTTACAAACATGTTAGAGTCACAGCGGGCGAACGCAGAAGTTGATTTACAAACATCACGTTAGAGTCGCGAATAACAAAGGGGATAACACACTTGGTTCGAGGCCAGTAATAATTGGTGTGCACACGATACGTGGTTGGGACTACATGAAACTCTGATCCTTTACTTGACGATCTTCCTTCAATCCTTTCGTTCGCTTGAAATATTGTCCACAACGTTCGTCTCTTCTACAAGCTTCAGTTTTTGGTAGCTTTGTAGCTCACACATAAGTCCGTGTATCTCACACACATAGGTCCGTGTATCTCACACAGAGAGGTCCGTGTATCTCACACAGAGAGGTCCGTGTATCTCACACAGAGAAGTCCGTGTATCTCACACAGAGAGGTCCGTGTATCTCCCACAGAGAGGTCCATGTATCTCACACAGAGAGGTCCGTGTATCTCACACCGAGAGGTCCGTGTATCTCACACAGAGAGGTCCATGTATCTCACACAGAGAGGTCCGTGTAGTTCACACAGAGAGGTCCGTGTATCTCACACAGAGAGGTCCATGTATCTCACACAGAGAGGTCCGTGTATCTCACACAGAGAGGTCCATGTATCTCACACAGAGAGGTCCGTGTAGTTCACACAGATAGGTCCGTGTATCTCACACAGAGAGGTCCATGTATCTCACACAAAGAGGTCCGTGTATCTCACACAGAGAGGTCCGTGTATCTCACACAGAGAGGTCCGTGTATCTCACACCGAGAGGTCCGTGTATCTCACACAGAGAGGTCCATGTATCTCACACAAAGAGGTCCGTGTATCTCACAGAGAGGTCCATGTATCTCACACAGAGAAGTCCATGTATCTCACACAGAGAGGTCCATGTATCTCACACAGAGAGGTCCGTGTATCTCACACAGAGAGGTCCGTGTATCTCACACAGAGAGGTCCGTGTATCTCACACCGAGAGGTCCGTGTATCTCACACAGAGAGGTCCATGTATCTCACACAAAGAGGTCCGTGTATCTCACAGAGAGGTCCATGTATCTCACACAGAGAAGTCCATGTATCTCACACAGAGAGGTCCGTGTAGTTCCCACAGAGAGGTCCGTGTATCTCACACAGAGAGGTCCGTGTATCTCACACAGAGAGGTCCGTGTAGTTCACACAGAGAGGTCCATGTAGTTCACACAGAGAGGTCCGTGTATCTCACAACAAGAGGTCCGTGTATCTCACACAGAGAGGTCCGTGTATATCACACAGAGAGGTCCGTGTATCTCACACAGAGGTCCGTGTAGTTCACACAGAGAGGCCCGTGTATCTCACATAGAGAGGTACGTGTAGTTCACACAGAAATCTGTGTAGTTGTTATGTTCAGTGTTACTTGAGGATCTCAATTAAAATTGATAGATATGACCAACATCATTGCACTTCGTTGAATAACCATGTGTGCTCCGATCTCTTTCTTACACGGGAAGATCTCAGTAAGTAACCACGTGTGCTCCGATCTCTTTCTTACACGGGAAGATCTCAGTAAGTAACCATGTGTGCTCCGATCTCTTTCTTACACGGGAAGATCTCAGTAAGTAACCATGTGTGCTCCGATCTCTTTCTTACACGGGAAGATCTCAGTAAGTAACCATGTGTGCTCCGATCTCTTTCTTACACGGGAAGATCTCAGTAAGTAACCATGTGTGCTCCGATCTCTTTCTTACACGGGAAGATCTCAGTAAGTAACCACGTGTGCTCCGATCTCTTTCTTACACAGGAAGATCTCAGTAAGTAACCATGTGTGCTCCGATCTCTTTCTTACACGGGAAGATCTCAGTAAGTAACCACGTGTGCTCCGATCTCTTTCTTACACGGGAAGATCTCAGTAAGTAACCACGTGTGCTCCGATCTCTTTCTTACACGGGAAGATCTCAGTAAGTAACCATGTGTGCTCCGATCTCTTTCTTACACGGGAAGATCTCAGCAGCAGTTCACGAGCTCATTAGTAATGGCAAGTGTACCCAGTCAAACTATTTTGTAGTCATTTTTAATTATTTAATCTTTCTAATGAATTTTGCACAGGCAGCGGTTTCCAACCTGTTTCCAACCTGCTTCCAACCTGCTTCCAACCTGCTTCCAACCTGCTCTTCTCGATTTTGAACTGACAAGAGGGCTTTCATGTACGACATGACCATGTTATTATCGTGCACATGGGCACCTGGTATGTCCTCTAACTGATCTCAACCTACTGGGAACATGATCTCACCTACTGGGAACATGATCTCACCTACTGGAACATGATCTCATCCTACTGGGAACATGATCTCACCTACTGGAACTATGATCTCACCTACTGGGAACTATGATCTCACCTACTGGAAATGATCTCACTACTGGGACATGATCTCACCTACTGGGAACATGATCTCACCTACTGGGAATATGATCTCACCTACTGGGAATATGATCTCACCTACTGGGAACATGATCTCACCTACTGGGAATATGATCTCACCTACTGGGAACATGATCTCACCTACTGGGAACATGATCTCACCTACTGGGAACATGATCTCACCTACTGGGAATATGATCTCACCTACTGGGAACATGATCTCACCTACTGGGAATATGATCTCACCTACTGGGAATATGATCTCACCTACTGGGAATATGATCTCACCTACTGGGAATATGATCTCACCTACTGGGAACATGATCTCACCTACTGGGAACATGATCTCACCTACTGGGAATATGATCTCACCTACTGGGAATATGATCTCACCTACTGGGAATATGATCTCACCTACTGGGAACATGATCTCACCTACTGGGAACATGATCTCACCTACTGGGAACATGATCTCACCTACTGGGAACATGATCTCACCTACTGGGAATATGATCTCACCTACTGGGAAATGATCTCACCTACTGGGAACATGATCTCACCTACTGGGAAATGATCTCACCTACTGGAACATGATCTCACCTACTGGAACATGATCTCACCTACTGCTAGATTACCTACTGGAAATGATCTCACCTACTGGGAAATGATCTCACCTACTGGGAACATGATCTCACCTACGGAACAGATCTCACTACGGGAACATGATCTCACCTACTGGGAACATGATCTCACCTACTGGGAACATGATCTCACCTACGGAAAGATTCACCTACGGAACATGATCTCACCTACTGGGAATATGATCTCACCTACGAAATCTCTACTGGGAATATGATCTCACCTACTGGGAATATGATCTCACCTACTGGGAATATGATCTCACCTACAACTAAGATAAGGGACTCTCTTAAAAAATATCAAAAATGGCTCCACGAGGGAGCGAACCGAGTACCATTGGAACGAGAGACGAGCACGTAACTTCTACGCTACAGAGATATCATAAATTACAAGCACCTCTGAAGTCGGAGTAAGGCTCGCCTGAACGACGAGGGGCATTGGTAATGAGGAAATCAGATCTCAAACTAACACCACAACTACAACTATTACTCTCACCACCACTACTACTACTACTCTCACCACTACTACTACTACTCTCACCACTACTACTACTCTCACCACTACTACTACTACTCTCACCACTACTACTACTACTACTCTCACTACTACTACTACTACTACTACTCTCACCACTACTACTACTACTACTCTCACCACTACTACTACTCTCACCACTACTACTACTATTACCACCATCTTCGCTACTTAAATTACAACTACTACCACTGCTTCTTCTACTATTTTATTGTTTCTATTCTTGTAGGAGAATGAAGGAAAAGTCACAGGCATACTTCTACTCAGTATTACCATCTCCTGTCTTGGTAACTCGTTTCTCTATGGCTACCAGATTGGCGTCGTCAACCAACCAGCAAACGTAAGTTTTTGTTTACAGTCGTTAGATCATTTTACAGTCATGTGACTATTATATAGCAATGTGACCACTGTATAATCATGTGACCATTGTATTTACGATGCATGAACTGTGTATAGAGACCATGAACATGATACAGAAGACAGGTTATGTACGAAGGCAGTAGATATGCGACAATTCAGACACTTACCTCCATCTTTGTCCCAGGTCATTCTGGGATGAAGGGCAATGAAAGAGCGGATTCACTGGTGGGCAATGATACGATCGTGGATGGTCTTCTATGGACAAAAGCGACATCATCAATGCTATAAGAGAAAACATACGCTCTGAAGATTTCAACGAAGAAGGTCAAGGGCATTCTCTATCTCGGTTGCGCAAGTTCTGCATACCGATAACTGCGGCAAGACGGGAAAACCATGAGAGAAACCCTCAGTAGATACATCAATCAACACAGAACGGGAGTTGTTAGAGTCTAAACAGACTGAAATACATTCTTGGGAGGAGATCAGAGCGATGGGCATGTTTGATATGCGATGAAGATGATCATCAAATAAACATGACAGACATGACAGTGTGGTATTTGCATTGTCAGTAATTTGCTGTACAGTAATTTGACGAATTGTGTTGTCAGTAATTTGTGCATTGTACAGTAATTTGTGCATTGTACAGATTCAACTATTTTGTGCATTGTACAGTAATTTGTGCATTGTACAGTAATTTGTGCATTCATAATTTGATTAAGATTCATTCAGTAATTTGGCATGCAGTAATTTGTGCATTGTACAGTAATTTGTGCATTGTACAGTAATTTGTGCATTGTACAGTAATTTGTGCATTGTACAGTAATTTGTGCATTGTACAGTAATTTGTCATTGTACAGTATTGCATTACAGTAATTTTGCATTGTACAGTAATTTGTGCATTGTACAGTAATTTTGATTGTACAGTTGTATTACAGTAATTTGTGCATTGTACAGTAATTTGTGCATTGTACAGTAATTTGTGCATTGTACAGTAATTTGTGCATTGTACAGTAATTTGTGCATTGTACAGTAATTTGTGCATTGTACAGTAATTTGTGCATTGTACAGTAATGTGACCAGTTTTCAGTAAGGTGAACAGAAAAAAACAAAACAAATTTTACAACAGTTTGACAAATTGAAAAGGTGTGGTTGCTAAAGGAAGTCTGCTGGAAAAAATGAAATAAGTTGGTTAAAAAAAACGTATGGTTCATTTGAGATCATTCTGAAAGCATTATACAGGACAGACGGGAGAAAGAGAGGAAGATCAAGAAGAAGATGGTTGTACGCCTGGAAATTTTACCGGACAGACGGGAGAGGAAGACAAGGAAGATGGATGTACGCCTGGAAATTCACCGACGGGAGAGAGAAGACCAAGGAGAATGGATGCGCCTGGAACTTCGGACGACGGAGAAGGCCAAGGAGAAGATGGATGTACGCCTGGAGACATTATACCGGACAGACGGGAGAAAGAGAAACCAGAGAAGATGGATGCGCGAGACATACCGACAGACGGAGAAGAGAAGACCAAGAAGATGGATGTACGCCTGGAGACATTATACCGGACAGACGGGAGAAAGAGATGAAGACCAAGGAGAAAATGGATGTACGAATTCTTAGACTAGTTAAGTATGACTGCGGCAGATGACGGACACACGACGCAGGACCAAAAGTCATATACTGCTGCTGTCATGGGAGCCAATTTCTGACAGGAAGTGTGTACAGTGTTGCACTATGTACAGTGTTGCTATTATTAGTTTACGACATTGTATGTGGTCCTAACATTTATTCTACAGTTTGTCTGTGAAACTAACGGACATTTTTGTAGCACAAAACATAAGTATGCTAATTAGTTGTATCAACATATACTTGTCTGTGTGGACCCAGGTAGCGAGTGATTTGGTGTGGACAAACATGACTTGTGCTCTCTACCAGCTATGTAAGATAAACAACCGAGGTTTGCATATGTCTATGTTGTTAACAACTACTGGATCAATCTGACATGAGAGAGCTTGATATACTAACTAAAACTCAAGACTAAATGGAGCAATGGGTCTTATTCTCCTAAAACTAACTCCTTATTCTCCTAAGACTAACTCCTTATTCTCCTAAGACTAACTCCTTATTCTCTTAAGACTAAATGGAGCAATGCTTTTTAGTAAATCTGAAAACTCAACTGAGCAATTTAAACTTAATATTCCCCTGGGAATATGCATGCTATTTGTATTCTGAACTTTGTTTTCCTATCAGTTCCATTTCCTTACTGTTTTAGTTGATATTATAAATTCCCTAAGGGAGAGATGACATGTACATGATTCAAGTAATAGTGGTGAATCTACAACACTAACCAGACTGCAAGAATTCCAAGTCAAATGTGGTGTAGCTAGACAAGAACACTGCTGGTAGCCAAAGAAGAATAGTAAGCCAACACAGAACCGGGGTCGTTAGTTGCCACACGCTGAGAGATATACTGAGGGGGAGATCGGAGCACTTATGGACTCATTGGTTCAATGTGCAGTGATGATGATCCGACGACTAAACTAAAACTAAACTATTTTAGTTGTTTAAGTTTACTCATAATAATAATTCCTCACATATCGTTATATGTTACATAGGGCCTCAAGCAATTTCTCCATACTGCTCTATCCTGGGCAACTCACTCATTATACTTTTAGAAATATGACAATTTTTATTCAATATACATTTCTAGCTTATTCAAAAATTCTACAACAAGACATATTACGAACGCCGTGGAGGATCATGGGAGAACATGGAGCGCTACAACGACTACCTGCAAGACAATATTACAGAACAAGAAGCTGCTATCAAGTACTTGGTGAACAACAGCGCAGATTTGTCTGTAGACAAGTAAGATTTTTGGTTTCCCTCCCTTCTTTGATTGTTTTCAGATTGAAACAGCACTTGTGTGTTGCTGGGGCTTGCAAGGGAGCAAAGCATAGTAACACAGCGACCTACACGGCATGTCATAAGAGGCGTCTGAGGTAGGGTCCTAGGGAAGCTACCCTAGTAAATAAAACGTATCGCAGAAATCAGAAGCGCTGGACTACTTGTAGGTGCATAACTGTCACAACGTACAATCGCTCTTAGGTTCAGATCACATACAAATCACAAAGAGTGGTTTAACAAGTGATTGATATGGAGCGTTCAAAGAAGAAGTGTGAAACTGTAAGCTCTAGGTTCCTAATAATAGCCGCCCATCTGCAGCGATGATGACAACAGTCTCAGACTTATGCTGCTGCACCTCTCTTGTGTGTGTGGAGTGACTGTAGAGTTCAATCCTAGAACACAATTCCCTACCAAATGTGGGTGTATACATGATCAAGGTTAGACATGTGCATGTTCTGTGTTCTGTCTTTTCACACAGCTCGTTTTCTCTGTGCCTCAATGACACAATGATTCTCAACTATGCGGGTTCCTCTTTTGTTGTTACAGCGCCACATTTGGCGATCTTGCGCAAAGGATTCCCAGCACGTATTGTCTATATCGAAGCATTTCAGAGACCCTTTAAGAGTGTCTTTAAAGCGTTTTTTGTGTCCACCAGCTGAACGTCTGCCCCCTTCAAGTTCGCTAAACATCAACTGTTTGGGGATGTGTTTATCATGCATTCAAGCAACGTGACCGGCTCATCTTACATGGGCCTTCTGCAACAGGGTGTTGACGCTTGGGATCTTTGCTCTTGTGAGGAGTTCGGTATCTGGAATTTTTTCCTGCCTGTTTATTTTTAGTATTCTGCATATACAGCTTGTGTGGAAGTGGTTTAGTTTTCTTGCGTGTATACTATACACTGTCGATATCTTGCTTGGATACAGCAGCGTGGTTAGCACTATGGCCTGGTAAACTTTCAGCTTTGTGGCTACGCTTATCCCCTTCCGCTTCCACACAGTGACACGTAAACTTCCGAACGCAACACTGGCTTTGGATATCCTATTGTTGACTTCAGAGTCTATGTTTGCCGATCTGGATAGGAGGCTGCCAAGATATGCAAAGTTGTCCGCTGACAAGAGACGCTGGTGTTTAATGTTGATGACTGGATCGTAGTACTGCTCTCTGGCGGGCTGGACTGCAGGTTCCTAATATTGCAATGAAAACCTTTCTTGTTTGCTGCCACATTTTGACATTTAACATTAGGGACTCTAGCATGAAAAACAGCTGTTAGTTTCTTATTTGTCTTTTCATTCTCCTGCTATGAATGCAGGCATAGTCACAGCGTCAGGCATAGTCACAGCGCCAGGCATAGTCACAGCGCCAGGCATAGTCACAGTGCCAGGCCTAGCGCTTCTGATTTTTGCATGAAGGCTTGCTTTCCTTATCAGTTTACCCTGTTAATCAAAGTCGGAGTAAAGCTCACCTAAATGGGAAGGGACATTGGGGATAAAGAAAACAAGTCATATTGGGCACCTGACTACTTCTGCATTCGTAGCATGCTAAAAAAACACAAAGCTAATAGAATGTGCAAGAAGAAATGAAGAATATCAGAATTAGTTAACCTAAATATTTGAACTAATTTGATAATGTTAAAAATCATGGCACATGGTCAAACTGGACAGACAAACTGATGCAGTCTGCAACATTTGGTAGTTTACTTGTTAACAATATAGCAAATGCAGCAGCATAGGAATAGAAATAGACAGCTGCCATTGTTCAGTTTATGAAATTAAGTTCAATTTCAATTCATGAAATTCCCATCATTCATGATTAGGGAAAAGACTACCTCAAAGACCTAAGTAGAACAACCAAAAGGTCATTATATTTCGACTACGCACCGGACACTGCAGACTCAACAAACACTTATAAAGACTAGGAATAAGTCAAACAGCTCTCTGCCGGTGTCAGCAGGTGGAACATACACCGGAGCATATCCTGCAAGACTGTACTCTCCTGTGTGAGCTGGGAAGCAACATGTGGCCACACCCATCTGACCTAAAGACTAAGCTTTATGGAAACCTGACAGACCTGAAGCTGACTGCCCAGTTTGTGGTCCACAGTAAATTAAGCGCATGACCAGAGATCACTGAAGAAGAAGAATTCATGAAATTAAGTTTTGAATGTGTTGCCATCATGATTAATCTATTTTGTTTGAAACAGTGCCAATGTCACCAAAAAGTTTAAGGATGTTCAGTTTGGAGCTGATAAAAATTTACTGATGGAGAACTGGGAGATTAAGATCTTGTGGTCGACTACTGTGGCTGCGTTTGTCTTGTTTGGTATGATTGGTGCCTTCATCTCTGCTAAAGTAGCAGATTTCTTTGGAAGGTATGTGCCTTTTTTGTTGTCACTTTTTGTTTATAAGTGTACAATGAGTTGAGTGTGTGTGTGGGGTGTGAGTGAGTGAGTACAGTGTGTGGGGTGTGATTGAGATAGTGTGTGTGTGTGTAATGAGTGAATACAGAGTGACTGTAGGTTGTAAGTGAGTACATAGTGAGTTATGTTATGTGATCAACATCATGGCACATTGGGCATTCCCATTTGTACTGTGTCCTCCGCTGCAGCAGCCATCCTAAAGTCCATTTGCTCACCGTGCTCATGAGAAGTTGATTAGTATATCTTCTCTCTCTACCACGAAGACGACACTGTCGGCATGTCCAAACTTAACTCCTAATTCCTGCACTCGTTCCAGTGTCTGAGACTTGTCCATATCACATACATGAGAGCGTGAGTGAGAGTACAGAGTGAGTGTAGGTTGTGATGGAAGGAGTACAGAGTGAGTACAGTCCACCTGCCTATTCTACGGTGATAACTCGGACATCAGTGAGTGAGTATAGGTCAGCTGCCTATTCTATGTTGATAACTTGGACCGTACAGAGTTTGTGCACTGCAGCTGAGATCTTCCTGTGCAAGAAAGAGATCGTAGCATACATGGTTACTCACCAAAGTGCCATGTCCGATCATATCAATCATTGAGGATATGATTCTGTGACCACTAGAAATCCTATCATACATGGATTAAGTCTGCAGGAACTCCTGCATCAACAGATGAGATGTGTGTGTAACTAGGTAGCTAGAGGAACTGTCAGCATGCACTTCCATCACCATTTACTAAAAGGGACTGACCACTTGTGTCAGTTTAGAATGCAAGGGTACTGCTTCATTTTAAACAATATCTCATATCCTTTTGTGACATTAGGTTATGAATTGCCTTTCACTCCACATTTATAGGTCAAAGTATGCCAGAGGTTGGAGGATCATTTCCTTTCCTCATTTCTGGAATATCGAGTGTAGGAACAAACCCACAACCCTCTTGTCTAAAAGAGTTTCAAACCGAAGGATTGACTTCAGTGTCAATGAAGGGAGTTTTACACCATATGGTTCGGCCCTTCTCTGCAGAAATGACACACCACCTGCTCCTTCTCAGCAGAAATGGCACACCATCTGCTCCTTCTCTGCAGAAATGGCACACCATCTGCTCCTTCTCAGCAGAAATGGTACACCACCTGCTGAGAGTATTGCCTAAAGCATAAACTCCATAGCTCCAGCAACAATCCTGGGGGTATCTGGAAAAGAATGCACTCGTGAACAGAACGCGAGGTCTGGATTCAAACCCATGACCTTCAAAGCAAGGCTAGGTTTAACCACTTAGTCACAAAGACCCCTACTGTGTTTAACCACTTAGTCACAAAGACCCCTACTGTGTTTAACCACTTAGTCACAAAGACCCCTACTGTGTTTAACCACTTAGTCACAAAGACCCCTACTGTGTTTAACCACTTAGTCACAAAGACCCCTACTGTGTTTAACCACTTAGTCACAAAGACCCCTACTGTGTTCAATTTAACATACCAATGCTCTACCGACTAAATTAGCTAAATGAAAACTGATTTAATAATGTTATTGATTACTTCCCTTTGATTGACAGGAAACGAGGAATTATTCTGATTACATTTCTGATGTTCATCGCTGCCATCTTGGGAGGAATAGCTTTGGAAGTTGTGTCTCCAGAGTGTCTTATCCTTTCTAGAGTTTTCGTGGGCTTACACTCAGGTAAGACATTTTATATTAGGCTAGGCACTAACTGCCTTATTTCTCTCTCTCTCTCGTTCTTTTTCTGCCATTTTGATCATTCTTATTGTGAAACAGCCTTTGCCAAGAACATTTGTTTTACATCACATCTTCAGTACCATTTGGAGCTCTAGTGCTTGTTCTTCGGTGATGTGTCCGCTTTCAACCAGAGTTTACTGTGTTCGCTCTCTGTTAGCCTTTGACTGTTCCCAGCCGACTTGCAAGGCAGCTACCATTTTCTCTTAGGGTAGCGACCCTTAGACGACCTATCCTCCTGGGTTGTTGAGCTTCATCTGCCCAGGTTACCAGTCATTTTTTTGACTACTTGGTGTGCCTACCGTCCAGTTTTGTGTACGGTTTGCTACACTAGCCTTTGATTGTCCCTAATCTAACTACAAGGCAGTAGTAACTGTCTTATTTGAGGGCTTACACTCAGGTAAGACATTTTATATTAGACACTGTCTTAATTGTGGGTTCAGGTAAGACATTTTATATTAGGCACTGTCTTATTTGAGCATTAATATTGTTAAGTTGTCAGATTGCTGGTTTTGCAATCCACAAATTGTTCAGCTGTAGGTTATCACACTTTCATTATACTAAATGATAAGACTAAATGATGGGAGGACAGCAGCAATTTTAGAAAAAAAGTTGTTTCATTATTACAGGCGATGTGCATCTGATCAGATCAACAACCATCAATCAAGATTTTATCATGGTCTCATGTCTTTTTATGTGCCCAAAATACTTTACTTGTCTGAATTTTATTTCTCTTAATAATTGTTTCTTCATGCCTAGTTTTCCTAAAACTTGTTTACATGTCTGTTCTTCTGTCCATGAAACTCTGCCTATTATTCTGTATATCCACATCTCAAATGCATCTATTCTGTCTTATCACAATATAAACAAAATCTATAGATTCTACCCGTCACTGGAAACCTTCCCCATGACGAAATCATAGAAAATGTGAGAAAACTAGACAGATAAGACAATGGAATGAAGGAACTAGACAGATAAAAGAATGGAATGAGGGAACTAGACAGATAAGAGAATGGAATGAGGAAACTAGACAGATATGAGAATGGAATGAGGAAACTAGACAGATAAGACAATGGAATGAGGGAACTAAACAGATAAGACAATGGAATGAGGGATCTAGACAGATAAGAGAATGGAATGAAGGAACTAGACAGATAAGAGAATGGAGTGAGGGAACTAGACAGATAAGAGAATGGAATGAGGAAACTAGACAGATAAGAGAATGGAATGAGGAAACTAGACAGAAAAGAGATTGGAGTGAGGGAACTAGACAGATAAGACAATGGAATGAGGAAACTAGACAGATAAGAGAATGGAATGAAGGAACTAGACAGATAAGAGAATGGAATGAGGAAACTAGACAGATAAGAGAATGGAGTGAGGGAACTAGACAGATAAGACAATGGAATGAGGAAACTAGACAGATAAGAGAATGGAATGAAGGAACTAGACAGATAAGAGAATGGAGTGAGGGAACTAGACAGATAAGAGAATGGAATGAAGGAACTAGACAGATAAGAGAATGGAATGAGGGAACTAGACAGATAAGAGAATGGAGTGAGGGAACTAGACGGAGAAGAGAATGGAGTGAGGGAACTAAACAGATAAGACAATGGAATGAGGGAACTAGACAGATAAGACAATGGAGTGAGGGAACTAGACAGATAAGATAATGGAGTGAGGGAACTAGACAGATAAGAGAATGGAGTGAGGGAACTAAACAGATAAGAGAATGGAATGAAAGAACTAGACAGATAAGAGAATGGAATGAAGAAATTACACAGATAAGAGAATGGAATGAAGAAATTACACAGATAAAAGAATGGAATGAGAGAACTAGACAGATAAGAGAATGGAATGAAGGAACTAGACAGATAATAGAATGGAATGCGGGAACTAGACAGATAAAAGAACGGAATGAAGGAACTGGACAGATAAGAGAATGGAATTAGGGAACTAGACAGATAAAGAAACGGAATGAAGGAACTGGACAGATAAGAGAATGGAGTGAGGGAACTAGACAGATAAGAGAATGGAATGAAGGAACTAGACAGATAAGAGAATGGAGTAGGAACTAGACATATAAGAGAATGGAATGAAGGAACTAGACAGATAAGAGAATGGAGTGAGGGAACTAGACAGATAAGAGAATGGAATGAAGGAACTAAACAGATAAGAGAATGTAATGAGGAACTAAACAGATAAGACAATGGAATGAGGAACTAGACAGATAAGACAATGGAGTAGGAACTAGACAGATAAGACAATGGAGTAGGAGAACTAGACAGATAAGAGAATGGAATGAAGGAACTAGACAGATAAGAGAATGGAATGAAGGAACTAGACAGATAAGAGAATGGAATGAAGGAACTAGACAGATAAGAGAATGGAATGAGGGAACTAAACAGATAAGACAATGGAATGAGGGAACTAGACAGATAAGACAATGGAGTGAGGGAACTAGACAGATAAGAGAATGAAATGAAGAAATTACACAGATAAGGGAATGGAATGAAGGAACTAGACAGATAAGAGAATGGAATGAAGGAACTAGACAGATAAGAGAATGGAATGAAGGAACTAGACAGATAAGAGAATGGAATGAAGGAACTAGACAGATAAGAGAATGGAATGAAGGAACTAGACAGATAAGAGAATGGAGTGAGGGAACTAGACAGATAAGAGAATGGAGCGAGGGAACTAGACAGATAAGAGAATGGAGTGAGGGAACTAGACAGATAAGAGAACGGAATGAGGGAACTAAAGAAATAAAAAGAAATAAGGAACTGGACAGGTAAGGAAGTCAAATAAACTTGTGTGTCGAGACATGATGAAATGTACTGACCTAATCTGAAATGTATCTTTCTGAACTTGTATTTTATCTCATGCTAGGTCTCAACATTACTTTGTGCCCCTTGTACCTGACAGAAATTTCTCCCAAGAAAATCCGAGGTGCTATCGGAACTTGTCATCAACTTGCCATCACCATTGGCATCTTGGTGTCATGAATTATGGGACTTAAGGAACTCTTAGGTAAGAAACTTCTCAATATAATTAGAACAATCAGAACTCTTAGATAAGAAACTTCTCAATGTAATTAGAACAATCAGAACTCTTAGATAAGAAACTTCTCAATATAATTAGAACAATCAGAACTCTTAGATAAGAAACTTCTCAATGTAATTAGAACAATCAGAACTCTTAGATAAGAAACTTCTCAATATAATTAGAACAATCAGAACTCTTAGATAAGAAACTTCTCAATGTAATTAGAAAAATCAGAACTCTTAGATAAGAAACTTCTCAATATAATTAGAACAATCAGAACTCTTAGATAAGAAACTTCTCAATATAATTAGAACAATCAGAACTCTTAGATAAGAAACTTCTCAATGTAATTAGAACAATCAGAACTCTTAGATAAGAAACTTCTCAATGTAATTAGAACAATCAGAACTCTTAGATAAGAAACTTCTCAATATAATTAGAACAATCAGAACTCTTAGATAAGAAACTTCTCAATATAATTAGAACAATCAGAACTCTTAGATAAGAAACTTCTCAATATAATTAGAACAATCAGAACTCTTAGATAAGAAACTTCTCAATATAATTAGAACAATCAGAACTCTTAGATAAGAAACTTCTCAATATAATTAGAACAATCAGAACTCTTAGATAAGAAACTTCTCAATATAATTAGAACAATCAGAACTCTTAGATAAGAAACTTCTCAATATAATTAGAACAATCAGAACTCTTAGATAAGAAACTTCTCAATGTAATTAGGACAATCAGAACTCTTAGATAAGAAACTTCTCAACATAATTAGGACAATCAGAACTCTTAGATAAGAAACTTCTCAATATAATTAGAACAATCAGAACTCTTAGATAAGAAACTTCTCAATGTAATTAGGACAATCAGAACTCTTAGATAAGAAACTTCTCAATATAATTAGAACAATCAGAACTCTTAGATAAGAAACTTCTCAATATAATTAGAACAATCAGAACTCTTAGATAAGAAACTTCTCAATATAATTAGAACAATCAGAACTCTTAGATAAGAAACTTCTCAATATAATTAGAACAATCAGAACTCTTAGATAAGAAACTTCTCAATATAATTAGAACAATCAGAAGATTATAAGATATAGAACAGCAATGGTTATCATTTGATAATCTATTTCTTCTTCTTCTTTGAATGGAGGCGGGTGGGGGAAGGTCGTAGTGATCTTGTGTGTGCTAATTCTTCTTCTCTTTCACCATTTACTTCATTATAGAAGTGTTGGTTGGGGGTGTAACATAATGATTTTGTGTGTGCTTGTTTTAAGGCACTTTGTAAGCTGATATTCATGTTTGTAAGCTTGTTCTTGATGCGGTCGCTCCATCTTTTGCTTGGTCTTCCTCTTACTTTGTACTCGTTATACTTTTTTTGTGTGGCTCTCTGTGGTAGACGATACCAGGGCATTCCTGTCAGGTGTCCAAACCATTTAATCTGTTGTTCTTTTATGAATTGCATGACTGGTTTCACATCCAGTCTTCTTCTGATTTCTTCATTTCTAATTTAGTCTCTTATTGTCTCCAGCTCTTCTAAGACACCTCATCTCTGTCGTTATGATTTTCCACTCATTAGCTGCTGTTATTGGCCATGTTTGACACTGGTAACATAGTGTTGACCAGAAAATCATTCTTATGAGATTTGCTTTAGTTGTTATCTCATTATGTGACAACAATAGTGTTATCATTTATGTAACACAACAAATCTCATTTTTCGAATCCAACATAAATGTCAAAATGAATGTCTCTGATTTTTGTTTCCAGGTACAGATACGCTGTGTATACTTGTTTGCTTTCAATTTTGTGCCATCAATCATCTGTCTGATCGTGATGCCACTGTGTCCAGAGAGCCCAAGATTTTTACTTATCAAGAAGGGGGAAGAAGAGGAAGCTAGGAAAGGTGAGTCTTTCTTGAGGATAGATTTTTCTTACTTTTACTATGCACAGTTTTTTTTATGTGCACAGTTGTTTATGTGCACAGTTGTTTATGTGCACATGACTTGGAAAATGTGTACTTGACATTGTGCACTAGACCCCCTCCTGTGTAGAGTGACCAAACACCTGCGTGTTGCCGGGGTTTGCAACTAAACCAGTCCCCGTCAACTGCTAGATCGCAGGAGCTGGGATTGAAGATTAGAGTGACCAAACACCCGGTGTTTGCAACTAAACCAGTCCCCGTCAACTGCTAGATCGCAAGAGCTGGGATTGAAGATTAGAGTCATCAAACACCTGCGTGTTGCCCGGGTTTGCAAGGGGAACAAAGATGAGTACCACTGAGACCTACAAGGCATGTTGTAAGAGGCGATTGAGGTAGGGGGCCTAGGAAGCTACCCCAATAAATAAAAAGCGTATCAGAAATAGGATGCGCTTGCCTACTTGTAGGTGCATAACTGACCCAATCTTTGATCGCTGTTAGGCTCAGATCACATACAAATCACAAAGAATGGTTAACAAGTCGCTGATATGAAGCATTGAAGAAGAAGATAGCGGGCGACCATAAAAAGCATTGATAAACTGCACTAGGTAGAGAGTTAAAAAGAGACATGATCACCTACGCTGATACAGGTGAGAGTTAAAAGAGACATGATCACCTACGCTGATACAGGTAGAGAGAGTTAAAAGAGACATGATCACCTACGCTGATACAGGTGAGAGAGTTAAAGAGACATGATCACCTACACTGACACAGGTAGAGAGTTAAAAGAGAGACATGATCACCAACGCTGATACAGGTAGGGAGAGTTAAAAAGAGAGACATGATCACCTATGCTGATACAGGTAGAGAGAGTTAAGGAGAGACATGATCACCTACACTGATACAGGTAGAGAGAGTTATGGAGAGAGACATGATCACCTATGCTGATACAGGTAGAGAGAGTTAAGGAGAGACATGATCACCTACACTGACACAGGTAGAGAGAGTTATGGAGAGACATGATCACCTACGCTGACAGTCATAGCACTTGATTGAGTAATATTTGATGATCTCTGAAGTCGGAGGCCAACCTGTATGATGGAGGACACGGATAAAAAGGGAAAGCAGTCCTTCAATTCACACAGAAGCACTATACCAGGTGTCCTGAATACTCCTAAATTCACACAGAAGCGCTATACCAGGTGTCCTGAATACTAAATTCACACAGAAGTGCTATACCAGGTGTCCTGAATATGCCTAAATTCACACTGAACGAACAGAAGAAGAGAAAGAAGAAGAATATTTGTCAAACTTTATAGAATATATTTTTATAACCCAAATCTAGAAATGTCTAAAACATCTGGAATATTCCACAGCACTTGTTAAGTTTCGAGGAACTGAAAGTGTGTCCGATGAGATTGAGGAGATGAGGATGGAGGCCAGAAAGTCTATGGGTATTAAGAATTACACTTTGAAAGAACTACTGACCACACCTGAGCTACGTATGCCGGTCATCATTGCTTGTGTCCTGCAGATCTCTCAACAATGGTCTGGTATCAATGCTGTGAGTAATGAGTGTTTGAAGATTGTATAATTGTGTGATTGTCAGAGAGATTGATATTTCATGATTGAAGACTTCAGGATTGTATAATAGATTTATTCAAGTAGTATCATATCCCTTGTAAAATGTCTCATTTATCACAGTCCGCCAGAAAAGTTCTCCGACCTCTTCTAGAAATATGTTCAAGGTTTCTTTGATGCCTGCTGCCACATTTGTCTTGGTCGTCCCCTGCTTTGTATTCCAGGAACCATGCCTTCCATTACCTTATATAGATTCATTAGAAAAATTACAAATTAAAATACCTACAAAGTATTTTCATCTTCTAAATTACATCAGAGATCCTTGCCGGTGCTACAGAGTTCATACACTGCAGCTGTGATCTTCTTGTGTAAAAAAGAGATCGGAGCACACATGTTTACTCACCGAAGTGCAATGATGATGGACCTATCAATCAATCAGATTCATATTTCATGATTGAAAATTGCATGATTGTAAGAAAGTTGATGATGGAAAACAGGATCAGAAAATTTGTTTAGTTATTTGAGATTGAAGTTTGGAAATGTTTCTCTCATATATCATATCTTTGTTTGACTGCACATTTTCTCATGTTTATGCATTCATTAATATGTCCCTGTATCAAACTTTGTCCAACATCAAAGTTTGATAACAGGTGAGATATCTTCCATAAGTAAATTATTTCTTGTTTGACAGGTGATGTCAGGTGAGATATCTTCTATAAGTAAATTATTTCTTGTTTGACAGGTGATGTCAGGTGAGATATCTTCTATAACTAAATTATTTCTTGTTTGACAGGTGATGTCAGGTGAGATATCTTCTATAACTAAATTATTTCTTGTTTGACAGGTGATGTCCTACTCTACAATGTTGTTTGAACTTGTCAACATCAATTCAAACACTATCCCATATATTGTTGTAGCAACTGGTGCTATCAATGTCATTTGCAGTATTGTTGCTGTGAGTACATTTTACATCTTCTTGAGGTATATCTTATTGTAACAGAATTTTACATCTGCTTGAGGTATATCTCATTGTAACAGAATTTTACATCTTCTTGAGGTATATCTTATTGTAACAGAATTTTACATCTGCTTGAGGTATCTCATTGTAACAGAATTTTACATCTTCTTGAGGTATATCTTATTGTAACAGAATTTTACATCTGCTTGAGGTATCTCATTGTAACAGAATTTTACATCTGCTTGAGGTATCTTATTGTAACAGAATTTTACATCTTCTTGAGGTATCTCATTGTAACAGAATTTTACATCTGCTTGAGGTATGCTTGAGGTATCTCATTGTAACAGAATTTTACATCTGCTTGAGGTATCTCATTGTAACAGAATTTTACATCTGCTTGAGGTATCTCATTGTAACAGAATTTTACATCTGCTTGAGGTATCTCATTGTAACAGAATTTTACATCTGCTTGAGGTATCTCATTGTAACATAATTTTTAGAGCATATATTTTCTGGTCTTCTACTTCACCTTTCGACTCCCAACGGAGCATAGGTCTTCAACAAACATCTTCCAGCACTTCCTCTCTCCTGCCATCCCTTCCAATTCTTTCTATGTTTTATCTATCCTTTTGATATCAGTCTCCAGCTCCTTCTCCAGGTATGTCTAGACCTTCTCCAGGTATGTCTAGACCTTCTCCAGGTATGTCTAGACCTTCTCCAGGTATGTCTAGACCTTCTCCAGGTATGTCTAGGCCTTCTCCAGGTATGTCTAGGCCTTCTCCAGGTATGTCTAGGCCTTCTCCAGGTATGTCTAGACCTTCTCCAGGTATGTCTAGGCCTTCTCCAGGTATGTCTAGACCTTCTCCAGGTATGTCTAGACCTTCTCCAGGTATGTCTAGACCTTCTCCAGGTATGTCTAGACCTTCTCCAGGTATGTCTAGACCTTCTCCAGGTATGTCTAGACCTTCTCCAGGTATGTCTAGGCCTTCTCCAGGTATGTCTAGACCTTCTCCAGGTATGTCTAGACCTTCCCCTACTCCTCTTTCCCTGTGGGTTCCAAAATAGTATTTTCTTGTCTAAAGGATCTAAAAACGAAGGACTCGATGATTTCATTGCATCGAGTTTGACTCCATATGACTTGGTTTCTCACCGCAGAAATGGTATGCCACTTGTCGAGAGTAATGCACAAACCACAGACTCGAGAAAGACCACATGTTCGTTGCTCTGCACTTCAAGATGTCCAGGTGTGTACAGACAAGTCATTGTCTTGAGATGTGACATCCAAATGCTGACTATCCATTCCGCGCATTATTCCAGATTCAATCGTTTGTAACATATTCATCAAGTAAATAAGTGTATCCCCTGATGTAACGATTCTCAGGAAAATACAGCCGTAATAGCAGGTATCTTCTTCTTCTTCTGCGTTCTCACTAGATTGGGATTTCGGATTCTCTAATAACGGCAGCCATCTGCCTCAGATTATCAGCCACACCATACAGTTTGTCTTGGACACAAGTGTAAGTGGGCCACCTCTTTCTTCTCAAGTCTGCATACTGGGGCAGTTCTGTAGGATATAATTCCTATGATTTCTGCTTCCCGTTTGTGCCGACCTCTTCCTGCAGTAAGTTGTGGCCACCCTCGTGATGGTGGGTCTGACATTCTTACAGCGTGGCTAAATCTCAGAGGCAGATTGACGACTGTAGAATCCGTTATCCCATTCTTCATTGTGATGGGTCGTTGCACCATGTTATGCGCCTTATGGTCTGGTGCATCTGTTTTCTGCAAGCATTTGTTTCGGGTTAGCATTCCTAGCGGACACATGCATCCGATTTCAGCCAAACCTCCTTAGTCGCCTCTTACGACATGCGTGGCAGGTAACAGTGGTTCTATTCTTTACATCCCAAATTTGGGCCCGGTAACCACTCGGGTGATAGCAGGTATCAGAAATAGCATTGGGAGAGTAAAGGTAGTCTGGCGTGATGTTGATCAAGTTTTCCATCGTGTGCTGACGGTCCAGGTAAAATACAGGTCTAACACTGTATTACCCAATATACCTCAAGGCGCTTGTGTGGTGCGGGACCTGCAAGGAAACAAAAAATAGTACCACTGCAACCTACAAGGCATGTCGTAGAGGGGACTGATGTAGGACCTAGGAAGCCACCTAGTAAATAAAAAGCGTTGCAGAAATCGGATGTGCTGGCCTACTCAGTTGAATAACTGGCACAACGTACAATCGCTCTTAGGCTCAGATCACATACAAATCACAGAGTGATTAACAAGTGGTTGATATGAAGCGTTAGAAAAGAAGAAAAAATGTATTGTTTGATCGATAAACTGACACATTTAATCTTTACTCCAAATTTTTATCTACTTGTCAGGTACCTCTGATGGAGAAAGCTGGTCGTCGTCCACTACTACTTTTCCCAATGGTTGGCATGTTGATATCTTTCATAATTATGATAATCTTCCTCAATCTGCAGAAGAAGACAGAACTAAGTGTAAGTTTCTTGATTATATCTCTTACATAACAAGGTGCTGTTGATTATATCTCTTACATAACAAGGTGCTGTCACTCACTCTGGAGAATATTGTTTCTTATTTGTGACGTTGGCTCTCCTTACACATCAAAGGGAGATTATCATACACATAAAGTAAATTACCAGTCAAAGGGAGGTTATCCTTCAAAATGAGATTATAACCATTTATGGGGGGTGTGTGTGTGACAAAGTTTGTTGTGCAAAGTGGACGGTGCTCCGAAAATGTTTGGGAATCTATGTTCTACAGGAACATCATATATCCTTTGAGAATGTCTTGTATCAAATGTGCTGCTAGTTTTGTAGTTGCTGATTAACATATTCTGTCTTCTTCTTCAGGAACATCATGTATCTTTTGCTTACGTCTGCATCATTGCCATGCATACATATATCATTGGATTTGCTCTCGGACTTGGTAAGTTTGGTCCTGTTACACATCTTCGTGATCTCTTAGACAGACATAACTTAGTTTGCTACATACTGTGTGTGTTTGTTTGTTTGTGTGTGTGTGGGTGTGTGTGTGTGTTGTTGTGTTGGTCACCTGTATGTTGCCAGGGCCCTCATGAGCAGAAGACCATGTGACTCAAGCCATGTAGAGGCTGCGATGTAGCAAGGTACAACACCTAGTAAATAAAGTGTAGCAAATCGATGTGCACTGTATGCTAACTGGACAGAATGTACAATCGCTCTAGGCTCAGTTGCTACATACGAATGGGTTTAACAAGTGTGTGATATGGTGCTGTGATCACTGAATGTTGCAAAGGATTTAAGATTAAGTGGTTAGGAAATTAAAACAGGACACAACGTGTACAACACAACATGTACAACACAACATGTACAACATGACGTGTATATGAATAGGTTCAACAATCAACATTGAACTGGTACTGTCAATCACTGAACACTGTTGGAGATATTGCAAAGGAAATCAAAGCACATGTAGAAATGTCCGGAGTTTAATGAAGATATCCCAAACTGAAACTGAACTAAAAAGTTGAAATTTGGTGATTTCTCTATACGTTAAAGCAGACCAAACATAAATGTGCTAGTTTATATATATCCTTGTTGGGTCTGTTTGATACATAAAACTCACATAAACGTCAACTAAAGACTTTGATGGCTGCCATTCTACTGTCTTCAACACCAACTAGGGCAGTTTTTGTCATGTGATATTGTTGGAATATATTCTGGATTTGTTTAGATTTTCAAGTATTTTTTCAATATTATTCTTTTGGCAGGTCCTATCCCATTTATTGTAGTCGGAGAAATATTCCGTCAAGAGCCTAGAGCTGCGGCAATGAGCCTGTCCTTGGCCTTCAACTGGGTGTGTAACTTTATACTGATGCTGACGTTCCCGTTTCTGCAGGTACGCACATTTTAAAATTATTATTATTTTATTCCTTTATATAAATATATTATAAATTATAAACAATTTATTTCTTCTTTTGTTGTCACATTATTACCGGGTTGTTGCCCAGTGTCGTAGCTTTTGTTTGTTTTGTCTTGCTCTGCTCTAGTGGAGTGAGTGATAGTTATTTTTGACAGGATTCTGCTATGCCGTCAATCTATCTTTTTCTTGGTTTTCCTCTCACCTTCTTCCCTGATGTTCTGTTGTAGAAGACTTTGTATACTCTGGAGTTTGGTTGCATTCTTTCTTATTAAGTGGCCAAACCACTGCATTCACTGTTTCTCAATGTAATTCAAGTAAGGTTCTGTCCCAACTTTCTTTCTTATGCTGATGTTGGTGACTCTGTTTCTCAATGTAATTCAAGCAAGGTTCTGTGTCAACTTTCTTTCTTATGCTGATGTTGGTGACTTTGTTTCTCAATGTAATTCAAGCAAGATTCTGTGTCAACTTTCTTTCTTATGCTGATGTTGGTGACTTTGTTTCTCAATGTAATTCAAGCAAGGTTCTGTCCCAACTTTCTTTCTTATGCTGATGTTGGTGACTTTGTTTCTCAATGTAATTCAAGCAAGGTTCTGTCCCAACTTTCTTTCTTATGCTGATGTTGGTGACTTTGTTTCTCAATGTAATTCAAGCAAGGTTCTGTGTCAACTTTCTTTCTTATGCTGATGTTGGTGACTTTGTTTCTCAATGTAATTCAAGTAACGTTCTGTCCCAACTTTCTTTCTTATGCTGATGTTGGTGACTTTGTTTCTCAATGTAATTCAAGCAAGGTTCTGTGCCAACTTTCTTTCTTATGCTGATGTTGGTGACTTTGTTTCTCAATGTAATTCAAGCAAGGTTCTGTCCAACTTTCTTTCTTATGCTGATGTTGGTGACTTTGTTTCTCAATGTAATTCAAGTAACGTTCTTCCCAACTTTCTTTCTTATGCTGATGTTGGTGACTGTCTTTTTTTCCATTTATATGTTGAACAATTCTCGTTTTTAATTTTGAACTGTTTCATGACTTTTTGTTTCTGTGTTTCAAATATATTTTAACATTATTCCAATTTCTTGTTTTCCAGGAAGCACTTAACGAGTTTGTCTACGTTCTCTTCTGTGTAATCCTTGCGCTTGCAGTTACATTTATCTTCTTCTTTGTACCTGAGACAAAAGGCAAAACATTTGATGAGGTTGCAAACTCGATAGCATTCGGTGGTCGAGCTAAAGGCAAAGGAAAAGGGTTCAACATCAACAATGATGAGAATGAGCCCATGAGCACCAGTAAAGTATGAGCACCAGTAAAGTATGATTCTGATCAGATCGTGACCCAACCTTTTTTTGTAAGGCAAGTTAGACTCACAAGTTTATCAAAAACTTGAAACTGCCGTGCCAAAATGAAATTGTTGTTTTGGATTTCCGTACAGCAGTCTACACTGTGTGGTCTTTGTAAGTTTTGGTTTGTTTTTAAAATTTTTTTTTTGGTTTTAATTATTATTTTTGTGAGTTTTAAATTATTATTTAAACAAAAAAAAAAGATATTTTATGTGTGAGGTGTAGCAGGACTATTAATATATTCGTCTTATATCATTATACGTTACATACAGCCTGCTAGTAATTTCTCCATACCGCTCTGTTCTGGGCAACTTGCTCAGTTTCTTTCATGGAATTAAGTCCCAATATTTCTTGCCTCTCTCAGCAAAGTTTGTCTCATGGCTTCCTTAGGGTATTGACTATTATGTGGGTTTGATTATATCTACTGTGAGAATTTGTAAACACTCTTTACTGTGAGAAGATTTTACTTCTTCTTTTTTGCATTCGTTCTTTACAACCAAATTTTAATCACTCTTTGTGATATGTTTGATCTTTGCCAAGAACGTGTATATGTTACACATTGGTTTTAATAGGCCCCTAAATACATAGACTTGTACACGTTTAGGACAGAAGATTTTACTCTCTACTGTGAGAAGTTTAAACTCGTTGTGGACCAGGAGCCACACAACGTGGCTTTGGGTTGAACACCTTTTTACCAGGAGCCACACTAAAGGGCATTTTTTATTCTAAAAACATGTCTTGTAAAAACATGACTTTTGCTCTGGTCCACTAAGAGTTCAACTCTCTAGTGTGAGAAGTTTTCAATTCTCAGTTATCTGTACTCTAACTGCGTCTATTTGTTTGTTTGTTTGTTTCTTCGTAGAAACGGAAAGAAATCTCAGTGACTGAAATGATATTATTTCATGCAAATAATGGACTGTCAATTTATGAGTTCTTGTGTGTCTGGGCATCGGGGAGAGTTCTTGTGTGTCTGGGCATCGAGAGAGATCTTGTGTGTCTGGGCATCAAGAGAGAGTTCTTGTGTGTCTGGGCATCTAGAGAGATCTTGTGTGTCTGGGCATCGAGAGAGATCTTGTGTGTCTGGGCATCGAGAGAGAGTTCTTGTGTGTTTGGGGATCGAGAGAGATCTTGTGTGTCTGGGCATCGAGAGAGAGATCTTGTGTGTCTGGGCATCGAGAGAGAGATCGAGATCTTGTGTGTCTGGGCATCGAGAGAGAGATCTTGTGTGTCTAACCGCAGACTGATTCTCTGAACAGGAAGTAGGGTAGCTGTACAAATGACAATAAAAAGAAGAAAAAAAACAACAGCGATTACTGCATGTAATACCGCTTGTTAGGACGGTGTAGAACGGTGTAGGACGGGGACGAGAAAATTGAGATATTTTGGACATATAAAGAGGCATGAAGGGCTGGAGAAGAGGAAGACCATGGAGAAGATGGATTCAGGATGTAACTGATGATTTGAATATGAAAGGGACATCTGGTCTATGAGAGAGAGAAATTCAGGACTGTTCAAGTTGTAAAGTTATGCCCAGTTCAAGCTATTTGATGATGATGTAGGACAAGGGGACATGTGCCGATGTGACCGCATGGCTAGTACATGTAGGACAAGGGGACATGTGCCGATGTGACCGCATGGCTAGTACATGTAGGACAAGGGGACATGTGCCGGTGTGACCTCATGGCTAGTACATGTAGGACAAGGGGACATGTGCCGATGTGACCGCATGGCTAGTACATGTAGGACAAAGGGACATGAGCCGGTGTGACCGCATGGCTAGTGCATGTAGGACAAAGGGACATGTGCCGGTGTGACCTCATGGCTAGTACATGTAGGACAAGGGGACATGTGCCGATGTGACCGCATGGCTAGTACATGTAGGACAAAGGGACATGAGCCGGTGTGACCGCATGGCTAGTGCATGTAGGACAAAGGGACATGTGCCGGTGTGACCGCATGGCTAGTGCATGTAGGACAAAGGGACATGAGCCGGTGTGACCGCATGGCTAGTGCATGTAGGACAAAGGGACATGTGCCGGTGTGACCACATGGCTAGGACATGTAGGACAAAGGGACATGTGCCGATGTGACCGCATGGCTAGTGCATGTACGACAAAGGGACATGTGCCGGTGTGACCGCATGGCTAGGACATGTAGGACAAAGGGACATGTGCCGGTGTGACCGCATGGCTAGTGCAGTCGCTGCGAAACTGTTCAGGTTTTTCTTCATGCCCCTAACAATAAAAAACTTCTTGGCCGTACCGGGGTTTAAGCCCGGTCTCCCACATGGGAGCCTGCAGTCTATTCCATTCGGTCAGACACTCCTGACACAAAGTACAATAACTGTCAGAAGAACGTTTCAAACAAAAAGTCGGCAGAGATTTATCAGAGAGAGGATACAGGATGCATTCAAGACAAAATGTGGTAGCCCGATAAGAGTTAACCATTTGAACCCTGGCAAAAACATCTTTACCACTTTGCCATAGTGGCTCCACCAATATAACTGATTTCATGTTAACATTTTATAAATATTTAACATTATTTTTTTTGGGGTCAAAAATTTATTTTAATTTACCTTTAAATCTGAGTTATTTTATCATTCATTTTTTGATATTTTTTTTTTATTTTTATTTATTTTTGTAAAAATTTATATTTTATTGTGAGATAAATATGTAGCTAATTGTACAATCACTTGACATTTCGACCGATGTAGAAACGAACCAATGATTTCACTTGAAACATGTAACCAATCATGTGAGATCTACTATGTTTCTTCATTCTGTGTGTTTGAATGTCTTTTAGACAATGCTGGTATTCTTGTATTATAGTTGTGAGATTTTAATTGTTTATAAATCATGTCTCATGCTTCTGTTGTTGATGGCTAAGTCTTGTCCAGAATATGCCACGATATATTCATCCATGCTTCTTCATTTCTTTGTTAAGCAATATAGTTATTATAATGTTTATTTTATGCAGCGTGTCGGCGATAGTTTCAACAAACAGATTTCATATTATTCTGTTTAATTTGTTAAAAATTATTGTTTGCCCGTTATGAATTCAAATATCAGTAAATTGCCAGACGGGGATACCTATGGCTGCCTTATTCAGTAATGCCTGTCGGGACTGGCTGCCTTATGCAGTAATGCCTGTCGGGACTGGGCTGTCTTATGCAGTATTGCCTGTGTAGACTGCTATTTTTGTGTTCTGACAGTTGCTTACATTACATGAATTGACAATTCTAGTGGTGGATGGTTGGCACTCTGGTGGCTGCCTTACACATTTAATGCATGTGTAGGCTGCTGGTTTGTGTCAGGACTTCTGTTTCCTTTATTAGTTTACATGACAATGATGAGCATTTTGAGAGGGATTTGCTGGCACATGAACAGAGCAATTTATAAGGCAACCCGTTGCTGGGATGTTGAAACCATGACTAACTAACCTAATCATGACAGCACAGTAGTAAGTACACTTGATTCTTAATCGGTTGGTCTTGGTTCGATTCCCACTTAAAGTGGGATTCTTCTCGACCACAAGCAGTTGTCAGGTCAGCAAGAAACACTGGGAAGTAAAGATGGTCGGCCGACATAATGTTGAATACATCATTTATCTTGGGTCATTGGTCAGAGCAGTTGTCAGGTCAGCAAGAAACACTGGGAAGTAAAGATGGTCGGCCGACATAATGTTGAATACATCATTTATCTTGGGTCATTGGTCAGAGCATTGTCAGGTCAGCAAGAAACACTGGGAAGTAAAGATGGTCGGCCGACATAATGTTGAATACATCATTTATCTTGGGTCATTGGTCAGAGAAAACATAGTTATTGACCTGTGCTGCCTAGGACATTACAACAATTAAATGTCAGATAATGTCAGATAATGTCATATAATGTCAGATAATGTCATATAATGTCATATGTTTATATAGATAAACACAATTATCAGATATCGTTGTTTGTGTCATCTGTATTTGATATCATATAACAGAGATGAGAGGCTCTGGCTAAGTAGTTAAACCCTTTGCCTTGTGAGTTCAAGGTTGTGGGTTCGAACCCATACTACACCATTCTGTTCACAAGTGCAACCAGAGACCTCTAGGATTGTTGCTGGAGCTATGGAGCTCGTGCTTTGTGTAATACTCTTGGCAGGTGGCGTTCCATTTCTGCAGAGAGGGACCTAGCCATATGGGGTAAAATCCGGTGCAATAAAGTCAATCCTTCGGCTTGAAGATATGATGTTTGTAAATCGGTTGATAATATATTTCGTCTTCAGTTTTTCTGAACCTTTGATGTTCATTGCTGCAGGTATCTTCTGCCTCCATTCATCATCTTGTGAATGGTTCCTGAGTCACTCTGGACAGACACATATGTGCTCAGTCTCTCCCAACAGATATTGAAGGGTATGCATACCGGTGGTTCGCTGGTTAAACACATTCCTCTCTGCCCCCATAAGTATCCAGCTAACCTTGTACAACATGTCATTTCAAAATCATTAAATCGCTGGATTAATTCAACATCAATTTCAATGTCCTCATCCAACAGTAGGTTGCCAAGAGACAGAAGAACTTGCCCGTATCCATCTAAATGTCAGACAATCAATGTTATCAATGCAATCACGTCCGTTCTCACATTGAATGAAATATAATAAATCATACCGCTGAAGTCAGAGAAGACACACGTGTATGGCAGACGACATTGATATTGAGGAAAGCAGACCTTTATGCAAAACTCACGCTGACTACATCTGAATTCATAGCGGACGAGCACACAAAGAAGAAGTAAATAAACTATGATGTACTAACAATTGACAGTCAGTACAAGCTACTCATGGTACTAAGGACTAAGATACACTACCCTGGTCACAAGATACTCATCAAAAGTACTCATAGTGGTATTTATATGTTAGATACCTCTTCTGTGTCCTTTAGAGCAGCGTTTCCAAACTCGGGTCACAAGGTACTCACAGGGGTCCACAAGGTACTCACAGGGGTCCACAAGGTACTCACTGGGGTCCACAAGGTACTCACAGGGGTCCACAAGGTACTCACAGGGGTCCACAAGGTACTCACTGGGGTCCACAAGGTACTCACTGGGGTCCTCAAGGTACTCACAGGGGTCCACAAGGTACTCACTGGGGTCCACAAGGTACTCACTGGGGTCCACAAGGTACTCACAGGGGTCCACAAGGTACTCACTGGGGTCCACAAGGCTACTCACGGGGTCCACAAGGTACTCACTGGGGTCCACAAGGTACTCACTGGGGTCCACAAGGTACTCACTGGGGTCCACAAGGTACTCACTGGGGTCCACAAGGTACTCACAGGGGTCCACAAGGTACTCACAGGGGTCCTCAAGGTACTCACAGGGGTCCACAAGTGCTGGAAAAAATATTATGATTTTTGACATTTAAAAAAGAAAAATAAATTTTTAAAACATGTATAAAAACAGTGGTAAACTATTTCCACTGAGAAATCAAGAGGACGCGACTAGACCAGAGTGTAAATGTTTGACAGGACAAAATGAAAGATCATTTGAAGTTTCTCACAGTCTGAGAATGTTATTTATTATTGTAACACAAAGAGAATTCATTCCTGTCTATTTTCATATATAGAAATATTTGGAGGTCCTGGGACACAAAATGTATTTTTAAGGTTGTCTGCGGTAATGCAAAGTTTAGGAACCGCTGCTATACAGGATGTTCATCACATACTTGGTCAGATGGTATGATAATATTCAAATATAGGTTAAAGTTATGGGGAGGGAGGGGGTGGGAGCATTATAAAATGGATGTCCTGCAAAGTGGGTGATGTCCCAAAAATGTTTGGGAACCTATATTGTAAATAATATACAAATTTGAAGAGTCTGAAGAACCCATTCCATTTCTTGGAAACATTGTCTCATCTTTGTACATGATAATTAAATTGTATATTTTTGTTGGTTCTGTATATTTACTTTGTATGACCTCGTTAATAATATCTCATTATTTGTTGTCATATTTCTTAGTTGTGTTTGAGTGGTTTCCATACTGTTGCAGACTGTGTTCCTTCATTGAAGATTTCCATACTGTTGCAGACTGTGTTCCTTCATTGAAGATTTCCATACTGTTGCAGACTGTGTTCCTTCATTGAAGGTTTCCAAACTGTTACAGACTGTGTTCCTTCATTGAAGGTTTCCATACTGTTGCAGACTGTGTTCCTTCATTGAAGGTTTCCATACTGTTGCAGACTGTGTTCCTTCATTGAAGGTTTCCATACTGTTGCAGACTGTGTTCCTTCATTGAAGGTTCTCAAACTGTTACAGACTGTGTTCCTTCATTGAAGGTTTCCATACTGTTGCAGACTGTGTTCCTTCATTGAAGGTTTCCATACTGTTGCAGACTGTGTTCCTTCATTGAAGGTTTCCATACTGTTGCAGACTGTTCCTTCATTGAAGGTTCTCAAACTGTTGCAGACTGTGCCTTCATTGAAGGTTTCCATACTGTTGCAGACTGTTCCTTCATTGAAGGTTCTCAAACTGTTGCAGACTGTGTTCCTTCATTGAAGGTTCTCAAACTGTTGCAGACTGTGCCTTCATTGAAGGTTTCCATACTGTTGCAGACTGTGTTCCTTTATTGAAGGTTTCCATACTGTTGCAGACTGTGTTCCTTCATTGAAGGTTCTCAAACTGTTACAGACTGTGTTCCTTCATTGAAGGTTTCCATACTGTTGCAGACTGTGTTCCTTTATTGAAGGTTTCCATACTGTTGCAGACTGTGTTCCTTCATTGAAGGTTCTCAAACTGTTGCAGACTGTGTTCCTTCATTGAAGGTTTCCATACTGTTGCAGACTGTGTTCCTTCATTGAAGGTTCTCAAACTGTTGCAGACTGTGTTCCTTCATTGAAGGTTTCCATACTGTTGCAGACTGTGTTCCTTCATTGAAGGTTCTCAAACTGTTGCAGACTGTGTTCCTTCATTGAAGGTTTCCATACTGTTGCAGACTGTGTTCCTTCATTGAAGGTTCTCAAACTGTTGCAGACTGTGTTCCTTCATTGAAGGTTTCCATACTGTTGCAGACTGTGTTCCTTCATTGAAGGTTCTCAAACTGTTGCAGACTGTGTTCCTTCATTGAAGGTTTCCATACTGTTGCAGACTGTTCCTTCATTGAAGGTTTCCATACTGTTGCAGACTGTTCCTTCATTGAAGGTTTCCATACTGTTGCAGACTGTTCCTTCATTGAAGGTTTCCATACTGTTGCAGACTGTGTTCCTTCATTGAAGGTTCTCAAACTGTTGCAGACTGTTCCTTCATTGAAGGTTTCCATACTGTTGCAGACTGTTCCTTCATTGAAGGTTTCCATACTGTTGCAGACTGTTCCTTCATTGAAGGTTTCCATACTGTTGCAGACTGTGTTCCTTCATTGAAGGTTCTCAAACTGTTGCAGACTGTTCCTTCATTGAAGGTTTCCATACTGTTGCAGACTGTTCCTTCATTGAAGGTTCTCAAACTGTTGCAGACTGTTCCTTCATTGAAGGTTTCCATACTGTTGCAGACTGTGTTCCTTCATTGAAGGTTTCCATACTGTTGCAGACTGTGCCTTCATTGAAGGTTTCCAAACTGTTGCAGACTGTGCCCCTTCATTGAAGGTTTCCATACTGTTGCAGACTGTGTTCCTTCATTGAAGGTTTCCATACTGTTGCAGACTGTGTTCCTTCATTGAAGGTTCTCAAACTGTTGCAGACTGTTCCTTCATTGAAGGTTTCCATACTGTTGCAGACTGTTCCTTCATTGAAGGTTTCCATACTGTTGCAGACTGTTCCTTCATTGAAGGTTTCCATACTGTTGCAGACTGTGTTCCTTCATTGAAGGTTCTCAAACTGTTGCAGACTGTTCCTTCATTGAAGGTTTCCATACTGTTGCAGACTGTTCCTTCATTGAAGGTTCTCAAACTGTTGCAGACTGTTCCTTCATTGAAGGTTTCCATACTGTTGCAGACTGTGTTCCTTCATTGAAGGTTTCCATACTGTTGCAGACTGTGCCTTCATTGAAGGTTTCCAAACTGTTGCAGACTGTGCCCCTTCATTGAAGGTTTCCATACTGTTGCAGACTGTGTTCCTTCATTGAAGGTTTCCATACTGTTGCAGACTGTGTTCCTTCATTGAAGGTTCTCAAACTGTTGCAGACTGTGTTCCTTCATTGAAGGTTTCCATACTGTTGCAGACTGTGCCTTCATTGAAGGTTCTCAAACTGTTGCAGACTGTGTTCCTTCATTGAAGGTTTACATACTGTTGCAGACTGTGCCTTCATTGAAGGTTTCCAAACTGTTGCAGACTGTGCCCCTTCATTGAAGGTTTCCATACTGTTGCAGACTGTGTTCCTTCATTGAAGGTTTCCATACTGTTGCAGACTGTGTTCCTTCATTGAAGGTTTCCATACTGTTGCAGACTGTGTTCCTTCATTGAAGGTTCTCAAACTGTTGCAGACTGTGCCCCTTCATTGAAGGTTCTCAAACTGTTGCAGACTGTGTTCCTTCATTGAAGGTTTCCATACTGTTGCAGACTGTGTTCCTTCATTGAAGGTTCTCAAACTGTTGCAGACTGTGTTCCTTCATTGAAGGTTTCCATACTGTTGCAGACTGTGCCTTCATTGAAGGTTCTAAAACTTGCAGACTGTGTTCCTTCATTGAAGATTTCCATACTGTTGCAGACTGTGTTCCTTCTTTGAAGGTTTCTCAAACTGTTGCAGATTTTGCCTTCATTGAAGGTTCTCAAACCGTAGACAACTGTGGTCCTGTGAAGTATGTGCTTATAATCCATATTTCCTAACTTGCACATAAAACCTCACTTTCTACACTTCTGAATTGATTGTGAATTATAAAGGTTAACTAGAGTAGATGTGCTTTGTGCAATACTCTCTGTAGATGGCGAGCTATTTCTATGATCAGCAATGGAACTTCATGAGAAAACCCGGTGCAATGAAGTCAATTCTTCATTGTAAGATCCTGCATCAGTAATACAATTAAACAATAAGCCAATCATTTCTTCAATATTAAATGACTGTCCAACCTATGAAGTCGGAGAAGGTATGCCTGTAAGACAGGGGACACTCATAATAAGGAAAGCAGGTCTTCATGCAAAAATCAGTCAGAAGCGCCAGTACCAGGCGTCCTGACTACGCCTGAATTCATAGCGGGCGAACTCAAGAAGAAAAAATGAACGTACTCATAGTAAATCTCGCCCAAGTTTCTGTCACAATATGGGTACCATTATTATTTCTTATCTTGTCCAAGTTTCTGTCACAATATGGGTACCATTATTATTTTTTATCTTGTCTATTTCTTCTGATGTCTCGCAGCTTGTATTTTATTGTTTTGTTATCTGTACGATATTGTTATCATGTGATAATATAATAACAGAAAAATACAATCTCGCTATTTGTAACGTGTATCATGTCAATCGCATCTCATCTTGTAGCCTCACATCTCATCGTGTAGCCTCACATACCATCTCATCTTGTAGCCTCACATACCATCTCATCTTGTAGCCTCACATATCATCTCATCGTGTAGCCTCACATATCATCTCATCATGTAGCCTCACATACCATCTCATCTTGTAGCCTCACATACTATCTCATCTTGTAGCCTCACATACCATCTCATCTTGTAGCCTCACATACCATCTCATCTTGTAGCCTCACATACCATCTCATCTTGTAGCCTCACATACCATCTCATCTTGTAGCCTCACATATCATCTCATCGTGTAGCCTCACATACCATCTCATCTTGTAGCCTCACATACCATCTCATCTTGTAGCCTCACATACCATCCCATCTTGTAGCCTCACATACCATCTCATCTTGTAGCCTCACATACCATCTCATCGTGTAGCCTCACATACCATGTCATGTTGTAATTTTTCTCTCATGCTTTGGATAATACAATAAACTAGTACCTCATATCATTGTTACAGCCGCAGCGGCAGCGTAGTTGTTAGTGAACACGCGTTTTAGGCAGAGAGTCCAAATTCCACAGTGGATGGAGAATATTTTTCCAACCATAACGGCTATCAGGTCAACCTGGCCTAAATTGGGTGCCAGGATAAGCATTGGCGAGTAAAGACATCCGTCATGATGTTGACCACAGCACCCATCATTAATCAAATAATACAGGTATAACATGATACCTAATATACCTGCAGGTATAACATGATACCTAATATACCTGCAGGTATAACATGACACCTAATAAACCTGCAGGTATAACATGATACCTAATATACCTGCAGGTATAACATGACACCTAATAAACCTGCAGGTATAACATGATACCTAATATACCTGCAGGTATAACATGATACCTAATATACCTACAGGTATGGAAGAAGGATTCCTTTACTTCTGTTACTTATATCATTTTAATATCATCTCCAGCTTAGGGCAATGTAGTAGACACATAGTTCACCTCATTGTAATACTATTTGTATACATTTTAATACTATTACATGCTTAAAGTAATGAAGAAATATCTCATTGTAATACTAATCTTGTGGACGTTTCTGTGGCTTAGTAGTAGTGAGCTCGATCAGAACCCAAGAGTACCTGGTTCAAAAACCGTGGCGGGCAGGTTTGGAGGCAAATTGAAAAGTTTAGTAGAAGGGCCTATCCCATTCTTCCATCAATAGGTTTTTTCATAATACGATAGCAGGATGCATGTAGTGTGTACCCACTTGTAAGTTTTTTGTTGTGAGATTGGCCCAACAAATGCTGTTTTCTCAGAACTTTAAAAATGTAGAATATGCTTTTTTCTACTAAGCCCTTCAATTCATTCCTGTGGAATTTTACAAAAGGAAAAATAGACCTCACCGTTTAGAAAGCAAGGGCAACTACTGAACGTATAAGTGGTGTGTAGAAAATCAACAAGTCTTCATGAGGAACTGATGAGTGCTAGACTATCCTGGAAGACCATAAAGAAAACAGCCAGAGACCGAGAAGAGTGGTGAACAACTGTTGTGATCCTATGCTCCACAAGGAGCGGAGTGGAATAAGTCAGAAAATCTAGAAACTTGTTTACTGCGGTTGTTTTGCAAAGTCCTAGAAAGGATATGCTACGATGTTCATTTTCTTCACTACTCATCTCATAAAACGTTGAAATAATGAATCATAATTCAAACCATATACAAAACAATTTCATAATTTACTTCTCAGATATTTCTATGAAATTATTCAAATATGACAAATGCATTTTTCCAGAATTTCTATTTATCAAAAAAAAAAAAAAAAAATTGTAAAAAGCAATCGCTCTTGGGTATAATATAGCGACTTTGCTTTGTATGTGAGAGAGACTTTTATGGTGTAGTAGCTTTTGACAGATTTTTGTTCTCATATTTATTGATACTACCTATTCATTGTTGATTTATTATGTGGTTTGCTACATTGGAGCATAGGCTACCACCAGCAACGGAGATATAGAGAATCGAACTAGACATTTGGTTAATTAGCCAATGGATAGAGGTGACATTCTGAACACCCTCATAGAGTGTGGCCACAAAGAGGACTTCAGTCTAATCATATCCATGTCATCCATGTCATCCATGTCAACTATTAGATTGCAAGAACTTGCATTTGAAGATTAGAGTGGTCAGATTATCATGCGGTGCCGGGTCTACAAGGAGAGCAAAGAATAGTAACACTGCAACCTACAAGACGACTGAGGTAGGGGCCTAGGGAAGGTACCCTAGTAAATAAAAAGCGTCACAGAAATCGGATGTGCTGGCCTACTTGCAGACGCATGACTGGCACAACGTTTGATCGCTCGTATGCTCAGGTCACACAACAATCACAAAGAGATAGGTCACACAACAATCACAAAGAGTTGTTTAACAATTGGTTAATATAGAACATTTGAGGAAGCAGAAAAGTGTGGCCAGACAAGATCAGTATAACAAACGTATGAGAAATCTCATCAATCAACATTCAACTGGTACGGTTAGTCACTGGATACTGTTGGGAAGTAGATCAGAGCATCTATGGACATGTCTGCAGCATCTATGGACATGTCTGGAGTGTAATGAAGATAATTGAAACTAAAAAAAATTGTGTTGTGTAAATATATATATTCTATTATGCTTGGATGTTATTTATAGAACTGTAGTGAGATACTTTTTTGTTTATGTGGCATCTATAAGTTCTCATTAAATGGTCTTTATTGAATACATTGTTTTGTTTCTGTGTGTATTCAGTCATTTGTTGCTGGTGGCATCTATAAGTTCTCATTAAATGGTCTTTATTGAATACATTGTTTTGTTTCTGTGTGTATTCAGTCATTTGTTGCTGGTGGCATCTATAAGTTCTCATTAAATGGTCTTTATTGAATACATTGTTTTGTTTCTGTGTGTATTCAGTCATTTGTTGCTGGTGGCATCTATAAGTTCTCATTAAATGGTCTTTATTGAATACATTGTTTTGTTTCTGTGTGTATTCAGTCATTTGTTGCTGGTGGCATCTATAAGTTCTCATTAAATGGTCTTTATTGAATACATTGTTTTGTTTCTGTGTGTATTCAGTCATTTGTTGCTGGTGGCATCTATAAGTTCTCATTAAATGGTCTTTATTGAATACATTGTTTTGTTTCTGTGTGTATTCAGTCATTTGTTGCTGGTGGCATCTATAAGTTCTCATTAAATGGTCTTTATTGAATACATTGTTTTGTTTCTGTGTGTATTCAGTCATTTGTTGCTGGTGGCATCTATAAGTTCTCATTAAATGGTCTTTATTGAATACATTGTTTTTGTTTCTGTGTGTATTCAGTCATTTGTTGCTGGTGTCATCTATAAGTTCTCATTAAATGGTCTTTATTGAATACATTGTTTTTGTTTCTGTGTGTATTCAGTCATTTGTTGCTGGTGGCATCTATAAGTTCTCATTAAATGGTCTTTATTGAATACATTGTTTTTGTTTCTGTGTGTATTCAGTCATTTCTTGCTGTCTTATTCTTTCTTTTGTCTTTCTCTGCTTTTTTCTCTGTAGAAGTCACAACACACCATAGAAAGTTCACTACAAAGGAAATCAAATGCTTATGGAAGGTAGTGGAGGTCATGAGATGGCCATGCCATCCAAGCTGACAGATTGACTGGCATGACCACGGTATCAGAGGGAGCTGCAATGGTCCGAAATGACATTCTTAACACACTGAGAGAGTCCTTTTGAACAGAAGAGTTTCAGGATTGCGAGTCCCACTCGCTGATCAGATTGAGAGAGATGGGTGTCAATATTGGTGCAGCCGAAAAGAATGACATACCAAATATGCAAAGAGACTGATTAATCAACATCAAACTAGCGTGTTAGGCCGCTGGACGCTGCTGGATTTGCTGAGGAGGAGATCGGAGCACCTATGGACGTGTCCAGAGTGATATGATGATAGTCCTCATATAACTGAGTGGGTGTCACCAGGAAAGATAGACTACGAAATGAGGACATCAGAAACAGAGTAGGCATAACTTCATGCACCGAATACATCAAAAGACAACAAATGCAGTGGTTTGGACATTTAATGAGAATGGGATACAACCAACCACCAATAACAGCGTACAATAAAAGAGATCGGGTACTAGAGCTAAGGGGAAGACCAAGAAAAAGATGGATAGACAATATCAAGACTACACTACATAAACACGGATATAACACAGGGCAACTCATCTAGCCCTAGAACGCAAATTAAAGCTCCCACCCTACGCTTAACGGCAAGAGTGGACAACCAATTTCATCATCAACGTGGGGAAAGACAATAGAAGTCGCAGGTTTAACTGATGATCAGTTTCTGAGATAGTGCACGGTCGCTTGATATACTGTAGTATTGTGCAGTTTTAAGATGTCTATAACTCCCATCAGAATACTAAGAGCATGCATATTCCCAGTGGCAACGTATGGGTGTGAAGCATGGACATTTAATAAAGCAGTGGAAAACATATGTGCTTTCGAATATAAGTGTTATAGATGAGTCCTCCGTATATCTTAGACAGAGAAGAGAACAAATAGATCTATCCAGAAAGAACTAAAAATCAAAGAAAATGCTGATGCTAAAAATACTAAAGAGAAAATTGAGATATTTTGGACATATAAAAAGACATGAAGGGCTGGAGAAGACCATCATGCAAATAGGCATACCGGCAAAGGAAGAATAGGAAGACCATGGAGAAGATGGATTCAGGATGTAACTGATGGTTTGAACATGACGGCTGCAGAAGCAGGACATCTGGACTATGAGGGGGAGAAATTCCGGAGGACTGTTGGGGTGTCAAAGTTCTGCTCAGGACAAGCTATTTGAATATGATGATAACTCCATTAATCCATCTTTTTCTTGGTCTACCCCTTCCTCTTGATGATTCCATTTTCAGGTTGTACACATTTGCAACTGGTGTATTCGGATTCATTCTGATCAAGGGGCCAAACCATTTGAGCCTCTATTTTTTAATAAATCTAATAGCAGGTGTTGTTCTTCTAATTTCTCATTTCTTATATGGTCTCTTCTTGTTTTATTTACCGCTTTCCTCAAGCATCTCATTTCACATGTGGTAATTTTCCTTTGCGGGGTGTTATCAACTTAGCTATTTGCGACACCCAGGTTGACGTCTGAGATTGAGCTATCTGCGACACCCAGATTGACGTCTGAGATTGAGCTATCTGCGATACCCAGGTTGACGTTTGAGATTGAGTTATCTGCGACATCCAGGTTGACGTTTGAGATTGAGTTATCTGCGACATCCAGGTTGACGTCTGAGATTGAGCTATCTGCGACACCCAGGTTGACGTCTGAGATTGAGCTATCTGCGACACCCAGGTTGACGTTTGAGATTGAGTTATCTGCGACACCCAGGTTGACGTCTGAGATTGAGCTATCTGCGACACCCAGGTTGACGTCTGAGATTGAGCTATCTGCGACACCCAGGTTGACGTCTGAGATTGAGCTATCTGCGACACCCAGGTTGACGTCTGAGATTGAGCTATCTGCGACACCCAGGTTGACGTCTGAGATTGAGCTATCTGCGACACCCAGGTTGACGTTTGAGATTGAGTTATCTGCGACACCCAGGTTGACGTCTGAGATTGAACCAAGAAGAAGAATGTCGACAGAAGGAGCTCATATTCAGATGTCTGAGAGTTAAGGCAAGTAATATATTCAGATGTCTGAGAGTTAAGGCAAGTAATATATTCAGATGTCTGAGAGTTAAGGCAAGTAATATATTCAGATGTCTGAGAGTTAAGGCAAGTAATATATTCAGATGTCTGAGAGTTAAGGCAAGTAATATATTCAGGATGGGAGCGCTGGCGCAATAATGTAAGGATATACAGTGGTGCCAGGCTCAGTGCACTGGCACTGATCAAGATCCTACCCACCTCCTAGTGGTGGCCCTGGTAACAGACTAATGTCTGGCCAAGCGGGTAGCGATCGAAGAAGAGCTACTTGGAATTGGTAGAAGGGTAGGTGCATACATGTCTGATATGAGATCTGATCGCAATATAGACGATGGGAATCTCAGCACATGCGCCTGCACGTCTCTCCTGTCCAATAATGAGTCAAAGGTGATTCATCATACAAATTAGACGCCCGTGTGGTTACCGGGGCGCATATTCGAGGTAAATGATAGAACTACTAATACCTATCACATGCCCTATACGGCGAAAGTGTAGGTTTGGCATGGGATTAGACACCCCATCCATTAAAAAAAACAACTCAAGAAACCGCAAGAAAGTGCAAGAAAGTGCAAGAAAGTGCACGACAGTGCAAAGAAAGTGCAAGAAAGTGAGGCACTGAATGATTGCAATTCTTGGCTGAGAACTGGCTCTTTGGGGAAGAGGATAAAAAGTTGAATATATTAGGATGTAACTGATGATTTGAACATAAAGGCTGCAGAAACGGGGCATTGAGAGAGAGAGAGAGAGAGAGATTTCGAGGACTGTTAGGGTGGCAAAGTTCTGCTCAGGACAAGCTATTTGAGGATGTAACTGATGATTTGAACATAAAGGCTGCAGAAACGGGCATTAGAGAGAGAGAGAGATTTCGAGGACTGTTAGGGTGGCAAAGTTCTGCTCAGGACAAGCTGTTTGAGGATGATGAGGATGAATAGATTCGAACCCATTTTGTCCAGGTAAGCAAGATAAAGACATGTTTACATGTTGGTTCTCTGATTCAATAGATGTCACTTGTTTCTCAACAAGGAGTATGTTGAACCAGCGAGTCACAGGAACCTTCAGTATGCATACCCTTCAACACTAATGTGTGAGACTGCGCACCTTTAAGCCAGCCCGGAGTGCAATCACTTTATTTCTTCTTCTTCTTTTTCTTCTGCATTCTCACTAGATTGTGATTTCGGATTCTCTAATAAAGGCAGCCGTCTGCCTCAGATTATCACCCACGTCAGCGTTTCCTAAAGTGGGCCGTACCGCTCTCCAGTGGCGCTGAAGCGTTCTAGGGGGCGATAGTGAGTTCAAGAGAATTTGGGGGTGTTCAGGAGATTAGGAGCCGGTGGCTCCTTAAAGAAGAAATTAATAATAAATATTTTAAAATGAAGCATTTTCATGATTTTACGATTGAATAATCATTTAAAAATTGAATTCTGCATTTTAATTCATCTTATGCCCGTCTTACACGATCCATTTTTTCATCAATTTTCTATTTCATGCATATAATCATTTGAAAATTGACTATGTATGACAGAAATATATATCAATTTTCTATGTCAAAGTGAAAATAGAGCATGTATATATGTGAGGGGGCGTTGGCAAAATGTTATAGTGTGGAGAGGGGGCGTGACAAAGTTTATGTTGTGCAAAGTGGGCGGTGGGCCGAAAACGTTTGGGAATCTATGACCCACGTCATACAGTTTGTCTTCTGCGTTCTCACTAGATTGGGATTTCAGATTCTCTAATAAAGGCATCCCGTCTGTCTCAGATTATCAGCCACGCCATACAGTTTGTCTTGGACGCTGGTATAAGTGGGCTAACTCTTTCTTCTCAGGTCTGCATACTTTGGGCAGCTCTGCAGGATATGCTCTGTTGTCATACTTGCCAAGCCACAGTGGCACAGGTCATTGGTGCCTATCTTGAATTTAGTGTACAGGTGGTGTTTCATTCTGGTGTGACCCGTCCGGTGGTGAAGTATGGCTGTCTGGTCCCTTCTGGACAGTTTGTAATATTCATCATTCTTGTTGTGTTTTGGGTGTTCTTTATCCAATTTTGCTTTTTTGTGCCCTTTGCGATAGTTTTTGCTGACTTTGGTTCAATAACCAATAACCAATAACCAATAACCAATAACCAATAACCAATAACCAGTAACCAGTAACCAATAACCAGTAACAAAAAACCAGTAACCAATAACCAGTAACCAATAACCAATAACCAGTAACCAATAACCAATAACCAGTAACCAATAACCAGTAACCAGTAACCAATAACCAATAACCAGTAACCAATAACCAGTAACCAGTAACCAATAACCAGTAACCAATAACCAATAACCAGTAACCAGTAACCAATAACCAGTAACCAATAACCAGTAACCAGTAACCAGTAACCAATAACCAGTAACCAATAACCAGTAACCAAAAACCAATAACCAATAACCAATAACCAGTAACCAGTAACAAATAACCAATAACCAATAACAAATAACCAATAACCAATAACCAGTAACCAATAACCAGTAACCAGTAACCAATAACCAGTAACCAATAACCAATAACCAGTAACCAGTAACCAGTAACCAATAACCAGTAACCAGTAACCAATAACCAATAACCAGTAACCAGTAACCAATAACCAATAACCAATAACCAGTAACCAGTAACCAATAACCAATAACCAATAACAAATAACCAGTAACCAATAACCAGTAACCAATAACCAGTAACCAATAACCAGTAACCAATAACCAGTAATAGTAACCAATAACCGGTAACCAATAACCAATAACCAGTAACCAATAACCAATAACCAGTAACCAATAACCAATAACAACAAATACAACAAAGCACCTCGCACAGAAACAATTGAGAAAAATGCTTGTTTCATCTCGTTTGTATAAAAAAAAAGTTTAGTTTAGTTTAGTTTAGTCGTCGGATCACCATCACTGCACGTCGAACAAATTAGTCCATAAGTGTTCCGATCTCTCCCTCAGTATGTCCATCAGCGTGTGGCGACTAACGACACCGGTTCTTTGTTGGTTTACAATTCTTCTTTGTCTGCCAGCATAGCGTTCTTGTCGAGCGACACCACACTCAACTTTGAGTTCTTGCAGTCTGGTTAGTGTTGTGGATTCACCGCTATTACGTGAATCATGGGGACTGCCTAGAGTAGTTGATAGTAGCTCGGCCTGCTAGCTGTGAGACGCCTCATAGCTCGGGTTCGAACCTACTGTCCGGCATTTGTTCGAGTCCCCTGGTCTTACTCAGGACGATAACGTGAGTACCTCTGAAGTCGGAGAAAATCTGCCTGTATGGCGAGGGAATACTAATTACGAGTACATTGAGCACACGGCTGCCAGTGTAAAGTAATTTACAATGTGCACGCTGCTGCCATTGTAAGAAATTGGAAAACAGATTTTCACGCAAAATCAGTTTCAGAGATGGAACTTCGTCTGAGTTGAAAGCGGACGAAAAAAAAAAAAAAAAACGTGAATCATGTACACGCCCTCTCTCCCTTAAGGAATTTATATCAGCCTGGTCCATTGCTCGTCCGCTTTGGACAGCAGCCATACCTGCAAGCCTATCCGCACGTTCATTCCCCTTACACCTGCATGCCCTGGCACAAAAATAAAACTGATCTTTGTCAGCTTAGACCTCCCCAGCGATTCTATCCAATGTCTCCTAGCCCATCCTGTTTCAATCTATCGGTTATTAATCTAGCTCAATCTCAGACGTCAACCTGGGTGTCGCAGATAGCTAAATCTCAGACGTCAACCTGGGTGTCGCAAATAGCTAAGTTGATAACACCCCGCAAAGGAAAATTACCACATGTGAAATGAGATGCCTGAGGAAAGCGGTAAATAAAACAAGAAGAGACCATATAAGAAATGAGATGTTTGAGGAAAGCAGTAAATAAAACAAGAAGAGACCATATAAGAAATGAGATGTTTGAGGAAAGCGGTAAATAAAACAAGAAGAGACCATATAAGAAATGAGGAAATTAGAAGAACAACACCTGCCATTAGATTTATTGAAAAATAGAGGCTCAAATGGTTTGGCCACTTGATCAGAATGAACCCGAATACACCAGTTGCAAATGTGTACAACCTGAAAATGGAATCATCAAGAGGAAGGGTAGACCAAGAAAAAGATGGGTTGATGGAGTTATCATCATATTCAAATTATGTAATAAAAAAGTCTGTCCATTAATTCGTGAGCACGTTTGAAATTGATTTTCTCGAAAACTACCTGTTGGATCTCAGTGATATTTTGCAAGCTGCCTTAGAATATCCATGACGCTAGAGAAATATTTTTTCCAAGAAAATTTGATATAGTTTGAAATATTTCTTCTTCAGGTTATATTAAAATCAACCTCACCGGATTGTACACAATAGTAACAGATCTACGGTACACAGACGCGTTGTTCTAAAAATACATTATGGTAACATTGAAATATCGTGAGTAAACAACAATTTCACGGGAATTCGCTGCACCTAACCCAGTCGACTTTGAAAGCGGAAAGCATATGACGTTATAATTGGGATACCGTTGTATAGTTATAGGTGTATCTCGCTATTTGTATGAAGCTATTGTATCATATTTGTTGGCTTATCAAAACTGACATTGATATCACATTCATAATGAGTCTGAAGTGCACATTTATAACAATGCAGAAGGTTACAGTTTTACTATACCAACACTTCCGTAGGGAATCTAAGAGAGGTCATCTATATTGCGATATTCATAACCCTGAGAAACGAACGCAACTGGCGCTTGGTCTGAATAGAGAATACTTTTCCCGATGGATTAAACAGGACACAAAGTGCACTAATGTCAAACAAGGAAGGAAAAGAACAATTGACGACTTTGGCATAGATGTCATAAGACGGGAGCTCTTGAAGGTGTTTGCGACAAATCAACTTGTTACTCTCAGGAAACTGAAATTAAAACTGCAATCAGATTGCAGCATAGACATTTCTAAAAGTACTCTATGGAAAATTGTAAGAGCCGCCGGCTTCACCTTCAGAAAACTATAGGCGGCAGGAATATTATTTGTGAAAAGCCACATTTAATTGAAGGGAGGACTAACTGTTGCATATTGTATCCAAGTTCACGATTGCACATAAAGGGCAACACACTTAATTACTTGACCTATCAAGTTAATATGGAGATACACCTATGAATAGAATTGACATGGACAAATTCCAGGGATTACTGTAAAATCTAAAATTTGAGCCCCCGTATTTACAATT